>OU612094.1:13495538-13868038 GCA_914767995.1 Thecocarcelia acutangulata
GAATTTCGTTATTGAACACGAAAAAAAAATTAATTTTGACTATAGTCGAAAAAAAGTTAGCAGCAGATATTTTTAAAAAGAATCGAGTTTAGTGTTGGACTATAGTTATAGCCCATTTTGTTTAAAAACATTAGAAAAGGCAGCTTTAATACGATAGTGGTATAAGCACAGCTGTTTTTCGTTTCTTTTGGATAAATTTGTCAAAAACACATAGACTTCTTTGCTTTGTCAAACAAAATGTTGACAACTGTTCGTAAATTCTACCAACAAAATTCATGTTGATGTTCTTTGGTGTTGTATTTATTGTAATTCTGCCACTACCTATCAAAGCTGCCTTGGCATTAGACGTATTTCATTGAAAAATCAACGAAATACCTAAAAAGGAGTTGTGTTATTTTAGATAGGTAATAATCGGTAAAGCGGTGCCTACTCTTATCGACCTAATATTCAACAAAAGTGATTTGCCCAAATTACTGTTCTCTCAAAATCACTCTCATTTGATCAAATTTAGTCCTGCAAATTGGGATCCGGCCGGCGGGATTCCAAAGTAGAGCAAAGAAACACACCTAAACATGTAAACTCAAATTGACTTACAAAATAATATATTCATGTCACACTCAATGTAAATCTGACTTAATTGTCAATACAAACATCCGTAGCTGTCGCTTAATATAAAATACAAACATGATTGAAATACGTTTAAATAATTACAGCTTGAGCAAATATTTGTAAATCCAAACATTTAAGAATAAATTATACATTAATTACATGACCACAAGCCACTCCAAGTACATACAAATATGTAAACAATCAATCTTACATAAGCGAACACCAGTTGAGTGTAAAAAAAAATTTTCTCTACTGTCACTGACTGTAAACTTATCAAAAATAAAATCTGTTTTGTTGTTGTCAATTGTCTGTCCGTTTTTCTGCCTTGTTAAGTGAACAATTTTGATCTGTTAAGCGAAAGTGAGAGCAGCTATCAAAATGTTTTTATTATACCTATTTTATGTTTTTTTTTTTTTGCAATTTATCATGTGCCAGAATGTGAAACGTCTTCGAATGACTGTGTGGAAGACCGTCGCGACAAAATACATATGTACATATACATAAGTATGTATATGTGTAAGCCAAACAAAAATGACGTTAAACCTTAAAAATTTGGATACACAAACAACAGATGTTTGCATTTATAGGTAAAAAAGAACTTCAAGTACAACAACATATACACAAACAATCATAACAGAAATGCCGATCAAGATGGCTTAAAAAATAAATTCAATTATAACGCCAAAGCCTTACAATTTCGACTTCGGTTGACATTGAGAGTAAGTCATAAATTAAAAAAAAATTCCATTTTAAATAACACACAAACATATAAAGTACAAACATATTTACATATTTACACCAACACTCTTAAACAGCGATTTAATTAAATAGAGAAAGAGAGCAGGAGAAAAAGTTAAGTGGAAATGTCTCCCAACACCCCCCTTTAATGAAAGTTTTATTTATGAACAATGAGGCTTATCAAGTGCTTTTCGGGAAATGGTAGCGGTTTTGTTATTTACAAAATGCTTGAATTCTAGCTTGCACCAGCGACTTTGCGAAGAAAATTGCATTGATTAAAAAGTTGCTTTTTGGAGCAAAAGACGGGCAAGGCTGTGCATGAGTGAAAAGCGTTTATGTGCAATTTTTATTAATGTGTAACTAAACACAAGTACATACACGAAAGTACGAGTATTATATGAAAAAAGTAAATGTTAAAATATTCCTGCAGCTAACTTTGCATTTAAAAATGTATTGTACGTTTACATTCATATGTGTGCCCAAGGCATTTCATGCACTGAACGGGCCCTGAGCGCTTATGCGGCTGCTCTACAGTATGGTATGAACACAAATTGCACCGGAATAGGTAGCAAGCATTTTCTTGTTTTTTTCTTCTCATTTTTCACCGTCCGTCTTTTCTTTATGTGTTTTGAATGTACATCATTACCTTGTGGTGTGGAAGGTGTTGGACTAATGTTGGCTAATCTGAGCAGTGTCGAAGGTATATACTCTGGATACTGATCAGTTTTAACTAATTTAATGTCAACATTTTAAATGCTGCAATCAAAGTTTGTTTTAGTCTTCCGTGTTGTTATTGTTAACGAACACTACTCCTTCTTTCCTTTTCATTATAACTTAAGTTCCTAGTTCCAATACAATGCACTGCATATGTAGGGGGTTTCCCCTGAGTACTGGTCCAAGATAAAAAGAAAAAAAGTAGATTTATCTCTTCCTTCTCACCAATAAACTAAGAATCGCAGCGACAAAAGTTTCACAATGCAAAGTAAGGCTCTGAGTCACTATCCTACAAGGTAGTACGCTTCATTCGCAAGAAAATGTTCTAAAAGCCTGGCCGACTTTCAAAATCGCTTCAAAATGATATTGTTATGACTCAATTATACAAGAATGATTGTGTTAATTTATATAAAATGGGGGTTTCAAACGGCGGTATATCACGCATAATGTCATAATATTTTATATTGTGCTTCGAACAAAAAAGTCAGAAAGTACTCGTAATAAAACGATTTAAACGGAGTTTGCCGTAACTAAACCGTAAACATCGCAGCTGACTCAAATTTAAAAAACTGTATGTCACAGCCTTCATATCTTTGCATACTAATATTTTAAGACTTATGCCTTTATGACAACCCTTCGAATACCGTAATAGTAAAATAATAACGGCCGCATTCATAAAAAATATTGTATGTTTATTAAACACGTGTTTGACAAATTTTGTCAAAACTGAAATTTGCCAAATAGCAGTTTAGTAAGCATACAATATTTTTTATGAATAATAATAAGTTTACATTATTTTATTGCTCGAAGTGCCAACAATAATCCCATATAGAAATCTTCATTTTATGAAACTTTTCATAAAATTTTTCAAATCACCCGATTTGTCAAACAGTCTGTCACACAGTTGCATTTTTGTTACTTTTTCAGCACACATGTTGTATTTCAAGGCGCATTTAACCTGATGGCATCGCTAGCGCAGCTGATAATTCTTTGCCATGCATACTTTAAACCGACTCAATGTCAAAAAGTTGTGTATGTTTGTATAAAGAGAAAAAATAATCCCTATAAGATTCTAAACAATTTAAAATAATTATGAAGCTTATGTCAGATATACATATGTATGTGCTGAAAAACAGTTATTGTCTTTCAAATGGCTCATGCATTTCCCAAAAGAAATCTTTCGTCTTAACAAGATTTACAAAACTTTCTCGCGAAAATAAAAATTGACAACACTTCTTAAGTGGTGTATGCATACGAGTATATGTTTTATGTATGTACATATGAATGTATGTACATATGAATGTATGTGTGTATATGTATGGTTTAATGCATGATATTAACATATTTTGCGTGGAGGCGACCAAATGTCAAAACCACAAATATGTTTATGTCAATAAAAGGTAAAATCGCATATTTTCATTCATTTAACAATGAAACGTTTTACAAATTACAGTGCAGTAGAAAAATACACACATCAACACAAAAGCCAATGAAGAAGAAAAAAGCTGCTTCAATACGGCATTTTAGACATAATGAATGGTTTCACTCATTAATTATAGACGATCGTTAGATTAACAACAATGACTATAGAAAACAACAACTACAACTAAACAAAAAATATTTGCCAACTGAAACAATATGAAACCCACAAAAACAAAGCAAATTTTCTTAATTCAAACGTATGATGCTGTGCTATATGATCATGATGAGCACATCAACATTTTTCTTTAACGAAGGTAGACTTAAAATGTTAAAATTTTTATTTTTTATTTTTTGTACTCCGAATATTTATGCCCTATGTATTTATTTCCAAGTCAAATGATAGTACGGCCAACAGAAATTTCTTGTTTAGTAAAGTGATATTTAGGGTTATCAAACGATTAATATACGACCGGTTTGGTATTTGAGGTAGTTTTATAAAGGGTCAAATAAACAACGCAAACCATTTGGCAAACACACGCTTTCCGCTAGCACCTAAATCATCAAATGCAAACGCAATTTAATCACACATACAAACACAAATTAAACACTTTTTTGTTTTCAATGAAAGTAGACGACTTTCGCAGGGTACAAATTATATTTTTTATTCTATTTCTTGATATTTTGTTTTTGAATCTGAAGGTAAAGTTTTATACAATTCTAATCATTATTAAAAGAAAACATTTTCTTGATTCACTTTGTGCGTTTCTTCTTTCATTGAAATGTCAAACTTTACACACACATTCACAATGTTTGCACGAAAATCAAAAATTTCCGATTTTCGTGCAAATAAGCTTCAAATACTGGTACAAACTAGCAAACACCCCAGTAGCACAAACTAGCAAACACCCCAGTAGCAAACACCCCAGTACCAGAACCTAAAATTATGACATGTTTGGCAGACAGTTTGTGTAGTTTATTTGAAATATCTTCTATTTATATTAGCAAAATTTTGAAGAGAATTTTTTCCACAATTAAACAATCGTTTGTTTACACCGCGTTCAAACTGCAGAGACAACATCGGCAGAATGGGAAAACGGATATATCACTGTTATTTCAATATTGCACAAAAGATAAACATATTTCTACTAATATTTCAAAAGCTAATAAATCATTGATAACCGATCAATATAATCTTCTCTAAATTTTGTTAAAGGCTATATAAATATAACGTAATTTACATTATTGTGGTGTTTATAGGACACGAGTGACTGATGAGTCTAAATAATTTGTATGAAATACTCGTATACTCAATATTTGTAGTGCATTTTATACAAATTTTCTAGACGCATCACTCATTCGTGTCCCATAAACACCACATTAAACAAAATGTTCATAAAGAAACATATAAAAGTAAAAAAAATTTAATAACGCTTTTATATTACTACGATAGAATTCATTCATTTCGTGTTTCTTGCTCGATATCTTGAATGCGGTGATTTGTCCCCAGATGTAAAAAAATCATCTCTGGATGGCTTAAGTATAATAAATATGATAATAAAAAAACTGATCAAAAAGTTAGTGATCAACTTCACAGCCTGTTTTCAAAATGGTTGACAAAAATTGATGGAAGCATGGTAGCGCCATTGAGGAAAGGCTGAAAAATCCCAGGCCTAACAAAGAAAACACCGTTTTTTTTTTGTTTTTTTTTTTTTTTGTTCAAAATTAGCTTTATTCATTAACGTAATCAATACCACTTTTGTAGAACGATTTATCTTTTTCCTCAAAATTGGCTTCAGTTTCAGCGATAATCCCTTCTTTCGTGCGAAATTTCTTACCGGCGAATATTTTTTTCATATCTGCGAACAGCCAGTAGTCACTGAGAGTCAAATCTGGCGAATACGGTGTATGTGGGACCAACTAGAAGTTCAATTCATGTAGTTTTGCCATTATTTTGATTGACACGGTGCGTTGTCTTGATGAAACAGCATTTTTTTCTTTGCCAACAACGCTATATAATAATGACTATTAATTGTATTTCCTTTCTTAACATAGTCGATGAACATTACACCACGTACATCCCAAAATACCGAGGTCATAATCTTTCCAGCCGATTGTTGTGCTTTCGGGTGCTTTGGACGAAGTTCACCAGTTGCTCAGATGACGATCGTTTTGATTCTGATCCATTGTCACATGGCCAAACTAAAATGCTCAGAATCATCAACACGTTCTTGTTTTTGGTCAACATTGAGCAAACGCGGCACCCACTTTGATCAAAGCTTTCTCATAGTCAAAGGCTCATGCAATATAAAGCCAGCACGTTCTTTTAATATCTTTACGATGTCAGCTAACGCATGCAACTTCACTTTTCGACCATTCAAAACGATTTTGTGGATTTTTTTTTATGTATTCTGGTGTTATCGCTTCATTTGGACGTCCACTGCGGTCTGCATCATCGGTGTCTCTACGATCATGTTTGAAGTCAGCAAACCAACGTTTTATTGTTGTTTCTGATGGAGCAGAGTCCCCATTGCTTGGCTTGAGCAGTATTTTTTCCCATTAAGAAGCAGTGTAAAATTAAAACACGAAATTGTATTTGATCCATTGTTTTAAAAATAACAAAAAATAGTGCCACTCTTAGTACAATAACTCACAAACAAATGAATAGAATATCATGAAATTTTAACAGCTGTCTTTTGAAGGTTAGTATCAAGGCAGCTTTATGCAGGCAGTGTCAGAATTACAATAAATACAACACCAACAAAAATCAACATGTATTTAGTTGGTAAAATTTACGAATAGTTGTCAAAATTTTGACAACTATTCGTAAATTCTACCAACAAATCGTAAATTCTACCAACTAAATACATGTTGATGTTTGTTGCTGTTGTATTAATTGTAATTCTGCCACTACCTGTATAAAGCTGCCTTGGTTAGTATTAACTGAAAAAAGGAGACTGTAATAAAACTAAGGTCATCTACTGATGTGTTAAGCCCGGACTTTTCAGCCCATATAGTACATGACAGCAAGAAAAAAAACTCTGTGAAAATAAAATACTTTTTTCGACATTATGCTGAATAGTTCTATTCTGTTTAACTATTGAATGATTTGAAAATTAATTGTTCACGAAGAAATATACACTTCTGAAAAAGAACTTAATCGTCCCCATATTAGAGTATATGGATCTGTCAAGCATATTCATGTTAAGAAAACTTTATCGATAGTCCTCGTTGAGTCTGAATATAAGTTTGTTTGCATGTGTGCAACTTGCAAAAATATCAACAAAATTGAAATATACATACTATAAACAAGTAACAATCTTGAACGGGCTAAAAAATATTATATGAAAAAAAGGAAACACCGACGCCACAAGATCACTCAGAAAATGAACAAAAACATTTTTCACAAAAAAAAAAAAAAAAAAAAAAAAAAAAAAAACAGACAAAATATTGTTCTCCTTTAACAAATAGCTAACTATGAGCATAAGAAAGTAATTTCAA
Organism: Thecocarcelia acutangulata; assembly: GCA_914767995.1. Taxonomy (NCBI): domain Eukaryota; kingdom Metazoa; phylum Arthropoda; class Insecta; order Diptera; family Tachinidae; genus Thecocarcelia; species Thecocarcelia acutangulata. Next base: position 13,502,520 of record OU612094.1, read on the forward strand.
AAAATCAGTATTTCAATTGCTCTCTATCTTCTCCTGGAGTGCAGATACGACTGTGAGTGCAAGTACTTGTACTTATTTACTCGTGTTTGCCTTTAAAAAATTGTTATACTGTTGGTGTTTAAAGAGCCGCACACATCACTTAAACAAGTTTCAAAAAACAACTTGTGCCGGATGACATCACTAACGAAAAAAATCAAATCGTTTTTATTTCAGTTTAAAGTAGAAAACACAAACAAACCCATACAGATGAAAGACAACGAAAAAATTCAGGCAATACCATGAAACCAATAAAGCTGTTTATCTTCTACACCTTTGCAAATTTTATACACCGACATGAAGGCGATAATGTCTTAACTTCTGCTGGGAGTAAAGTGTTATAGAAGAGAACAACACAAATTGTTTATTCGAAAAGAGTCAGTAGAGAGATAATTTAAACGTTTTTTTTTTTTCTTCTACAAAACACTATCATGAAGAGTGTGATTTTCACAGTGGCGCATGATAAAATGGAGAAATTGTTTACCCGAAACGTGACATTTACTTAATTTTTAGGTTTTAATTATTTTTGGTATTGCATTGGTCATTGTAGGACAAAAATAATACTCTTTGGCTCCGTTATATTTATCCGTCACAAGTGCCTTTTTCAAGGATGATCTTTTAACACTTAGGAGTGCTATTCTACGGCTACTAGAGTGTATGCAGGTCTAAACAAATCAAGGTACAAGGGATATCATTCTTTAGACATCTATCTACAGAATTATTTCTCGCAACATTCAATATAAGATAACTTAAACGGAGTGAATACAAACACTTAATCCTTTTTACTTCAAACGATTTCCACTTCGGCACAAATGTGATTTCAATGATAGTTCACGGCAAAGGTTTTTAGCTCGAAAGCGGTAAAGCCACTAACTTTTCATTCTTTGACTCTGCTATCTCTAAGTGATACAAAAATATACAAAAACAAAAATGACTTTATTTGTTAGCACCTTCTTTAATGAAATCAACGGTATATACCTACACCACTTTAATATTTAAGTACCTTTCCCTTTAAGCCAATATAATAAGTTGATATTTTCTGTAGTTGTCATTACAAACCCCAGATTTTGTGACGATATATCCCGATTGAAATACCCGAAAACTGGTACGTAACTCGAATATTTTCAATACAATGGCATACAGCTTCATGTATTTAAGACACTGAAACTCACATTTTTTCGGCTTGCCCTAAATTTTCAGTGGAAGAAAATCAATTTAAATAAAGTCTAACAGCATCGCGAGCTAACAATTTTGTAATTTTCTGGTCATCAAGTACTTACTTGTATCGGTTCACCTTTAAGTGTCTTGTATTCGCTGGATTAATTTTATTTAAAAAAAATTTGAATAATTTTCTGGTCTCAGCAGATAAAAAATAGTTTAAAAATCCCCACAAACTCTACCTGCTTTGAAAATTATTGTAACGTGAAGACAACAGACAGACTGCAATCTTAAAAACAAAACCAGATTTATTTTTCTCCCACCAGTTACAGCTCTGTTCATTTATGAAAACAGATACATAAGTGTGAGAGATAGAAAACAAATTTATTTACACTGAAATTCTCATTAACAGATACTTTGATATGGATGTTTCGTTGGTTAGTTGATTAAATGGACGTGCTCCAAACGCAAATTCATATTCATACTCACTGTCATCAAAGTTTAAAGTATTTCACTCGCCATATATGTGTTTTACTCACCATTTTAGCTTTAGCTTTGGCTAAACAAATGAACGAACCGCAAACACAGATACAAAACTGATAGAGAATTTACATGTAATACACATGCACACATTCATAGAAAGATACATTCACGCAAACATATTTACGGCATTTATGAACTGAAAGTTGTTGGAGAATTGAGCAGCTTATGACAGACAGTCTTGAAAATATTCGCGAACTATGCGGTCGCATTACGATGATTTCGCTGCTGGCGGAACAAAAAAATTGAGTAGTACAACAATTGATACAACAAATTATAACATTAATAATAGTTGTAATATAAATAATAATAGTAATGGTGCGATACCATATCACGCCCGTGAAAATTCGCTGCCATTCAGTTACGGACAGATTAGTAAAACGTCAACGCCATTGAGGCCAACTAATACTAACGCTACATCGTCGTCAACGTCTGCGATAACACGTAATTATTCTAACAATAAAAACGGTAACGAGTATGATTTCGATTTTGATTTCGACTTTGGTTTAAACTCTACAAGTCGCTCGAACAATAATCTCGGTTTGGATTACGGTTACGGAAAAACCACAAATCATAATAATAAAACTCTGAATGGGAGTGGTGGTGGTGGTGGTGTCAAAGATGTCAGTTTTAATTTATTGACACAAAGTGAACGCGATCGTGATCGAAATAATATTTATGGTGGTTTAAATAGTGAAAAATATTTGAATGAAAGTTGTACACAAACAGTGAAATACAATAATCAAAGTAGTAGTAATAATAATAATAGTGGTTTTAATTTCAATAATTTTAAAACTGCAGCAGATGAAACAGATGCCAATATGATTAAATCTCAACCACGTCTCACTAGTCCTTTACTGGTACGTAAAACATTGAGTAATGGTAACAACAGCAACAATATTAGTAGATCACCTACGCGCTCCACAACCAACACAATTGCAAATACCTATCACTACAGTTTTGGTAATAGCAACAGCAACAACAACAATAAAAACGCCAGCTTTATTGGAGACAACAACTTTGACAAGTTTGGCATAAATGGCAATATCAACAATAACGATAGCTATGGACACAAAGCAATGTACGCCAGTAATGGTGCTGCTGGTGTTGGTGGTGGCAGTGGAGTTGGTGACATACTAAACACAGCAAAAACACCAGCTCGACATGATTTTGATGAATTGCTACGTGAGCGTCGTGAGAAGGTTTTCAATGAATATCGTTCAACCTCAACAGCAACATATGATTTGTCCAGCTCACCAAAGGCCTCACCAGTGCCACCGCCCAGACGGTTTGCGAATGGCACTGTGCAGTTGCCGTCCACATTGCCCTCTGCTTTAAGCAATAAACCGTCGTCATCATCATTGTATCCTCCCCAATTGCCTCATCGTAGCCAGAGTCAAAATAGCAAATATAATTACGATATTGAATTCAATCTTAATTTAAATGAACGTTACGATGATGAGGTTGACAATGTTGACATATTGCGGCGACGTACCAATACCATAGATAGCGCATTACAACCACAAAAGTATTTGCAACAGAAACAACAACAGCAGCAACAGCAGCAGCAACAATTGTACCAAACGCGCGACATTCCACTGGCGTCATCGTATGTAGAACGTAATTATCACACAATTAGTTCATCATCAGCATCTACACAACATGCCAAGAACAGTAACAACACAACAAACAACTATAACAACAATTATAACAGAGAAACTTTAAGTCCAACCTCAATGCTTGACATTTATTCATCGCCTTATGATGAACGTTTCGGCTTATACAAGCAACGTTCAAATTCGATGCAGCAGCCTTTGGAGGCCACATCGTCAACATCAGCTACAAAAACAACATTACAACGTACACAGCGTTCAACTGATTATGCCACATATGGAAATGGAAACATGTTTGGTCATGAGCACACCAATCATGGTCAAACAATGACGGATAGAGAGTCGTCACCTATTTATGCCACAAGCACTAAAAAGGTAACATCATCATCATCACAATCTGTGGCAGCAGCTGCAACATCACCAGCTTACCGCAATGGCAACAATGCTGTTCTCACTACAACGTCAACATTAACAGTGGCGGATTATCCCTCACCGATCATGGGACGTCCAGAAACACCTGCATTTCCGGTAACACCTCGTACCCCGTTTGCTAGTAGCCAGGGTAATGGTTATGCCTCACACACGAACACTCTGAATAAACAAATGAATGGCAGCTTTCAACAGTATAATCAACACCAGCTTTATCAGCCTGCGAATGCTGCTAACAACATTGTGGAGCACAACTATTCAACGGAAACAATATATGGCACCAATTATAGGCCGCGTCTTAACTCTAGTCTTTCCATGGCCAACAGTGAGCCCCAAGAAGTTGCTGCTCATTTGGTAAAATTTGCTAAAGATTCCTCGAAATTCTGGTACAAGCCCAACTTTTCACGCGACGAAGCCATATCTCTGCTTATCAATGCAGCGCCGGGAACTTTTATTGTAAGAGATTCAACTACGTATAAAAATGCCTACGGTTTGGTATTGCGTGTGGCCCAGCCACCACCTGGCTCTACAGCTACCGGGAAACCTGATGAATTGGTCAGACATTTCCTTATCGAACCAACAACGCGAGGTGTGCGCTTAAAAGGTTGTGCCAATGAACCGGTATTTACTTCACTCTCAGCTTTGGTTTATGAACACTCTATCAATCAATTGGCTTTACCTTGTCTTCTAAATATACCCGAACGCGATCTAGTGCCGCCACTTGTTGAACATACGCCAGCCCAAAAGCAGCTTTTGACCCAGGGTGCAGCCTGTAATGTTCTTTGGCTGTTCTCTTGTGATACCGAATCTCTAACCGGCGAAGAAGCAATACGCAAGGCCATACGTCAAATGTATGCTCTACCCGCTCTACCTAAACCCACTGAAGTACACTTCAAAGTGACCCAACAGGGCATTACTCTAACCGATAATACACGCAAAAAATTCTTCCGCAAACACTACACAGCCGATATTATTTCGTTTTGTGCCATCGATCCCGATCACCGTTTATGGACCATGCAGGAACATGGCAACGATAACACCACTATTGTGGGTGCTCTGAAGAAAACTATCTTTGCTTTTGTAGCCAGACGTTCGGCTAGTTCTAAGGATAACCAGTGTCATGTATTCTGTGATTTGGCCATTAATCAACCTGCCTCAGCTATTGTGTCATTTGTCAACAAAACTCTACCCACGGAGAAACAAAAGAACTATGTTCTTTGAGAAGAGGATGTGCTGAATTTTTTAATCGGTAATAATAAAGGTTTAGAAATAAAAGCGGCAAACGAGGATGAGGAATTGCAAACGACGATGATGTCAAAAAAGAAACATGTGACATTTAAGTTATAAAAAATAATTTGCACATTGTGATACGAGCTTTACTAGTTTTGAAATTAACTTACAATTTACACGTGCTGTACTTTTAAAATTTTATTTAAGTTTGTTTGCTTTGCTGAAGTTAAATTTAACTAATTTCTAATTTTAGTACTACAATTCATTTCCGCAATTAGATTTTCATATTTTTGCATTTTTTTTTTTTTACAATTTTTAAGTATGTTGTAAAAACTTGCAATAAAATTGTTTGAAATGAAATCCCTAGGCGGGGATAAAGCAGAGCTTTTGATTGAATATTTAACATTTGTTGCAATATACTTATATACACACGTACATACATATACACCGTTTTCATACACGAAAAGTTTACTTTGAAAAGTCTAGAGAGTCACTTGCTTTTTCTTTGCTACCAAAAACTCAAGTCTTTGCGATGTAAACTTTCCGTTGTGAAACTGGTGATATATTTATGCAAGTACTTCATTCACAGGCTATGTTTTTGAAAATAGAAATTAGTTGTGAATTAGTAACCAAATTATTCTGATTTCCGTCAAACATACATCAAACCGTATGGTCTGAGTTTGAAGTAAGCACAAGCATGGTTTCACTCAAATCAAACAAATCGTAGATGATTATTTCTGTTATTGCCAGATTTTTATATACGTTGAATGTCAATAAATAAAAGAGATAATGAGAGTTGTACTTTGGCAAAAAACAAAGTGCTACGTATATTGCATATGTGCACGTGTACAAACGTAACAACACTTTGTACCATTAATATTTACAAAGAATTGTAAATATTAATATAATGTACTATGTATTCTCATTTGTACTAAATAATGCGTAACATCATGGTTAAACATTTGGCAAAACTTTGTGTAACACTATTGCAGGTCTTTAAATTGTCGAAAAAATCGAATTTGATGTGTAGCCAATCATACCAATTGTAATGTAATTTTCAAGTAGAAATAGTTTTCCCGACCTTAGTGCATAGCATAGATATGTATATCTTGCAACTAAAGAATTGAAATTTTAATCTGAATATTTTAGTTAAGAATCTTTAAACATGTCTGTTATTTATGGAATCTCTGATAGCATTCATCTTTCAAAAAACAAAAAAAAATGCTAATGTTGTCTTATTTTTAAATTATTTGCTATAATTGTTTATTTTACCTTAAATTGACGTCATCGTCAATCGACCTCATTGTGGTTTGCCTGTTGAGTTAATAACAAAAATGAAAGAAATAAAATATATGTGGTAGTATACATATGTTGATAAGTTAAGCAAAAAAGTGTAAAAACTAAATTTATGTATCTATGTATGATTTTATTTTAACATAAACTGTAACAAATTATAAATAGAATAGATTTATAACAATTTGTTTACGTATACATTTTTTTATTCTTTGCAGACAGACTAAACGACGCGTTGCCATATTATGTACTCTCTAAAATAATACATAACTGTTCAATAACATCAATAAAATACTTATGATGTTATTGTTTTTTTTTTTTTCTCTCATATTAAGTTTGTGTTATTGTTGTTTTGGGAAGATATTTGTTGTACTAATTTGCACATAAACAATTTTACTTACCTTTACCTAAATAGGTACATACTAAATAAAATAACATATTTTAAGTTATATAAATATATATTTGTATTTTTAATAAATATATGTATTACTTATTTAATAATAACACTATTGTTTATAATGGCGTTCTACCGATAACAAATTAAACTACTTATATTTTTATAGTTTTCTGAAAAAAAAAAAAAAAACAAAAGTAATTTATACAATATGCAATAGACTCCTGTTCTCTCATCATTCAAAAAAGTAGATTCAATGAATGAGTGAATCATTTTGTTAATGATTTAATCAATTACAAATACCTACATACATATATGTATATGTATACATATATACACAATTGTATAAATTAACATGATTTAAAAATAATTTTGATGTGTATAATAATTTTTAATATACTTTATATATATTTTGTTAGACTTAAGGTGCAAAAACAAAGTTCAAGGTCAGTTAAGCTGTTTCTCTTGATCAAATTAAAAGAGGATACCGTTATATTTAAAATGTACGAGTAAATTATAATGGTTGTTGTACATGTTTATCTAATTTAAAACGTTTTGATAATTTAAACGATTATTATTCTATTAACCTTAAAAAACTTCAAAAGTGCATACACACTTATTTACAAACACAAATATTTAATTATTGTCTTAGATAAACAAAACACAACACTTTTAGCTGATCTTGAGTGAGCAAAAATATATTTTTTTAAACACTAATAAAAATACACACGCGCGCCCATATTTATGTATGTATATTTAGTGTAGTGAACGACATAAAAATAAAACGCCGACCCCAAATACAGTAAATTTGGTAATAAAATAAAAAAAAGAAATAAAACTTGTATCGATAAAAATGTAAATAAAATTCTTTCATTACTTCTGTAAAATTTAGTTTGTATGAATGGTGGGTATACAAGGAAATAAAATAAAAAAACATTGTGGAGGTGTCCACCTTAAGAAATATGTATGTAATAACTTTATATCTTCACTTCCTACACCATATGCTATATAAGGAAATTGTAATATAAATAATCATGTCTGTGGGATACATCGGGCGTGCTTAAAATGAAACAAGTTGCGTTTTATTTTTTTTTTTTTTATCTGGGTCTATTTATTTAAATTTTTCCGGTTTACCGAAAGACTACCAAATAACGCGTAGTCGGTTAGAAAATGTTACACTCTCATGTGTTGAGAAACAAAAAATTTAAGAATCAGTGAGGCATAAATCAAAATTCACACTTTTTTATGTGCTGAAAATCACGCGTTTAGTTTAACCAGGAATATGTGTAGTATGGTAGCACTTGATTTTGTATGGAAGCAGCGTTGCCAGAATGAAGATTTTGCCTTAATTTTGAAGATTTTACAAGCAAAACAAGATTTCAGGATTTTTTTTCCTCAAAATCAAAATTAAAATTTTTGAGATTCAGTATTTTAAGCATTTTGTATAAGCCTTACCAAGAAATTAGAATAAATTTTACTCCCAAGCTATGTACATATACATATTACTAATTCTGGAAATAAATTTAATTGAAGTTTTGCTTAGAAAATGGTTTTTTTTTATCTTGTATTGTTGGAATAAATATCTCTTTGTTATATTTAGCTATTTGGTATAAAAAAAAGTCGGACGCAAAATATTTTAAGTTTTTTTTTCCTAAATTAATATTTTATATTTGACCAATGAAGATTTTTTGACAACAATTTCTGGCATCATTGTATGAAAATAATAAATATAGTTAAAAAACTAAAAAACACACTTCGATATCAAACTAAAATAATTATCCATATAACCAGATAATTAACCGTATAACACTTTCCGAGTTTTTTTATTTGGAATTTCCAAAATCGGCTGCAGGAATGGCCAAAATCCCCCAACTTAATTTTCGCTTTATATACAATGACCGTTACTCACGAATATGAATAACCAGTTCCGATTCGGTTGAAAACGTCAAAATGTGTTATGAGTTGTTTTTATTTGAAATTCCCAAAATTGGCTTCGTTAATCCCTAAAATCCTCCCCACTTCCCCGGAAGCAATGCGGTAATTCAAATTTTCACACTAAAGTTTTATATATCTGCATATGTAATAATCACTTATATGGCATAGATTTCGAGTGTTGCAAACATACAAATAATATACGAACAAGCACACACACAAATGAAACTAATACAAGCGTGTTAAAAAAAACAGCTGTGCTCTCTGGAGTCACCATTTTTAAAGAAAATTGTAATAAAAACAATGTATTTTTTAATATTCATGAAAATAATGTGCTTTGGAAGGCAGTTATTTTTATTGTTCGACGGGTAAAACTACATAGAATAAACATATATAAAAAACTAACAATCCAAATGAGAAACTCACAAACAACCACAAGCAGCTTAAATTTCAAAAATTTGTGTGATTTTAGTGTAACCGTGCATTTATTTAGTGCATTGATCATAATGCAATACCCTCAAGGGTAATATAGCTTATACATATAAATTCTGATTGTTCTCTTTGTGGGGATCACTGGGCTAATGCATACATTCGTTACCCTGTACATTTTCATACAAAGCATAAAATTTACACACACAATTTTATAGCGACATTAGCAAAAGCTAATTAATGTTAAAATCATATCATCGGTGATGCGTGCTTAACCTTACTTTATATTAAGCATAAATCACATCTTGGCAGTTCTACACTATTAAAATATGAGTACTATGCTAGATTGCATGTGACAAAGGACAATGTTGGACAGAAAAATACATACATATGTATGTATTTTTGTATATGTAGTTGAAAATACTGTTAATTAAATGTTTCTAATTTAATTATGTCAGAACATAATCTCGTCTATAGAAGTTTAACCACCCAACTTTTCATTAAAATTACAAAAGAAAAAAAAAATTAAATTGAAATTTATAAAATTTCGTATAAAATTGCGAAATTCAATTTGATATTACGAAATTTTAAATGCAATTTACAATTTCAATTTGAGATCAGATTGAGAATTTCAGTTTGAGACAATGATTTTGTCTCCGGCGTTTTTCATATGATTTTCCTTAAATAGTCGTAATATTACTGCTATTGGGTGATATTTATTACTTCTTGAAAAGTTCAAAAATTAAAAATGTTCCTAAAATATCGTGTGGTTGTTTTTGTAATTTAAATTTTGCGGCAATTTTTAGTTTTGAGTCATCAAAATGAAGATTTGTCCCAAACTTTCAAAATTTAAAAATCTTGCCAGAACTTTGAAAGCTTCATTCGAAATTTTGCACACTTTTTTTATACCTGTTATGTTTTAATGGAACCTTAAGAGAATTATGTCAATTGACTCTGTAAACATAAGGCAGTTAAAATTTAGAAAGAAAAAAGAGTGACATCTTTAACATATATTTATTTTACAAAAGACAAATGCAATAATAGCCATTTTTAAACTACAATTTATTTAAACATTTGAGTATCAGTTAAAATATCACAAAAAAGTTATACCAATAAAAAATTATAAATAGCTTGTTTTCTGTGTTTCCCAGCTATCTATATGTCGATATTTCATAGGAGCTACCCTAATTATCAGTAGACTTTGGAAATTTTTGAAAGATATTCTCAAATATTCAACTTTATATTCCAACAATCTAAATAAATTGTTGAGAATTTAAAAAGAAAATAAACGTTTCTAACATTTCTTTACATCTTTCAAACAAAGTTATTTAAATGTTCATTTCAAGATATCTAGTAAGAAGAGAAAATGATTACAGTTTTTGCTCTCCAATCTAAAGAGAAGTGAGACTTAAGACAAAATTGTTAATTACGAAAAAGCATATGTAAGTAAATAAAGGAGTAATATTGGAAAAAAACAAAGTAGAGGTTTCTTTTATATTACAGTTATTGCCATTTTGATTATAGAAAAGAAGACAAGCTTCAGTTCAATAAGCTTAAATGAGTTCAAAAAGTTTAAAAAATATTCTTAAAAGTGAACATTTTCTATCTAGTATGGAGTTTCCTTTTTAAAAAAAAGTGTTGTAAAAAACACATAGTTGCGCATTATTATCTACTGTCTACTTAATTGAATATCTTTATATACTTATTCAACAAATGTCCGCTCAAATTCGTAAAGATTTGGTTACCAAAAGAACGTTACTTTGAACAATTTAATGCTTAAAAATGTGCTTAATTGCACTCGACTTTATGACACTAAATATTATCCACGATGTCCCAACTGTTTCACTTTTATGATAAGAAAGCAATTATCATATATGATAGTTTTGTACGTATTGTTTTTACTTTTTAGTCTCGTTTTCAATAGAATAATTTTTCACGATGCGTTCAGAAAATTTATGAGAAATGCACTCAAAAATGAAGAGCTTTTCATACAAATTTGCAAGACGTGTCACCGCTCACTCGTGTTCTGTAGACTGCATATTAATTTTCTAATTGCACTGATTGTTGGATTGTCAATCACCTTTAATACAAAAGTCTTATTTGTGTCTACGTACCTATGAGGAAAATTTACTCATGTATATTTACGTAGATACTATACTCATACATATTTACATACATATATTATAATAAAATTTTATTTTTTTATTAATTTTAACAAAAAATAATTTCCTTTTGTGTTTCTTTCTTCAATCTAATGCGTTTGTTTTTTTTTTTTATATTTTGATTTATTCTTAATTCCGCAGATGAAATACATATATTTAAATGTTTATACCTTTTGGCTGCTGCCGCTGGCTCATAATTTTGTTTCTCCAAATTATTTGTAAACTAAAAATACTCTTTTTATACTAAAAAAATAACATCTTAATCATCATAATGGTCTTTGGCACGATAATTATTATTATCGTGATCACCTCTAAAAACAAACATCCACACGATACCTTTCAATACATGCATACATATATATATGTACATATATACTTGCGCCATAATGTGTCTGAGAATGGTGGCGGCATTTTTTTGACGCAGCCCGGTAGCTAAAAACAGCAGATTGCTTCACTTTTTATTAAACATAGATACATACTCATATACGTATGTACATGGTTTTTGTCTATCTAAAATTAAGCTTATGAATGCATTAAAGAAAATTGTTTCCAATTTGTTTCTTTGTTTAATTTTAAATAATTAAGGCAGAGTCCAAGAAAGGTACAAGAGCAAACAAATAAAATATGAACATGCCTACCTACACACATACTACCTACTTACATACTACCTACTTATACAGTTTGTTAATAATGAGTTTCCACATTGAAAATATACACCGTTTTGTTAAAAATATAAGTTTTCAATTCTTTATTTGTATAGGAATAGCATTTGTGTTTATGATATTACAATAATTTTCTTAAAGAGGTTAGTTAGGAAGTTCTATCGATTTTTACTTATATAACAATTATTTTATATTTATATGGGCTTAATGCATCATACAGACGAGGGAACATTAAAGGACACATGGGTATATTTCCTTTAATGTTTCCTCGTCTGTAGCGAAGTTTTTTTGTTGAGAATTATGTTTCCAATTTGGTTTCCAAAATATAAATTTTTTTGATATTTTACTTGTTCCTTCGTCTGCATTCATGTTTACTGTTTTTGCTTCTTTAGTTCGTTGAAAGCAGTCATACTGTTAGTATATTTTTAGTCACGAAAAAAACAGAGTGCAAAAAAAATATGAAAAGTAAATAAATTCGGAAAATGTCAGCAACTAAAAACAGTCAAAATTGGGTATCAAAGAAAGTTTTCCTTAATTCCTTTAATAATTTTTTATTTGAAAACTCTTCTTTTTTTTTTAAAAACCAATTTTTAGACCATATTCTTTTCTGTTTTATTTGCATCTCTTCTTCTTCATTTTCGTACATTATTTCATCAATTATAATAATTGCAGCTAACACACTTTTTGAGTCACTTATTTTTAAAATATATCCTCTGCGTTGTTTCGTCGATATATTAATAACAACTATCGTTTGTATTGAAAATCGAAACGTCGAAGAAAACACATGTTTTCTTCAATGTTCCATCGTTGCATAAGATACATATATCATCTGAGATTTTGTTGTTTGTTAACTAGACGCCATTCATAGCATTTTAAATCTGATCCCCACTCGAAAAACTTGGATTCGTTACTCCATAAAATATTTTTCCAAAAACTCAAAAACTGACAAAATCCTTTCCGGATTTAAAAGTTTTTTTTGGGAACAAATGTTTTTTCTGTGCGATGCATCCACGTAAGGCATTTTAATTAAGCCTGCCTCAAATAGTTCTAGATTTTATATGGATACAATATGATGACCCTAAATTAGCTTTTAACTGCTTAGAGCTTCTAATTCAGTCAGTTTTAGAGACACTTTTATCGTCTCTGGCTGTGGTTTTAAGTGATTTTGAGGCTCTGTGTACATTTGAGTTCCCAAATTTTTCGAAATGGTTCATTGCATTATTCATTTTTCCCCTAGAGCAAATAAGTAATTGAGAAAAACGCCGTCTTCTCGGAGCCTCATTAATCTAATGATTACCTTCCTTTCTTCTTCGGAGGAAATTGATCTTTTTTCCATATGTAGTGGCTAATATTGGTATACAATTTTATGGATATCATTTAAACATACCTGTCACCAAATTTTCGCAACATATCGACATTAGATATTAGAATAATATTATTTAAATAGCAGAACTAAAAATGTTTTATTTATATGTCCACTTGAAAAACATGCCTTTCACTAAATAATGGCTTATTTTTTTAAGAAAATTTAACAAAAAATTAATGTAAAGAAAGAACCAAGTGCAAAAGATAATAAACTTATATTTGCAGTGGAAAAGTTCCGTTGAAATAACAATAAATCTTATAAAACTTCGAAAGAATGCGAGATCACATTTATGTTTTAATTACATGTCCACCACTGTATACACCTATAATAGTTTTGTTAAAATTTTTAATAAATTCAAAACATTTTTGTTGTAAAACAAATTTTTCTGTATGTAGTCGATAAATTTATATGTATTCAAATTTATATATGTATATTGAAAATAAACTTTAATATGTAGGACTAAACCATGTTTGTTTTCAGCGTGCAAACCCATTATTGACAGACTGTATGTATGTATTTATATTCTATCGACTAACGGAACGTGCTGTTGTTTTTATTGAACGGATCAAAATTAATCGAACAAGAGAAAAAAATATTCCAGATACGTTAGAGGTACTTTTCAACGTGTTTTGTAAAATTTTTCCAGATATTCTCGTAATTAATTAATTACTCGTTATGGTTTAGAGTAATGATGAAAGCGACTTCTATTTTTGTCGCCTGCGAATGTCTTGGTTTTTTGTAATTATTTGAAAATGGAAAATTGGCGAAAATTGACCTTAGCACTAACTATAGTACTGAACAAGAGCTATATGTTTCGCCTCTTATCAAAGTAAAATCATGGCTTTACATAAGTATATCTTCTTCATTCGCGGACGAATGTCACAATTCGATATTGGATATAGGTATGTAAGTATATATTTTTTTTTCTAATTTTTAAATACGAATGAGACCGAATTCGTTTTCAAACCGAAAGTCCGAAAAGTCTCAATATTCTTGAAGCAATTAAAATAATTTTTTGCACTTGTTTTATTGTTTTGCCATTGAAATACTTTTCTCTTTACAATTTATGTTATTTTTAACTTAATTCACATAAATATGATTATAAACAGATAAAGGGTGATTTATTTACATATTTTTAATTGTCTGTTTTTTCCGTTTTTTTTTTTTTAATTTATTATAGTAAAGGGTGAAAATGCCATCATCGAGGTCTACAAGTTTCAGAGCACCTCATCTTCATGGAATTTTGAATGATATACGCCTGATTGGACCATGACATATGTATATGCTATTGTGAAGAGAATATTCCGGCTGACGTGGAGAGCCAAGGATGAAGGAAATTTGTTTGAAATGATGAACAATCGAAAAATATTCCCGAATTACCATAACTTTCTTTTTAGCGCTTTATGGCCTGGTAGAATTAACGCTTAATATTTCGCTAAAGCTGAGGTCAGATATGTGTAAATTATTTATTTCAGCAAATGCTGCGAATTCCGCAGGGTGAACTAGTTCACGTCTCACCACCACCACGCCTATGTGACTGATAAGACTCGCATATGTAGGTGTAACTTTTTGTCACATCATTATAGTCATTTGAAAAAAAATGCTTAACCCTTCTAAGCTCTCCCGTTTACAATCCCCCAGATAGTCGCAAGTTGGTGGCCCGAGGTCCTTAAAGAGAATCGGGCCTTAACCATCTCACCTGTTATTTCATCCATGTCTGGATATCTGTTGCAAGACTACAGCAGATAGAGGTCTATAATTAAATCTCCGAAAATCGGTCATACACCTCAATTATTAAGAAACACTTGTTGCCTTTCCCGCAGTTTTAGGTCCAAACTTTAGCCTGAACGTATTAGTCAAGATATAGGTACCTCAACCATCGATCAGAGCCAGCATTGCATGTCACACATCCTGATAGAGTTGCTGATCCCCATTCTGCCAATTAACCCTAGGTGAGGATTTCGGAATCCCCAACACAAATATCTTTTGCAACACAACAACAGTTCGAGGACTATAAGTAAATCTTCGAAAATTAGACCTAGACCTAAATCCTTAAGAAACACTGCAATTTTAGGTTCAAGGTATAGCATGAACGTATTTTCCAAGATACAGGTACCCCAACTACCGATCAGTGCCAGGATGGTATGCCAAATGCATAATGCTGATGGGGTTACTAATCCCTGTTCTGCCAATTAAGGCTTGGTGAGGTGAAAGCTACAGCAATTAAGGAGCTCCTTCCCCTCTATGCCATAGAAGCTAAAGGGCCGGAGTTAAAAATACGCCAAAGCACACAAAAATTTTTAATTTTTTTCCATACACCTCCGCCCTCTCCACCCTCTCTAGCTCACTGTGGGAAAACTGCGCCGAAACAGAACGTAATCTGAAAAGCGTCAACAAACAGAACTTTTCAACAGACGTAGAACCTGTTACATTACCTATCAGGCGCGAATTTGGAGAAGGGAAGAATATATATTTATTCACTCTCCCCCTCAGCCAAAAAATATTGCAAAAATAAATTCTGTTATATTGCTACAAAGCCCGAAAAGCTTCAGATGAATCGCACTTGTCACCAATAATTGCTTTCAGCAGTCTGATATGTTTCTTTTGGATCACACAAGTTCTCTTGTTTTACATTAAAAAAGTCTATAAATAAATCACCCATTACATTCATATATACATGTGCGCGCATTCCTTCTGCTGTAGATACAATAAACAGATTTCATAATTTTTTAAAAATATTTATTAAATTGAAATGAGTTCAATTTTTGTTTTGAGCTGTCGTACAATAAAAGTTTATTTTTTTTATTTTTACATTTAGGCTGTTGCCTTTTAAAATAGTTTTTTTACCCAAAACAAATATTGACATAAGTGGCCCCATTAAACAAAAATGAAAAATACAAAACATTTAATTGTAAATGGTCATATAAAATACATTCCCCTCCCAGAAAGAGGTACCGACAATGTAATGCTGTGTGTGGTATGTGACATGCTTTCAAGTTTAGTAAGAACGTTGAAATAGAAATAGGGAACTACATTTTTTATTATTTTCTCTCTCTCTCTCTCTCTCTCTCTCTCTATCTGTCTCGCAACTTTTCAAGTGGTGTATTAAACCTTCGCGTCACTGTGTAAACGGGGGATAATCATATTTATAATGACATACCAATTTTTCAAAAGTGCTTACTTTACTTGAAGTTATTCAGAATTGTGATTTATTGCACGTAATTATTGTTATTTGATAGTCATTTATCATAAATACTTTGTATACGAGTATGTACGTACATATATTAGTAAAAAAAAAAACAAATGTATTAAAGTAAACACGTTTAAGAAATTAATTTTGACTGAAGGGTTTTCTTTGCTAGCTGGGCGATCGATTAGATAATGTCGGGAGTCGTGTCACGCTAAAACAAATTTGAATGTATTCACAAGTACATGAGTGGGTGGTGGAGATTTAAAATTAATACGTCACGTATGATAATATTTGACTGTAAACATAATGTCTGTTCGTTTACCCAAAAATTTGTACAAATTTTTACTGTGTTTTACTGCATTTTACTGAATGTTGTTCGTTTACCCAAGTTGCAGTAAATGAGACCACAAAAAAGGGAATAAAGTGACAGTTCTTTTACTGAGTACTTTCCTGCAATAAAGTTTAGTAAGATGAAAAACATATGGTAAACAAACAAATGTAAACAAAAGGAAGTAAACAAAAACAGAAAAATTTGTAGAAAAGTTAAGAATATAGAATTAAATTTTATCCTAATATTATTTGATCTTCTTTTATGTTAGATTATTTAAATTTTTGCAGCTTTAAATCTTGTATTGTTTTTGTATAAAAAAGTAACGGATTTTTTATTTTTATTTCGATATTTCGCTAACAGTTTGTTAGCATCACCAGGAAAATTAAAATGTTATAAAAATTTTTGTTTGAAAAAATGTTGTCAAAAAATTCTTATATACAAAAAATTCAAACACAAAGAAAAATTCTTAGCAATATATCGTTTTTTTTATAAAAAAGTAGCGGATTTTTTATTTTTATTAAAAATTAATTGGTAATCACTTAAAAAAATTAGCTAAAGATTGTGACGCAGTACATTGGAGTACTGGAGCAAATCCGGCTGCCCAAAATTTATTTAAATTATGTTTTGATTTTTTCTTAAGATAAGCAATTTGTTAAAAATAAAACTATAGAATATTTTGTTTACTTATAAATAAAGTTTAAAATAGTGTTTTCACTTTACAAGCAAATGACTTGTCAAGAAATTTGCTATGAAAAGCACCCAAATTGTATGTGAACTCTATACAAATATTGTCGAAAACTAGTTTGTATTGTCGAAATATCACATAAATGCCTCTATAAAATTAATTTGTGTTTACGAATTTTTATTATTTTACCGTACTTATAGACAAGAGAAATTCTCTTTGAAAAAAAAACATGTTTTTTATTTTTTATCTTGGACCAGTACAGTAATTGCCCCTATATATGCAGTGCATTGTACTGGAACTAGGAAAATAGATTATGAGAACGAGGAAAGGGGGGTAATGTTTGTGAACTTAATACACGAAACGACCAAAACAAACGTTATCATAGCATTTAAAGTGTTGAAGTTAAATTATTTAAAACTGATCAGTGCCCAGTGTATATACCTTCGGTACTGCTCAAAATAATAAAAATTAGTTCAACACCGCGCACACCGTAGGGTAAAAAAATAAAAAGAAATTAATAATAATAAATAGAGAAAAACAAACTGCAGAAAAAAAATAATAAAAAAAACACGTGCACACATGATGCGAAAAAAAAACTTTTTTACAATAAAAAAATTAATAAACTTAACGATCACAATTACGATAATCGACGTATGTACAGTAAAAAGTGGTGAAGTTTTGACTGGTTACTGTAAGCATGTCTGATTACGGGGTGGAGACTAAAATGTGTTTAACAAACTTAAATTTTCGCTAGCCAGATCTGCAATTACCCCACTGTGCCCTATTACATATGGCTGCAATTTTATCAGCTGTTTACTAAAGATTACAAATTTTTACTATTTTTCTGTTCGAGTACTTTTTTGGACAAAAAAATTTTCAGATAGTAATATTTACAATTTGCTGAAAAACTACTCATTTACTCCATTTCACTGTAAAATAAACGAATAACCCGATACTAAACTCACAGGCTCATTTGCTCATTATCTTTTTAATTTGCCTAACAGGCCGACCTAAAAAAGCGCGTAAAGTGCAACGTAACTTTTAGCATGTTCACATGACGGCTTATATTCGAGGCTCTCCCTTTCGTGATTCGTGCTCCAATCTTGATGGAACCAACATGATTCTCATTTTGAATCTTGTTGCAAACCATGTAAACAACGTTGTCAACTCGGGAAATAAAGATTTTTCTACAAATATTTCTAGCATCACTGCTGATAGTACCAAAAGTGTACTTACTAATTACCACAGAAAGAGAGTTACAGTTGTTTTGGTATCAGCCAAGGCGCATTTAACTAACGCAGGTGACAATTTTTTATTTTATGTACTTTAATAAGACCTTAGTCAACATCACGTTTATGAAAGCCAATAGCATTTTACACAAAGCAAATATTCACCCTTATTGTGTTTGGCGTTTGTATGGCGAAAGACGGGCGTTTTTGAAAAATGGTACCGTGATTGGCGAAAAACGCCAGTGGATACGACAAATTTCAAATCTATTACAAAACGCCGTTAAAATGCTACCGTGTTTGGCGTATTTGTCTTTCAAAAGGGAGCAAATTTGTCGTCAACGTATTTGCCCACGACAGATAACTAAAATATGATCAAATAAAAATATATCAAAAATAAAAGTATGAAATCTCTTTTCTCCATTTTTTACATATGATTGCTGTCATTTTTACTCATTTGAAATGAGTATTTATTTATTTATATATGTATATTTAAAAAAATAAATAGTAAATCGGTGCTTTTTATAGAATTAGTTTAATGTTTGCTTTTCCACTTTATATTCAGAGGATGAGTAAAATGCAACACTACATTTTTTCAAAATTTATTTGCACAAATTAAATGAACAATATCAAAAAAAAAAAAAAAATAATAATAATAATATTACTATTTTTATTCTCTTTGATATTTATAAACATCTGTTTGAAACTTCTTTAACAGGATGCTTCATAATCATTAAGTTTAGCATAATCTTTTACATTATGATTCATTTACAAAATTTTGCTTGTCGAAAATTTTAGACGGTAAGAGCGTAAATGCGACAACTACTACGAGAACTGTCGTTTTACGACTACGCCAAACACAATAAGGGTGATTATGTGATTTTTGTATTGTAACAGAACTAATGTACTAATGCTGCCACATATTCAGTTCACCATAAGAGCCACTTTACTGAACAAAGAGTAAAGTTCACTCTCTTATGCGCTACCAAAATTGGGTTTTCCAACTACAAAGCGGCGATGCTGCGCTATTTTATTTTGTCTTATATGTTCTGTATGTGTATGACAATTTTCGATAGGTAGATAACGCTTAAGCCCTAATTTTTCATTTCCTCCTTTTCGCTGTTGATCATTTTTTTTTTGGGGTCAGAAAATTGGTATGAAGCAACAACATGCAAAATGGGCAGAGTGGAAAAGAAAATAGTACATTTGCCCACAAACTTCGTATTTCACCGCAATCTTCTATAAAGTTGTAGAGTAGAACAGAAAAGTCCAAGCCAGCTGATAGACAGAATTCTGTTAAGGAGACATTTATATGAATATGTACTACTATATGTTTGAATGTACGTTTTATATTGAGTTAGCGCAAATAATTTTTTATAAGTTTGTCTGTACGAGTATTAAAGCAAATTTGTTGTATTACTTGCCAAGCAAAATGGTATATATTTCTTTACAAATAATATCCCACAGCGCGAAGAGAAAAAATGAGCATTCCATCTCTGTCGCGTTCCATCTCTGTTCTTACTCTCTAATTAACTCAAAAATCTTACAAAATAAAGTTAAAAATTTGTTTTGTTTTTTGTATGGGTCAAAAATCGTAACGATATGGCAAACGGTTGAAATTGCCGTTATTGTGTCGTTGCCATCAACCATTAAGTTGTTGCCACAAGCTTTTTGATTGTTTGATTGTGATTCTACTTCTGCGTAATATTTTTCGTTATAAACAGTAAATAAAATGTTTACAAAGAATTTTTTTTCGCCATAAATTTGTCCGTATAAAAATAAAATGATTTCTTAAAATGTCGGCAGTCTCAATTCCCCTTAAGTCTAGACTAAACATTCCTCTTAAATCTCATAAAACCAAAACAAAGTCATGTTGCAAAAAAATAATAAAGTTTGATGTCAAAAAAAAAAAAACTCAAACTTCACTCGGGCAGCCACTGCAATCAAAATATTTAACCATTTGGCATGTTTGCACTTTTGTGTTGCTATTTATTGAGCTATTTGTGTTGCTCGTGTTTTTTTTTTTTTAAATCAATATGTTGTTGATGGATGTGAAAACAGTAAATGGCCACTTTGATGGATATTTTGTAGTACGAGTATTATTACTATATATTTTCAAACGATAATTGTTTTAATTTCTTAATAAAAACAAACAAAATATATACATACATACGCATACAAGCTGCCAATATGTTCGTTCAATTATTTGTTGTTTGATTGCTGCTGCTGCTGCTGTTGTTGTATTTATTGTATTGGGGTGATGTAATAAATAATTAAACTGGTCACATAGAATTCAATTCAATGTGATGGAAATATTAAACAACAACAAAATTGTATTTCGTTTCTGTACATACATACACACGAAATGGTATATAAATAAGTATAGCCACGTACACATTGTAAGTATTATGTACATATGTAAGAAAAATCTTAGATAACTCCTACGAGAAATTGTTTATCTTACAAAAAAAAAAAAAAAAACAATCTTACAAATTTTCTGTTTAAATAAAAATTCTCGCAAACTATCTACAGCTCCAAGTTGAACGTAATGTAAACATTGAGCACTAATTAATTAAATGTGGTTGAAAAAATAATAAATTTATTTTAAAAAATATATATTTTTTTCCTTTCAATTTCACTTGTGGTTTGCAAAATATCGTAAATTTTCCATTTAAGTTACAGACGATTATTGTTGTTTATATGGACATGTGATCTAAATTTTTTTTATAATTAAAATTTAGAATTTTGAAATATATACTTAAGACCCAATCAGACTATTATACAAGTATAAATACTTTCATTCGATTTTGTGAGATAAAAGTCTAAACACATTTCTGGCGACTGTCAAAAAGTCTAACGTAAATTAGATTTTGCATTCACACCATCACACTTGATATAAACCAACATAGATGTGCCATCATAAAACTTTTCACGGCGGCAGGTGCGCTATTCGTCGTAGGCGATAGACGTGCCGGCGCGTGAAATTCTTCAACAGTTAAAATAATAATTATGTATAACACATCCAAATTCAATAGCACAAACATATTTTATGTTCTAAATATAGCATGAGCAAAATACATTTATAAATGACAGCTAAATTCCAAATTTCGAGCTTTTTTATAACGACAAAAAATACTATTAGTGACGGCACCCCATCGGCTACGAAATAGCCGACTACTCAATTTTTAATTAGCTGGTTTGCTAAAAAAACACAACCCTGATCCAATGTAAAGTATTATCGTTTTGAAAAGTTTCAAAAAATGTTTATCGTATTATTTTTCGTATGTATGATGGATTACATTCAGACTATCAGACTTGCACGTATTATTTGAATTTTTGACAAGTATTAATACAAAGTATAATAGTCTGAACTGGGCTTTATGTGTACTGCCTGCCACTTGAATAGGGAATCATATTTTTTCAACTTTAATTAAGTACGAGTATATCTCCTAAACTAAAGTTCAGTCGAAAATAGTTTTTTGCACAACCAAATTTCAAGGCGTTGGCTTTAGTTTCCTGAAGAAATAAAAAATATACATATTTTATTACACTAAACTTATGCATTTTTTTTTAAAAACATGTATTTCTGTGGTACTTTTTCGTGCGTCACTTGAATAAGGAATTCTTTTAATACTAACCAGGAAGTCTATGATTTGAATTTCTTTCAATATAAACTGCTAGAGAATTTTTAATTTGGTAGATTTTAAATAAGTCAAATGGAATGACTTTTTAAAAGAAAAAAATTTGATTTTGAAATCGCAGGGTCAGAACCCGGACAGTTGTGTACTCGTAGTACTCATAGATATATAATAAAATTTTTGTTAAGTTTTGACGAAATTTTAGTCAAGTTTTTACTTTTTTTACATTATTATTTTACATTTAATTTATGATTTCGGTCGGTTCAACCGCTTTTCAGACATTATTTGACAAATTTCGTAACCAATTTACACATTAAGTCATTTTTAGATATTCTTTTTTATTAAACCTTAGGTTTTTCTTATTGAAGTTGGTAAGCATGTTATTATATATATTGCGACTATTGTTGAGGTTGTCCTATTTTTTTTGTGTATGCTCCGTTTTTAACGCCGAGAGCAGAAAAAAATTTTGGAGATGAGCGCCATGGCACTTACGATCTTTTGTCCCTAGACTTGTGTCTAGATTTCAGGGAGATGATCTTCTTTAAGTCCCAGTTTTTATAACTTTTTTTTTGTCTATCGAAAATATAAAAAGAAGATAGATGTGAAAGTGGAGGTATGGGGTAAAATCTTCGGAGAAAAGGCGTTGGAAAATGTAAGAAAGCTGAAGTAAGTGTTTTTGGAGAAATTAAATTGTGAACAAATCATTTTAACTAAGACCATAAAACTTACATAAATACTTCGATAGCTGCTGCTATGATTCCACTGAGAAAAAAGACTCCATAGTAGCAAGAGAAAAAAATCACGTTCCAAACCTCCTGTAACCAATAGAACGCTGTCTTGAATATACTCCTTACATTAGTGATATATTGGGCTAGCTTCAACAGGCTGCCAGTCATTGAAAAGCTACCCCAGAACCAAACCGAGAATAGGATGAAAGAGTCCAGTCCACCTATATCATATTCCGATGTATCTACCAAATCGTGCAGCATCAATCTGCCTAAATACAGGGTGGCGCAGAACTACCTTAATGGTCGGAATTAAATGGCATAGCTAAGACGCTGTATCGTAGTCTTGAACAAGCTGAACCTTATACGGGAAATGTGCAATGAGGCCAAAATCTTCTGACCGGACACCCGCGATAGTCCCAATTGTGCCGAACGTATTCTACTTAATGTTTCTGGACTATCCTGTACACTATCCGCAACACGTTGGACATTTTCTTCCGTGTGGACCGTGCGTGGTCTTCCAGTACATGCAAGGCGTCTTACTGTACCATGTTGTCGAAAATTTACAAATGGGCGGTTTATTGTAGATGCTGATGGTCCAGTACTCACATTAAAAAAAGGACGATAAGCACGTTGCGTCAAAACAGTTTTTTTGATCACTGTTCTTTTGTATAGTGTTAAATTGCCTAAGTCTTCTTCACAAAGTTCTGAAACAAAAGTAAAATATATAAACTAAAAAAGTTATTGAACATTCAAACCATAAAAGTAGTTCTGCTAGTAGAAAGAGCTGAACATCGACGAACATCTCTACTTCTCGCGTGTGTTCCTATGTGACAGTGATCCGTCAGAAACACCACATTAGACGCAACCTCCTTTGGAGCAGACCCCTAAGGATAAAAGTCCTTTTATTATTATACATGGGCCAAATTCATTAGTGATAGTTTCTGAAGACCTATGTGCTTTATAGCAAATTTAAACAACATTGTAAATCCAAAATAGCAAATTTGATTTACTGTATTCAATTCAATACAAGTATTTCAATTCAATACAAGTTGCTGAAAATTATTTATACGCATTTCATTTAAATATATTCAACCTGTTTAATTAATATTTGTCATTACAATAATTTTAATTAACCAACTATATATTAATATTTCATTAATCCATTAGAGAGCTTTCAACATTTTGTCATTTAAGTCTAGAAATAATTATGACTGAAAATTCAATTCATAACTAACTGACAGTTGTCACAGCAACTAACCGTGTCAAAGTTAATTAAGTAATGTTATCCAAACTAAAATGTTAAATACTTTTTTATTTTTATACAAATATACATATATTAATTTATTCTACAAATTGAATCAGCAAGTAGATTTTAAAAGTATGTTTGTACATTAGAGCAACTCACCGAAAGAAATTTTGTAAAATGTTAGAACTATTTTGAAAAAAAAGATAAGCTTTCTATACATTAAAGGGCGTTTCAGACTAGCATACAAGTCTTAAGATTTTGATTGGATTTTGTGGGACAAAAATCTAATGATATTTGCTGCGACTGTCAAAAAATCTTACGTACCATTACAATTTGTTTTCATCTACCATCACACCTAAAGTAAAAGAAGAAATATGATTTGAAAATAAACAGCTAATTTGCTTAACGTCTGGTTTTAATATTTTTATTATTTGCTTTTGAAAAAATGCAAATAAAAAATCTTATTGGTTAAACAAATTTCTTATCGTATTTCTCATTTTCATAACGCTTGAAATTGTCTCTCCAAATACATCGACACACGATACGACTGAGCTTGTGAATTCAACAATTATATGTCGGTTTTTTTACATTCACATATTAGCATACCATTTACTATATAACTGTTTCTTCAACACTATCAGCTGATTTGGGCTTAACATCTCTGTGTACTCTGTGATAAAAACTGAAGAGAAACTAAGGCTCAGTTTTTGAGTTCGTATTTAAATGTCATTTAGCTTTAAGTTCCACTTAAATACGAAAATCGACTCTTCGCTACAAGTTGGAACCAAACTTAAATGCCCAATCTTCTTGTAAGTTGTATTTAAGTCTGCCTCAAATACGAGTACCATTATTGCAGCATAGTCATAACTAAAAAAATTAACTTTTTGAGTTAACAATGCAGAATTGTTAACAGTACCACCTTTTATATTGTGCCAAAAATTTATTCAAATTACTTTTGAACTGATTCCTTTAAGTGATATTTTCTATAAAAAAATTCTAAGACTTGTATGGAAGCTAAAAATTTAAAATGTGTTTTTCTCGAAACAAGCATTTTTGAGTTATGACTATGTTGCAATAAAGGAGCGATATGGTTTTTGCATGCTTATTTTTAGACTAGTGCAACAAAAGGAAAAAAAAACAGATATGAGTTATTGCCTGTAGAAGGTATTTTAAAAATCGTTGCTAATTTTGTACTAAACAACATCAGAATATGATATTTAATTAATGGTGATTTCTTTTCTAGAAAAAGTGTAACATTTTCAATATTGTTTTGCCAAAAAAATACAGAAGTATACAGTTTACTCGACTTTTTTTCAGATATTTATAGTTATGGTGACATCTTCTTTTCATCTCAATAAAACTTAAAATTTAAAACTTGAATTTTAAGAAAAAAGTGCAGCATAAAGGCAAAACTTTTTCGAAAAAGAGAACATGTAACATCGTAAAGTAACATAGCATGGAATACAATATTTAAGTTTTTCTATGCCTTTAATATATTTAATATTTTTCTTAAGGATGTTTCTATTCTTCCACTAACAGCTGTTCTACGGAACACTTTCCATAGTTGGAATTTAAGTGAAACTGCCACACTTTCATTGTATTTAAATTATTTAAGGCCCAGTTTTTGACTGCGTATTTAAATACAAAATTAGTTAATTTTCATTTAAATTTAAGTTGTATTTAAATGCTAGTTCAGTTTATCACTATTAAATTATTGTTCTTATTTAAATGCGATGAAAGTGTGGCAGCTCTACTTTAATTCCAAATATTGTGGAAAGTGTTCCATAGAACAGTTGTTTGTAAGTGGAAGAATAGAAAAATTGTTAAAGAAAAGTGTTAAATTTATTAACGGTATAGAAAAACTTAACAATTTTATTTTACGCTAAGTTATTTTTAATAAATTATGTTGTTTAGTGCAAAATTAGCAACTAATTTTCGAATATCTTCTGCAGGCAATAGCTCGTATGTGTGCTTTGTTTACCTTTTTTGCACTAATACAAATGCAAACACACAAAAACCATATGGACTATGAGAAAAACTTAAATAAAACTTAAATGAAGAAGTTTGGGCATTTAAGTTTAGTCCAAATTTGTAGCGAAAAACTGATTTTCGTATTTAAATGGAACTTAAAGCTAAATAACATTTAAATACCAACTCAAAAACTGGGCCTAAAACTCATAAACTGAACTTGTATTTAAATACAACTTAAAATTAAATGAAAATTAACTAATTTTGTATGTAAATACGAAGTCAAAAACTGGGCCTAATTCACTTTTTCCCTGTTTATACAACAGGAGTCTGTCTAATATAATTCGTTCATGTATGTGTAGTGCATTCCTTTTATTCACTTACATTTTACAGTCGTTTAAATATTTAATTTGACATTAAAATTAATAGAAATTACTTATGTATGTAAATAATTATCTATTTAATTTAAAATATTTAAATTTGCTTTTCATAAGTCATTCACTATCTCGCGCACTGTATTTCCTCTCACATGTTTAAAATTTGCATACGCATTTGAAGGTTTGCGTTTGCGAACACAAGCAACTAAATAAATGTCAGTTTGCCGAATGAGAAAGCGATAATACGTATGTATTATCATAGGTATATACATACACACATAAAGCAAATTATTTACAACAAAAATATGAACAGAAAAATTATATAAACACACAACGATTTTACCTATTCAATATAAAAACAAATGTTTGAAACTTGACCGATATTTGGTTTCAGTAAAAAATATAAGGTTGAATTAAATCTACATTTTTCCGGTGTAAACTTAAATTTAAAGGGGAAGGTAGGTATATTCATAAATATATTCATAAAATTTTGTATGTAATCTTTGATGTTAGATATATTAAATTTTTTTTTTTTAATTTCTCTGAATATGGCAAATATGTTTTATTATATTTTTGTAATTAAAAACTCCACTTATGGGCAGTGTTGCCACGATCAAAAAATTATTACAACCAAAATTTTTAAAAACAGTTAAAAAATTCCATTTAACAATTGTAGCATGTTCAAACGAAGGCTTATTTTCGAGGTTCGCGCTCTCATTCGTGGTTCGCGGCCCAATCTTGATTGAACCAACATGATTCGCCATACAAAATTTTATGAGCGAACCAACTTGGTTCATTTTGAATCTTGTTGCGAACCAAGCAAAAACTACTGTCATCTCCAAATTTGATAATAAATTATCGCTAGTTTATCTGAACTAGCTGCAAAAAAAATGCAAACAAAGTAAAAAAAACAGATAATTAATGCGTGTAAAATCAAAATAAACACATTGAAAATGTAAAAATTTGATACTTACATAAAGATTTAAATAAAAATTGAAAAAAGAATTAGTGAAACGTTTGCACAAAATATGTAAACATCAGTGTGAAGCAAAAAACAACCGTCTGAACACCTAGTTTCGCAATAGTGGTTCAGAGAGCGAACCAAGTGTTTCATATTACCGTCTGAAGATGGTGTTAAGTTTTTTCTAATTTGCGTTATAATCCAAGGGATATTTGCACTTTATAGTTAATTAAATAATAAATACAAAACAAAAACCAAACGCTTTAACATATTAAAGAATCCCCACTTATCTATAATATATAAGAAGGGATGTTTTATTTTTTTAAAAAGTTTCCATTTTGTATATTTAAAGATATAAAAATATATATATAAATGTAATAGTTAATAAATTTTTAAACTTCATGGTTACGCAAATCCCACATAAGAGTGTGTATATAATCATAATTGGTATTATAATAATTTATTTACATTGGGGGGAATTAGTGTTATATGGAAAATTTTAGGAGCACGATTTTTTGGGTGTACATAAATATTCGAAGTCGGTCATACACACGTCTGGGGCTAGTTAGGGCGTTTGACCAAAAAAATTTTACAAACTAACCCTTTTTAAGGAGAGCAGTTACGGGGTAGATATTTTCAAATATTAGTGGTGGTGTTGTGGATTTTCTGTTATTTTGCCCTAACTTTGACATCGATGCGCAGCCATTTATCTCCATCCTACCGTCCTCATGTTTTGGCTCACGAAGTTTTTTGCCAAATGTCACAAAATAAGAGGTTCTAGCGGATCAAAATATAAAAATCGTCCCTAATGAATATCAGTGATCATAATGTAATGCTTTCAAGGGCAACCGCACTTTTACACTGAGTTTACACGTGCAAATAACTAGTTATAAGTTGTGTGTACATATTAACAACGAATACGATTGTTTACACGCGCAAGTGCAAGTTCATTTTCAAAATGTTGTCGAAGACAAAGGTGTTGCCAAAGTTTTAGCATAGCAACATTACAGGGGTTTATATTATGTACATAATTTTTTCACAATACAAATAATAAATTTGTATTCCAAATAAAAATTAAGTTTTAAATGTTTATTTATTTTTGTTTTTTTTATACTATGTTTTCGGCATATAACTAAAAATATTAATATTTTAAAAAATTTTCCTTGAAAAATACCCATTAAAGTTAAAATTAAAAATCTGTGGGCAACATTGTTTGTTGCTACTTGCAT
Source organism: Thecocarcelia acutangulata (assembly GCA_914767995.1). Classification (NCBI taxonomy): domain Eukaryota; kingdom Metazoa; phylum Arthropoda; class Insecta; order Diptera; family Tachinidae; genus Thecocarcelia; species Thecocarcelia acutangulata. The sequence goes on from OU612094.1 coordinate 13,531,343, forward strand.
GGAAGTAAAAACACTACTGTAAACCAAAATCACCTGCAGATGAGACATGCAGCTGTGTGAATGCATTAGTAAAAAAAATGGTAATGTATTGGGTTTTTTGCACTTGCATGTGTAAACATTGAGTTACATTGACTTACCGAGTGTTCTCTTTGTGGGGACCAGTGATGGATATACAAATTTCGTAGTCATTAGAGATATAATCTGTAAGCTAATTTAGAGTACTTACTGGCGGTTTATAATTAAAGATTTGGTCCATTTTTGACTACTGGATGAGCCCTAGTTTTGAATAATATACATATGTAGCAAGAAAAGTTTAATTTAATAATAGCATGACTTTTTGATCCTATAAGTTTTTTGATGTTTATTTAGTATAAATGTTTGCAATAAAAAACAACAAAAAAAAAAACAAAATTGTTGATTTTGCGTGGGTTATTATGACATAAACGTATCTGTTTATGTTTTTTGTTTATCTATTTCAATTTCAAATAGCGTTTACAAAATATTTCATTCTAATTTTATTTCATATGACGAATTTACGCAACGATTTTGATAACGAAATTATCTTACTGTACGTTTGTAGCGTAAAGCTTTTTTAGATAATTAATTTACACTACATTTCAAGTTCCACAATGAAAATACTACTAACCTAATTCATGTACATACATATCAAAAGTTTCGGAACAATTCTTTTGTGTTTGAAAAACTTAAATTATTGGTTTTTTGTACTTCTAGTATATACTTAGCAATAAGACGGAAGTAATTTATAATATCCCAATTATCATTTCTAATCGTATAAGAGACTGCTGGGAATCTCCTAAAGAGTCTTTCTGACAGTTGTTGAATTTTTAATCGTAAAAGATTCCTGGCATGGAAGTAACCATTATACGAGCTGATTCTTCTTCTTCCAATACAGTCGAAGTCGATTATATTAATTACAAAAGGAGTCGTTTGAGATTATATTAATTGCAAAAGGAATCGTTTGAGATTAATGTAAGGATCGTGAAATGCTCTTCCGTGTAATCGCTATATGATTTAAACAGGGTGCCACAAAATATCCATTGGATGAAGCTTTGATGATTCGTGTAATGTTCTATAGGCTTACTTTACTATTTATAATTCGACTGACGTTTTATTCTCATATATAAATATATTGCGGTGACATTATTTTTGAATATTTCTTTTAATCTCAAGAAAAACACAGCAAACTATCTGCAAAATTTTAATTTTTTCTTATTTTTATTTCAAAACAATAAAAACTTGAGCTTTTTTATCTAAATTCTGTGTGTCTTTATCTAAAATTTAAAAAGTAACGAAGAATAAACCATGACACGCAGTTTGTTTGTATTTATCTATGACAATATATAATTAAATATACATAAATAAAGATATTAACCTTTTTAATCATCATCTATTAAACACTCGAAGATTAAAATAATCTTAATACTTCCGTATTAACACAACCGTCTAACAAAAATGCTAACTGGGATATATGCATAACAATTTACCCAACCCTGGCTATATATTTTATATAGCCAGGTTATTATATAGTATTTGAAATAGATACAAATACTTATTTTGTATTTGTATTTCAAATAATTGACCTGAAAGTATTTAGTATTTCAAATACATTTGGCTTAAAAATACATTTATTTATAATAATTGAAAATAAGTTGTTTCACACAAAAGCCAAAATCGCTAGAAACTACGACCATTAAAATTTTTATCATTTTGCAAGTAGTGAGTGCTTCGTCTTCCATCTTGAGTGCGCGTGTTTTTTTTTACTGTCGTCCGCATTTACTTCATATATTATTAATACTTCGAATATACTTCATTACTTTGCAGTGTGGGAGGTGTTGGACTAAATTTTGTTAGTCTAAGTAGTGTCGAAGGTATATGCACTGGGCACTGACCAGTTTTATACTAATTTAGTTCCAATACTTTAAACGATGATGATTACTTTAGTCTGTATATGTTGGTATTGACAACCAAACGTCCACAAACACTACTCCCACTTTCTTCCTCTTCGTAATTCTATTTTCCAAGTTCCACTACAATGCACTGCATGTGTAGGGGTCATCAACTAAGTACTGGTCCAAGATAAAAACACTGCACTTCAGCTTTCAATTGTTTTGTTCATAGCAGATTCATTTTACATTAATCAGGTGATATCAATTCGAAGTTCCATATATTCGCTACCTGATTTTTCCCAAAGCTTTGGATTATATACAGGGAAATAGTTGTTATTATGGAAAACTTTTACCTACCTTAATGTCTGTGAGAACCAGATTAGAACGACGGCAATATAATAATTTAAAGCATTTCAGTTGTGTATAAAAAAAAATAAATGGAGAGCTTGGAAATTAGATTTTCCGTGCTGACACCTGAAGCAAATAGAGCTATATTAGCATCATGTTTCCACCCTAGTTTCAAAATGCGCCGGTTACCAGAAAGCATCTCAGCAAAGGAGAGGCAAAGAATTAAAAATCTTGCAACAGATACATAGAGAAAAATTACAAAAAACGTGAAATCATGCATGGAAGCAGCAGAAGAAGTAGTAGTTGCAACAAAGATGATGAATATTTTATGGTTTTTGTGGACAACAACATTGATCAACCTCGTAAATCAAATTTGGTTGAGTTAATCAGCTTTCTAACTAATAAAAGCAAGAAGTTTAGCAATCTGGAAAACTATCCAAATATCAAAAATGCATTTATAGCATTTGACAGCAGCTTGCTTTCCTTAGGACCTGTAGAAATATTATTTTCCTGAGCAGTTTTCATACACTCCCCAACAAGAGATTGTTTGTTGGATGACTCATTAAAATATCGGGTGGTTAAATTTCAAGGGCCGATGTTGAATGTGAACCACACCTAAACGCCAAATTTTTTTCCGAATTTTATTTGACATTTCTCTACTTCAGACTTATTCAATTTGAACCATGGAGAGATACACATTCTAACAACGTGTTAAAGTTATCCAGACTTATTATGAAAATGGGCGTTCAAATCAAAATGCACTTCATCTTCAGTGATGAGGCACATTTTCACCTCAGTGGATTCGCCAATAAACAGAATTTGGGCGAATGAGAATCCAAGAGTGACTGTCGAAAAACCAATGCACCCACAAAGAGTGACTGTTTGGTGCGGTTTATGTGCTGGCGGCATGATCGGGCCGTATTTTTTCCAAAATGAGTCTGGTCAGGCAGTTACTGTGAATGGTGTTCGCTATCGTGAGATGATAACGAACTTTTTATGGCCCGAATTGGAAGATATGGATGTAGACGATATGTGGTTTCAGCAGGACGGTGCCACTTGCCACACAGCTAACGAAACAATTGCTCTTTTGTGCAACAAATTCAATGGCCGTGTTATCTCACGTAATGGCGATGTCAATTGGCCGCCAAGATCATGTGATTTGACACCGTTGGACTTTTTTCTTTGGGGTTATTTGAAAGAAAAGGTGTACGTCGATAAGCCAGCAACAATTCAACAGCTAAAGGATGAGATAATTCGGCACATTAACGGCATAGAACCTCCATTATGCCTCAGGGTCATCGAAAATTTGGACCATCGGATGGAGGTGTGCCGCCGTGGTCGCGATATCTTGTTCCATACATAATTGAGTAATACCAATATATCATAATAAAATAAAATTACAATAATTTCCTAAATAGTTTGTGTTTTATTCAAAATCAACATCGGCCCTTGAAATTTAACCACCCTTTATATAGTTTTTATTAATGGAAATACTTGTTCTGCCGAATGAATCTTTTCTTTACTATCTATCATATCCTAAATATTAGCTTTGTTCCTTTAATTTCCCAGCTTGCAAGTTTAGAAAAATCATATGAATATATGTATATGTACGTATGCCATACGTGTATATATGTAAAATGCACCTACATATATAATATTAAATATATGCATATAATAAAAAAAATAAAACATTTTTAAAGGTATAATATTACACAATTTCATTTCTAATATGTGAATACCTACATAGATAAGTATATAAGCATAGATAAGTATATATACATACTGTCGCTTAAATCACAAAAGAGCGTAACTGACAAAAATTTTCTGGTCCGTAATTTTTAGTAAATGATACAACTACCTATCCACAAATTTTAATAGATTTTCAATATTTTGCCAGTTACGTTCTTTTGGGTTTTAGGTGATAATATACAACTTAGTTTTATTAAAGTGTACACGTAAAATAAAATATGTATCTTAAACCAGAGAGATACATTTTTATGGGACCGAAATACAAAAATTTATTTATCAACTTGAAAGTGTTTTGTATTTGAAATACACAGCTGGAAAGTAAGTAGGTATTTTGTGTCTTGTATTTGAAATACAATAGGCGTGTATTTTTCCCAGCCCTGTATGTATGTACAAATGCAAATTTTGCATTACGTTTAAAATAATAAATTCTTGGCAATGTTCTCTATGTGGCAAATATAAATTAGATTCATAATAAAACAGAAAAAAAATGAATAAAAGAAAATAAACAAAATAGAGCTCTTCTTTTTTCTACTTTGTAAATAATAATAAATCATCTTTTGAAATTTAATCTTATCTATATAAACCTAAAAAAAAAAACTCAGCGAAACGAAAACTATGTGAGAAACGTTTAAATTATAGCAAAACAGCACCAACATAAAAACTCACACACTTGCATTTGTATGTACTATATACATACGTATGTTTATACATATATTATACTTAATAGTATAAACGTAATTAAAATGGAACTTAAACTGTTTGTGTTGTGTCGTAACAAATTGCAAAAAAGAAAACGAGATGACAAAACAATTTACAATGTACATATCGCTCCGTTATTGCAACATGGTCATATCTCAAAAAATTAGCTTTTCGAGCGAACAATGCAGAATTGTTAACAGTACTATTTTTTATATTGTCCCAAAAATTTATTTAAACTACTTTTAGACTGTTTCCTCTAGGAGATATTTTCTAAACATGTTTTCTAAGCAAAAAATTGAAAAGTGTTTTTCTCGAAACAAGCTTTTTTTTAGTTATAGGCTTTTTTTTAGTTATGTTGCAATAAAGGAGCGATATGTATGCTCATATAGTCCTAGTTTATATTGCGCAACTTTTGTCGCTGCTATTCTTACTTTGTTGGCCAGAAGTGCCAGGTTGGTTAAAGCAACTTTAGTTGGGCAATTCTTGACTTTATAGAAGCTTTCGGAGGGGGAAATAAGAAGAGAAAAAGATTTGCCAGTACTCGGCAATTCCTTACTTTTCGCTCATGTGTATGTGCATATATAATGTAAATTGTATGAAATAAAATACAACTCTCATGTTTGGGCCGGTGCCTCAAAGTCTATTTTGGGTTTACTCGACCGTGTGCAGGAGAGGGCGAAGGAGCTCATCGGTGACAGTAGGCTATCCAACTCTATTGACTCACTGGAGCATCGACGCAGTGTGGGGTGCGTTACTCTGTTCCATCGTTATTACAATGGATTTTGCTCTGACGAGATTAGGGATCTTGTTCCCGAAACGCGCACATTTTTACGTACCACGCGTTCATCGTCCAGAGCTCATCCATTTGTGGTTGATTGCCCGGGGAATCGTACTATGCATTACAGAGAGAATTCGTTTTTCAGCCGTACGCTTCGTCTGTGGAACAAGTTGCCTGCAGACGTGTTTCCTGTCTGTTATAACGTTGGAAAGTTCAAGTCAAATGTTCACAAGCACTACTCCCTCTTTCCCCCTCCTCAGAACCTATTTTCCTAGCTCTGGTATAATGCACTGCATATGTAGGGGTCATCCCCTGAGTACTGGTCCAAGTTAAAAAAAAAAGAGAAAACCTAAGAATTGCCGAAAAAAGTTTTTGTGTGAACATAAAAGCAAGTTTAAAAGAAAATTATGAAAAAAGTTGATCAATTAAAAGAGAGGAATTGAAAGGTGGGCACACATACATATATGTTCTTGTGTAACACGTTCTTGAAAAGTGATATTAGCTGGAGTTCTATTTTGACATTTGCTTTTTAATATACAAACATGCGGCGAAAATAGTCTACAGAAATTTTATTTTATTACTATTTTTTTTCTGTTTTATTTTATTTAATACATTTCTTTTTTCTTAATATAAATGCCAACTTGCCTCAATAATGTTATACGACGCTGAGGCACCTTTCAATTGCAATATGTAATTTTGTAAATAAATCGATTATTAAACAAAAAAATAAATAAATAATTTGGTGCGCTTCATGGGTTGTCAGAGTTATATGTCTCCAAAAACGATGGTGGCCAGAATGTTAATCAATGGTTAAAGGTGAAAAAGACAAGAAAATAATATTTAAACATTAATGTCATAACATGTCTATCCAATAAAGCCCACACTCATAGAAAACCCGTCATAACTGTGATGTATTTTAACATCAATGCAATGCCAAATGTCATCATTTTTGACCCCTTGATACTTTTCATCGCTGTGATGTCAAGCATTACATCAGTTGCTCTAATTATCATTAGCAGTAATTAACCCAATTATTTCATCAATGACATGTTAAAATGACATCATGGTGATGCTTTATTGGAATACGTTTGATGTGAGCATGTGATCAATGCAGTGACACTCTAATATCGAAAAAATGACTAAATGAATTCAATATAATGACAAAATATTATCAATAGAGTATCACACTAACATCAGGCTATGTAATATAACTATAATTTGGTTTCAATATGATGTCAAAATCGCATTGATGTGATGGCTTATTAACATTAGAAAAATTACTAAGTGAAGTAAGTTTTATGACAAAATGTCATTAGTAACATGACATGCTATTACCAACTATACTTATGCTCTAGTTATATTTCATTTAATTCAAAAACATGTTCAAACATATAACTTTATATTTCACTACTTTCAAGTAGCCAATGAGAATTAAAACTCTTCTAATAGTTTTGATGATATACTGTCATCATTATAATGTCTGTGTGTGGCATTAGCATTTTACTCTCTACGCTCTTATTGTATTCATTATTTAACTAACGCCGCATGTGATGACAAAGTGTCATCAATATGATGTATTATCGTTCATTTATATATTCTCTTTATACTCATTTGCCTTTGCTTAAACAATAATTCAAGTGATTACAAATTTACATCTGAATGATGCATTTTTTTCTTCTTAAAAATTAATTTAAGTTTAACAATAATGATTTTAACAACAAAATTCTTTCTCAACAATAAATTAAAAATATTATAATATTATTTAACTTTTTTTTAAATAAAATTTTTGACCAATTAGATGTATTATAACTATTAATGTGTCATTGAATTGATGTCAACATAGTTGTAGCATTGATGATACTTAATGTATGACAAAATTTATTGATAACTTTTGTCATGGAGATTGACATCTGTTTTCACATTACTGATGAGTATTTACATAATATTGATGTTACAATTCTGATGTCCCGCCGTCACTAATATGAAGACGCTTTTTTCTATGAGTGCATAATATTAAAAATATATTTCTTTGTTTTATTACGATTTAAACTCTAAAAATAAATGACAGTTCTACAATACTGAGAAAAACAATATGCAATATTCCTGACTTGTAATTGTTTCGGTTTACAAATGTTGTATCAATACAACTTTATATGCTGTTGATAAGAACACAACATCTTCGAAAGTTTTAAAAAATTAGCAGCCTGTTCGCCGATATCGAAAGAAAATGTATGCGAAAGAAAGCTAGGCACTCACATTCGAATCAATTTGGGTTGTCGATGTCACTGTTATTCGTTCGCATCTACTTATGTATTTTAATTGAATTTTGACACATCGTTCGCATAGAATAAATTTAAACAAATCCAAATCCAATCTTTCGCCTAGAATGCGTATTAACTTATCCTTTCGACATTGGTGAACCGGCGTAAAATTTCCCAATTACCAAATTTTACGATCGAATTTCTCTCCTGTTGAATATATTTTGCTTTTACACGATACGATTTTTACATTCTAAAACAATTTATGACAAGTATCTTAGCTCTAGTATTACTGTGTAAACTCACCTTAATTTATTAACATCATATTAAATAAAACAAACAATAAAAATTAATTTACTCTAGTACGTACGCATACATACCTAATTCGTCCAACCCATACAACAAACAACTTCTTTTATTGTTGATTATTGCTTGTTGCTGGGATGATGTTGAAAGTGTGCTCCCTTGTACAGGGTGGCCCAGAAAGACCGAAGTGGTGTGAATTCCTTATAACTTTTTTATTATAATTTTTTTTTTCTTTTCTTTTCAGTATTTTGTAAAGAAGACTTGGATAATTTATAATGGAGCAATACACAATTGAACAACGTGCCCAAATTGTTGAAATTTACTTTTCAAATCAACGGTCCATTGTGTTGACTCAGCGTGCATACCGTCGTCAATTTAATGTGCGGGTTGCACCCTCTCAGTCAACAATAAACCGTCTGGTTGCAAATTTTCGAGAACAAGGAGCAGTAAGGAACCTTCCTGGTCCCGGCAGACACCGAACTGTCCACACGGCTGACAATATTCAAGTGGTACAGGAGAGTATTCGGGAGGATCCAGAAACATCAACCAGGAGACGTTCGTCACAACTGGGCCTCTCAAGGACGTCGCTGCAGCGAATTTTGCACACCATAGGATTGTTTCCATACAAAATTCAACTTGTCCAAGAATTGAAACCAACAGATTACCAGCAACGACGGTGAAAGAATAATTTCTCGTAACAGCAATTTTAATTGGCCTCCGCGTTCCCCGGATTTAACCGCTCCAGACTGTTTTCTTTGGGGCTATTTAAAAGGAAAAGTTTATGTTAATAAGCCTAGGACTATTGAGGAGTTAAAAACCAATATTCGAGAAGAAATTAACAACATACCACCGGAAGTTTTGCGAAAGGTCATGGCAAATGTGTTGGAAAGAGCACATTTGTGCGAAGCAGAATATGGCCACCACTTGCGGGATATCATTTTTAATAACTAATCCAAAAATATTCCCCATAAATTTAATGTATTTAAAAAAAAAAAAATTAAAAAAATATCTCTTAAATAAAAAGTTATAAGCAATTCACACCACTTCGGTCTTTCTGGGCCACCCTGTATTTGTCAGAGCTTTTTGTTGTTTAGTATTTTAGTTACATGAACATACAACATATGTATGTATTCATACTATTATTATTATTTTTTTATTTTTTATTTTTTTTTTAATTTAAATATTATCGTGGAAGCAATTAGGTATATAAAAGTAATTCGTTTTATAATAAAATAAGATTTGTTGTTCATTACGTTGACATGTATTACGTTGACACTTGTTGGCGTCATTTGTACGTTTTGTTGCTTAAGAATGTTCGTTTTCATTCATGTTATTATTTTCTTTTTTTTTTTTATTATGTTTTATTTACTTATGAGCGCATAACTGCAAAAAAATCAGACTGCAGAAGCAATAAATTATAAAACTCACAAGAAAAATCAACAATTACGAAATTCCATGCATATACGAGTACTATTAGTGAACTAAAATTAGCAACATTTGCATCAATCTTTGAGTGTATTTTAAATTTATACAATTTTATCTTAATATTCTTCGATCTTGGTTTTAACATAAATAAATTACAAAAGGTATTAAGGTAAAAAAAAAAAAAATATTGCTCTAAACATAAAACCACATTTTTATTGGTTTAACAGTACGATTTCCCTCTACACTATAATTACTAACGGTGTGAACATGATCATCCAGATGAGTAATAATATATGTATATTTATGTACTTACCCTGCAAACATATGTTAGTTAAAATTTGGATAGATTTATCCAAAAGTAACTACTTTAACACATAAGGTGTGTTTCTTTACTTTCCAGGCAAGTTTCGTGCAAAAGAGAACATGCATAAGTTTTTCTCAAATAAAATTTACCTAAAGTACGGGAACGCAAAAAGCCAAATTTCTAGCCCAAAAAGAAACATATGCTGTGTTTTGATGTGGCAAAAAAAATTGTCATTTAGTTTTACGAAAAAAATACAGTGATATTTTACACTTTTTAGCTTTTAAGGTCTTTTGCACATTCCTTTTTATTTAATATTTATATAAAAACACTGAAATGATTTATATACGAGTTGATTCAAATGAACTTTGTTTCTTTATTATTGTTTATTTTTCGAACAGCTGATTGCTTAATTACTTGCCCAAACTAGCCCGAAGAAAAAGTACGAGCTTTTCGTGCAAATTGGGATCCCGCGGGAGTAAAGAAACTCACCTATATTAATGTGCTCTCGTCTATTGTGCCTTGAGTTTACACTCAGTATTACAAGTTGTGTATACATATGTGCGTATTAACAACCAGTGCACCGAAAATGAAAAAATAAAAACATTTAAAAAAATATTTATTAACTTTGATATTTAATTATTTGATTTTATTTAAGTAAATATTTCTTATTTTTGCAGCTAAAGATCGTTTTATTTTTTATAAAAAATTTAATAGTATTTGTTTTCAATATTTCGATAACAATTTGTTATCATATTAATTTTCCTGACGATGACAATATAAATGTAGTTTTAAAGAAACGTCAAAAATTGCAACGATAAAAGTTGTACAATGTAATGTGGAACTTAGTAAAATGCCTAATCTTTTGATTATACCTAAAAATCTTTGTATAAATGACGAAGTCTGAAGTGAGCAACAAAAAAAAAAAATTAAAAAAAAGAGGCTTATTTTCCATTACAGTTAATTTTGATAGCAGAAAATATGACAAATCTCAGTTGTATGGCACTAAATAGATTCACCTGATATCTTATGCCTCAAAAACATCATCTACTATATATTGCACCGAGAAATTATTTTTTATCGAAAATTGATTTGAAGTTTTATATATTTCCACTTAAATTTGTGAAGATTTGGTTACCAACAGGATGTTGACTTTCAACAATACAATACTCAAAAAAAGTCTAATTATACCTACTTAATTACACTAAATGGATTCATTTGTAGGAATTTACCAACTTTTCATATTTTAGTCTCATTTTCAATAGAAAATGTTTGTTGGGTGTACATTTATGTATGACCATGTAGATTATAAGAAAATTTTTTAAAATGCCGGCTGGGCAATTATTAACATACACATATTACAGTGTCCAAACGCATGTATTTGTTTAAAATTAATTAATCGCATTGATAACCTTTTTGCAGGAACTGATATTTGCCAAACTTTAAATTATACATACTTATTTGCTTATCAATTAATTATATTTAAACCAATTTTGATATGCCAGATTTAGAGTATCTTATCCCCATATAATAGGATATATAATATTTACATATATGAAGGGATGAAAATAGGACTAAAGAAAGAAAAAAAGAAACGATCCACGTCTTTTTGACGGCATATTTTTTTTCGCAAATTAATGCGTAAATATGTATGGCGCCAAAAAGTCGTGGATCATTTCTTTTTTTCTATTTTCAGTTCTATTTTTATCCAAACATGATCTAGAAACTAAATCCGCTATCATATTAGAGTTACCACAAAATTGCATTTCCAATTCACCAAGTAAAATACATCTAATTTGCAAAAATTTAAATTATTTACATACAAAGATGATGTACTTGACAAAAGAAAAAATTTTATACCCATATGGCCCTATTTAAAACGAAGCCCCATTGCTTTTTTGTCAGAACGTGATCTAGCATGAATTTCAAAACAATCTGAGACCCGTATTTAATTAAATCGACTAAAGATGAAAATAAGTTAATTTGGCATTTTTATTACAAGCAACCCAGAACAAAAAATTCAAAAACCGGTATTTTTTACAGAATATCCTTAAAAAAGGACATGGATGATCGTCCTTGTACAAATTTTATATACAGTTGGACGCGCCTTAAAAACCTTTCTTATGATATTCATATAGTGTATGTTGTTAAGAAAACAAATTGGCAAAACATGCAAAAATAAACGCTTTTTCAAAATGGTCCATCTCACGAGAGGTCAAAGCTAGATCCAAAATATTTTAGATGTCATCATAAAAAATACTAATGCACGAATTTCGCTTCCTACAACTTGAATCGCTCTAATGTGCATATGTATGCTCAATAAAAATGTTCTTTACAGAGAAAAATGTGTTATAGGAAGATTAAAAAATTCTAAGAAACACCTAACAAAAAACAATGTTCTCAAAATTAGTTTCTAATGGAGAAACAATTTTTATACCGAAGTTCATTATAGGGAAATTCGACTAAGTATGATTTCGAGTTCACATGTATTTTACTTCAAAAATCATTTTGCTGCATTTCACAAAAATATTAATTTTACGATTAAAAGATTGAAGAAGTAACATAATTCTTTCCCGTAACTCTTTTTTTATTTTGAATTTTTAAATTTCTAATAGCATGAAAAGCGTTATTGAATTGTAACATTTTAAACACATGACCGTTAAACGAATTTTAGTGTCAATCATTGGCTACACTAAAGGTGTTGCAAAAAATATGGCAACATTTAAGTTGCCCACATTGCGGCTTTTGTTGGTGCTTATCGTGTGTCAGAAAGATTTCATCATAAATTTTGTGGGCTCGTTATTCTTTAAATATTTCTAAAGTTTGTAAATTGCCAGCTTTTAATCAGGTATTTTCTTAACTTCTTATATAAACAATGTAAATAGAATTCAAAATTTTACTTTAGTGGCAAAATGTCGGAAGAGTTAATTGCAAAGTTTCAGGCTCTAGGCATGAGCGAGCAAAAAGCAAAAGAGACTGCTAAAAATGCGAACGTGTGTAAAAATCTACTGTTGGCCTTGGAGCTCTGTAATAAATCTCCGTTGCCCGAAGGTGTGGGTATGTTGCTGTATCATATGGCCACAAAAATTAAACCTCAATGCTCTGAACATTTTCCTCTGTTGGTAGAGTATATAGTGGAGAGAAAGCTAGACACTACCATGAGAATTGATGCTGCATTAGAATACTTGCTCAAGCAAGTACAGAAAAAAGGTCAACTAGTGAATTTAAAAGAGTTTGACAAAGAATGTGGTGTAGGTGTTGTTGTCACGCCTGAAGAAATAGAACAAGTAGTTCAGAAGCAAGTGGCTAAATATAAGCAAACGTTGCTGGAACAACGTTATCATTTCAATTCGTTTAAAATCATGCAGGATGTAAGGTCAGAATTAAAATGGGCTGATGCCAAGAGCGTGAAGGCAGCTATTGACGTGGAAATATTTGACTTACTTGGTTCTAAAACGGAAGAAGATTTGAAATCCGTATCTAAAGGCGATAAGAAAAAGACCAAAGGTTCTGATAAAGTAGAAAGCAAAACGGTTAATAAGCCTGAGGGTGAAAACGCTTTAAGCGATGGAGCTAACACGATAGCAGAATTAATGAAAACTAAAGTACGTTTTCACGCGCCAGGAGAGAATTACAAAACGGACGGTTACGTAGTGACTGAAAATACTGAAAAATTACTTAAAGAACATCTGAAGGCTACTGGAGGTAGAGTGCAGACTCGTTTTCCTCCCGAACCGAACGGTATTTTGCATATAGGCCATGCCAAAGCAATTAATATAAATTTTGGATATGCTGCTGCTCACAACGGCGTATGCTACTTGCGTTATGATGATACTAACCCGGAAAAAGAAGAAGAAAAGTTTTTCGTGGGCATAAAAGATATGGTAGAGTGGTTAGGGTACAAACCCTATAAAATAACCCATTCTTCGGATCACTTCAAGCAACTCTATGATTGGGCAGTAGTTCTCATTCGTAAGAACTTGGCATATGTTTGTCACCAAACCGCTGATGAAATGAAGGGTTTTAATCCCAAACCCAGTCAATGGCGGGATCGTCCTATTGAGGAATCCTTGCAATTATTTGAAGACATGAAGAATGGTAAAATTGAAGAGGGTGCCGCAACTTTACGGTTGAAATTAACATTAGAGGAAGGCAAAGTCGATCCAGTTGCTTATCGTATAAAATTTGTTCCTCATCATCGTACTGGCAATACCTGGTGTATATACCCTACCTACGATTATACTCATTGCCTTTGTGATTCTTTGGAAAATATAACACATTCTTTGTGTACCAAGGAATTCCAATCGAGAAGATCTTCCTATTATTGGCTGTGCAATGCCTTGGATATATACTGCCCAGTGCAATGGGAATATGGACGTTTAAATATGAATTATGCTTTGGTATCGAAGCGTAAAATTGCTAAGCTAATTTCAGAGAAAATAGTTAACGATTGGGATGATCCCCGATTATTCACTTTGACAGCTTTAAGAAGACGTGGTTTCCCCGCCGAAGCTATAAATAACTTCTGCGCTCAAATGGGTGTAACAGGCGCTCAAATATCTGTTGATCCTTCAATGTTGGAAGCATCCGTGAGAGATGTTCTTAATGTTACCGCCCCCCGTCGGCTGGTGGTGTTGGAGCCTTTAAAAATAACTCTTGAAAACTATCCCCACAAAGGGCCAATCGAAATTGAAGTACCCGATTTTCCACAAAACCCTGAATTAGGAAGCCATAAAATTATTTTAGATCGTGTTATTTATATAGAGAAAGGCGATTTCAAACAGGTACTTGAAAAAGGATACAGGCGTCTAGCTCCTGGCCAATCAGTTGGCTTAAGGCATGCCAACCTCGTAGTAACACTTAAAGAATTAAAAACAGATACTGCCGGTCACACAAACGAACTAGTTTGCGAATGTGTTTCAATTGATACAACCGAAAAACCAAAAGCTTTTATACAATGGGTTTCCCAGCCAATTGAAATCGAAGTCCGCCTGTATGATTTGCTGTTTAAGCATAAACATCCAGAAGATCCCAATGAAGTTCCGGCAGGATTTTTATCCGATATTAGGTATGACTCGAAAACTGTGTTGCAATCTTATGCTGACTGTTCATTAAAAAACTGTAAAGTATACGATAAATTTCAATTTGAACGCGTTGGCTTCTTTTCCGTTGATCCAGATACTACAGAAGAAAAAATAGTATTTAATCGCACAGTGGGCCTTAAGGAGGATGCCGGTAAAAAGTAAACGATCATTATTTTCACACCGTTTAATTCATAAAAATAAAGCTTTTTTTACTGAAGAAAAATTTTAAGTTCTAAATTAAAATTAATTAATATTGTTTTTATACTTCAAATTAACTTTGTATATAAACAAGTACTGAAAAAATAATATAACAAAATTTGTTGTTGAACGTTCCTTTACATAAAATATATCGTCAACCCTGATCACTTATATCATCCAAAAAATTTATGTTTATAGGCACAGTTTTAAGCTTTAAAGCCTTAAGTTGCCCTAGTATTAGTATTTCGTCTATGGCTTTCTTTGCAAAAAGTTTTTGCTGAGGTGTTAATTTTCGAAAACCACAAGCCCAAGCTTGCCCATAAATAGCAGCTTCATCTGTGAATGATGATGCTAAGTTACTTTTTAAGTGCTTGTAAGGGTCATGTGATTTAAATCGTAGTTTTGACTTTTTGAGACGTATTGATTTGACAGGCGTTACAGCACCTCGTGCTTCAACAGACTTTTCTCTGTCGAAGTGGCTGTTGTGATGTTCTAATGGAGAAAAGATTTGTTGTGTTGTCAAAGATGCTGGCGTCGCGGAATTTCGATCTTTTTGTAACACTTCACAATTCGTATTGTATTCAACTGAAGACTTCTGTTCAGACTCAATCAACTTAGCACGGTCGTTATTTGCCATATAGTTTTGCTCTTTTTCATAATGGGAGTTTTTATCGTTATCTGTCGCTTCATCTTGACTATTCGTACTTATTTGCATTGTCTCAGTTTCAGCAATTTCACTTTTAGCGGTTGTTAAGCCCTGCAATTTTTAAATACAGAATTTGAAATAATAACGGCTTATAAATGATTGAGGTTATTCGTCATGCATGATCTATTCGAATGGCTAAGAATCTTACCATCAATGTCATTTCTTCGTAATAGTGACCATCTGCAGAAACTCCATTGCTATTGCACTTTTCTTGATTTACTAAAAATGATAAATGTTCAAAATACCATAATGTTGGGTTATAAACCTCTGTTGGCTGTTCTTTTTCCGTCTGACGTATTTTACGTACTTCTCGGTTAAAATTTGAACGAAATGTATTAATTTTGCGTTTCACTGAGTCTTGGTTTGCATTTGGTTCAACTTGTTGTAGTTTTTCCACTAGTTTGTTCCATGCCACTGAGCGACTTTCTCGATTATTATAATTTTCATCTTTTGTATTCCACAAACAGGGTAGATTGTGGTAAATTTCAATGAATTCAGTCCAAAACATTTTATTTGCTGTGATTGCCATGATTAAAATCTTTTAATTACTCTGCTGCTACATTCAGCATAACCAAAATAAACTTTGACTCATACAGCATGCATTATTGCCGACTGAATAAAGCATGACACAAATACCATATAGCTTCCTCTTTCTGGCAAACCAGCTGACTTTTGTTTACATTATTCCGTACAGAAAGAATTCAAGAAAAATATTGGTTGTTTTATTACAAAAGGTTTATTTTGTGAGCACTATATCTATTTCTTGCCTTCTACCATTATTATGTGGTAACCAAATTTTGTTTTAATAGGCGGATCCGTATACACGGGATTATTGACTGTAGATATAGGCAAAGCAAATGCAGCATCTTGAAAAGGACCCACCATTGCACCACGTATCTGCCAACCCAAATCACCACCTTGACGAGCTTTGTCTTCACTGTATGCAGTAGCCACTTCGGGAAACTTTTGACCAGCTTTAAGTTTCTCCATAGCTTCCATAATTTTACCTTGCTTTTCGCACAGGATATGCCTCACCTTGACAGCATTACCACCTTTCTTTTCTTTACCTGTTTCAGATTTTTGTTAATAGGTTGAAGCACTAACGAAATAGAAACAAACCTTTGTCTTCCGCAGCTCCACCGGTCTTCTTGTTTCCGGCAGAACCTTTGTTGTCTTTAGCTTTGTTATCCTTTTTAGGAGGCATTTAATTTGTTTTTTCTTGAAGTCCGCTCAAAGGAAATTGTTAGGTTATGTTGCAATTCGTTTCAATATAGGTGTGTAAATAATGCCAAGTTTATTTAAGTTCTAAAATTAGGTTGGCAATATTTCAGTTGCTTCTTCTACTGTAAACATGCCAAACCTTTTAACTGTTGTTGTCTCTGTTATTCGTATGGCGTTTTATAGGTAAACAATTTTGACGTTAGACAGCCTTTAGAAAATGCGTATTGTCTTCTTTCTTTTCTGTCACAGAACTGAAAAAATAAAGTTCATCAAGCATTTGTGGTAAGTGAAAATTCGATTAAAAATCCTTAAATTTAACGTTGAAAACGCTTTGTAATTATTTAAATTATTTATTTAGGTTTGATATATTGCAACGAAACTTTAAAAAACCTTAAACACAATGCCTAAAAATAAGGGAAAAGGAGGTAAAAATCGTCGTCGTGGTAAGAACGAGAATGAATTCGAGAAACGTGAATTGATTTTCAAAGAAGATCAGCAAGAATATGCACAAGTAACAAAAATGTTGGGAAATGGCCGTTTGGAGGCAATGTGCTTCGATGGTGTCAAACGTCTGTGTCACATTCGGGGGAAACTAAGAAAGAAGGTAAGCAACATTTCATAAAAATTGCAGAAAAAAGAAAATGTATAATGTACTATATATGTATACATGCATAGATATGTACATACGTATTTAAGTAAAATATATTAATTTTCTTTGTGAAAGTGAATTAAGTATTGTGGTGGCAGATTCAAGTGTATAAATAAGTATATAAAATTTGTGTGTCTAACAACCTTGTTTGTTTGATAGTAGTCATGTGTATACCTTTGTTTTGGTATGTGCAAAACTGTTTTAATTATCCCCCTCAAGGAACATTTGACATAGGGGTTTTTGCGATGTTAATTTTGTAATTCATTTAGATATATATACTTGTATATGTATTTTAAATAAAGTTTTAGCACAAAAAAATATTTTAATTAAATTTTCGAATACGTTTTATGAGCGATTTATTGCTACTACAAGCCATTCGATAATCTTTAGGAAGAAATAAAAGCATGTTTTTAATTTTTTTTTTTTTTTATCTTGGACCAGTACTCAGGGGATGATACCTGTATAAGCAGTGCGATGTACTGGAACTAGCAAAATAGGTTGTGATGAGGAGGAAAGAGAAAGGGAAAGAAAGTTTCTGGAGGTTAAGCTTGACAATAACAACAGCAAAGATTAAAACAAACTGTATTACAGCATTTAGAATGTTGGAATAAAATTGGTTAAAACTGATTATTGCCCAGTGTATATACCTTCGACATTGCTCAGATTAGCAAAATGTAGTCCAACACTTTCCACACTACAAGATAATGAAATGTTAAGTTCTTCAAGATGCTATAACTAAAGCGCATATGGTCTATCAAATTTCAAAAAAGAGTTTAAATCCGAAACCTACTTAGGAAATTATGATAATATCAATAAAAATCTCAAGTGAATACATTTTGTAGTCTAAAATTTTTTAGCTGCAAACTCATTAGTATAGTATGAACATTTCTGAATAGCCCGAATTTTGTAATACTGTTAGCTTAATATACGTAATCGATAATAGATTAAAATAAAGAAATTGTAGTGCGCCATTTGGGTATCAAAAAAAAAATAAAAAATTATAAATAGCTTGTTTTCTATGTTTCCCAGCTATCTATATGTCGACATTTCATAGGAACTACCCTAATCATCAGTAGAGTTTGGAAATTTTTGAAAGATATTCTCAAACATTCAACTTTATATCCCAACAATCCAAATAAATTGCTGAGAATTTGAAAAGAAAAATGTTTTAATAATATCCGTCAAAACACAAAAAACAAGCTTTTCTATTTATAAACGTCTCTAACATTTCTTTACACCTTTCAAACAAATGAACAACCGTTGGTTGCTACGATTGTTTGAAAAAAAAAAAAATAGTTATTGGACTACAAATTCCAATTATTCTGATCCAAATGCACGCGAACTAAAAAGAGCGAGATTGTGAAACAGTCCTTAAAACTCTGAAGCACTTGAGTTTTATAGCCGACCTTGTTAGAAAAATAGGTAACTATTTTGAGTGTAACACGTCTAGTGCAAATGTAAGAATCTTCACTGATTCTTGCAAATTTAATAGGTATAGAAATGTTATTATTCGTTGGTTGGTATCTATTTCGAACATCTACGGCAATTCAGACATATTCATATTTTACCAGACCAGACTGTAGTCCTGCCAACTTAATTTATCTTATCTCCTTAATTCGAACTATATTTCCAATGCTTTCATATCAAAGATCCAATCGCTTAATCAAAGTTATATGACATTTAAAAGCAATACTTGTAATCTTAACAAACTTAAGATAAAGGGTCGTGGCAATTATTCCGTGTATTTGATATTTTTAGGTGAAATGCAAATTACCTGCAATGATCCTACAGAAAATGTTGCTACAATGCTAAAAAGTTATAATATCCAGCCATATTTTTCTTAATATTTGTATTAGCAAAATGAAACTAAATTTCGCTAAATGAAAATAACCAACTATTTGTGAATCAAGTAATGAAAGTAGCTCAAAAAAAAGATAATATTCACTTTTTTAAGTGGATTTCTTGTTTAAAAAAAGTTCTTGAAGTTCTTCTCTTGTTTCAGAAGCTTAGGTATTTCGATATTTCGAACGCCACATAGTCGATAAAAAATGTCTGTATTACTGATATTATACTGTAATAAGATAAATTTCACAATATTTTGAAAATGGTAAAATTTAATTTTCTCTTACTTTTTACAACCATCGTTCTTAGTTTATTTGTCTTTTTATTTATTTAACTGATTATTGGTAATGTGATCAAATATATGAACTTTTTCGTTTAGTATTGAATTAAAAGTAAATAAAACTCGCAATATCTCTAATTCTTTATTTAAATTTATCAAAAATGATATTTTGTATGCAAATTTTTTTTATCTGTTCCTTAAAAATTGTAAATATTGTAAGTGCACACTAGCGTTATTGTTAAAATTTTGTGCTTTTATCTTTTTTCTGTAATTACGCTGTAAATATACTTTAGCTCTTAATAATTTCTAAAACAACAAATAATATAATTTATTTGCAATTAACATTCAACAACAAACGACAATTTATCTAATCAAAAAATATTCAGCTAAACCATTTTTTTACGCATTTGAATATTTTTACAATAGTTCACTTAATTGTATAATATGAAGTATTTCACTGAGTTGCATAATATAAATTATTTTAGATATTTTGTTGTAAGATTAGATATTTAGTTATTTGATCTTGTTTAAGTAATTAATTCTTATTTTTGCAGGTAAAGGTTGTTTTAGTTCTATATAAAAAATTCAACAGTATTTATTTTCGATATTTTGATAACAATTTGTTATCATCGTCAGGATAACAAATTGTTAACATTTTAATTTTAATTTTTTAATTTTAATTTTTAATTTTAATTTTTTATTTTGATTATTATTTCTTGATATCGACCCTCTTTTTCTTTTTAATATTATATATTCTTTGAGCTTAAGGTATGTCTTGGTTTTTTAAATTTCCTTTATCTGGCAATATTTTACTCTCCTTCGGTTAGCTTCTTCAGGCCAAAATAACACGATGTGATAACAAATTGTTATCGAAAATAAATGCTGTTGAATTTTTCTATATAAAACCTAAACGACCTTTAGCTGCAAAAATAAGAATTAGTAAGATTAGATAAATAAAACTTTTTTAGGCATAATCCAGTTGAAATCTGATATTTTGTTTGAATATCACAAATTTTGTGCATATTTTTTTTTAAATACTTTTTGGCAAAACTGTTTCTATAATTTTAGCTGAAAAAAGATATAGTAATATTTTTTGTCCGTTTTTTTGGACTGAAACATCATCTCTCAATTTTAAACAAATTCTTCAATGAAAAATATCGAAACAAAATTTTAATTTCTCTCTGTAAAATATATATCCACAACAAGTACTTTTTCAAATCGTTTAAAAACCTGTTTAGACAACATTCATTTCAAGCCACGTTCTTCGTTACATTTAAGAGTGGATTTTCAATACCGATATTCATCTTAGTTGCTTGTTATAATTAAATAATCTCTAAATAACGGATACTTGCAACATATTTCCAGACAGCGTCATATTTTTCATTTCATTTAAAAATAAAAAATAAAACATTTCAATAATTGTAAATTTTATTTCGAAATTAACTATTGATTGCCATGTGTGATTTCACTTGAATTTGTAAAATATACTTATGAACTAAGTTAAGAAGGCAGGCTGCTAAATTTCCTTATATAGCTTAGCTTCTCCAGCACACTTGGGTCCTAAATTGTTCCCTTTGTGTTTACCTGAATAAATGGAAAGGTGGTAAAAAATAGAAGTTAATGGGATATAGTGGTCATTGGGAGGTGGGAAACCGCGTAGTGTGGCATTATATGCTATTGTACTAGCCATCCGCTACTCCATAAGAAAGAGGCTAGCGCAGTGAAATTGACCGAGGCAAGACATGATAGGCTATTAAAGCTCCGCTCGTCTAGACATCTTAGGCAGTGACGCTCCAATGTCAGCAATGTTCCGAGGGTGTGAAAGGATCGTCTCCTCCTCGTCTTCGTCGTTATAGGGTAAGCCTATTCATCTGGCATGGTTCCCAAACGGGCAATGGCCAGTAATGACTGCTAAAGTGGCTCTCAAGTGAGATCTGGGCAGTTTTATGAGCTCCCTGGTAATCTTAAAGTTAATATGCTGCTACAGGTTGCTTGAAGGCATGTGGGCCATTTTACTTTGGCGCATTCTAGCTTTATTCTTTTCCTTTGTATGGCTAAATCGTCAGCTATGTTGTTGCCGTTATTGGACCCGTGTCCGCGTACCAACTTTAGGGTTAGTTTCCCCCCGGGGAACAGGTTTTGCCTTGGCGTATTCCTAACTTAGGCGTTCTGTTTTTCGGGGAAAAAAGGGGAAGGGGTCCCTCGTTTGGTGCGGCAAACAAAACTCTAGGAAACCAC
Source organism: Thecocarcelia acutangulata (assembly GCA_914767995.1). Classification (NCBI taxonomy): domain Eukaryota; kingdom Metazoa; phylum Arthropoda; class Insecta; order Diptera; family Tachinidae; genus Thecocarcelia; species Thecocarcelia acutangulata. The sequence goes on from OU612094.1 coordinate 13,553,332, forward strand.
ATGACTTATGTTGTGTTGGCTTCCGAAACCCTTACCAAGGGCATAACTTGGCAGAACGGGGATCAGCATGGCCCCGGGAAGTTCTACTTGCGGTTCGACCCGGGCTGATTATGGTTGAGGTGCCTACCTTGGCTGTAACGTTCTGGCTGTGGTTTAAACCTAAAACGCAGGAAGGGAGTGTTAGTATCCTTGATAATTGTTTGGTGATGGCTTTTTACGAGAACTAACAATCTCCCGAGGAGCTGTTGCCTATACAACAGATACGTGTACTGTAAGGAACCAGTGGTGACGGTTTGACGGGTGAGTTGGTTTAAGGGCTGATGCTCTTAGTGGGCTTCGGCCTACCAACTCATTAAGCCTTGTCTTCCGTTGATTGCTGGGAAATTGCATACATGTGGGATTAGAAAGCCCAAACTCCTCAACAAGAAGTTGTTCATATGACCGCAATCATATGACAAGAATTGCTACCTGTGTGAGCCTAGTCAGCCACACGGAGGCGGTGGTGAATCGTGAAAAATTCACTCCGTTGTCCACCATCAGGTTAGGCCGTCAAGGCAGGTACTGATGTAAATCATTTTCACAGTTTAGGGTTAGTCTAGAATGTCTCGATATCTGATTTAAAGATGTCCTGCATTTCGAGACTAAACTCGAATTTAGATATTAATTAAATTTTGAGACTGTTTTTTTCACTGATTTCAAACATAAACGAATCCTTTTTCTTTAAAGTTCTATGAGCTTCATTAAATATGTAATACATACATAAATATTCTTGTGAAATTTTTTTTTCTTTATCTTTATAAAAATGCCAAACAATTGCACAACATTAATTGGACAAAGAATTTTGAATTATAAAAATCTTTACAAAAAATTCGGAAATGCCTTTTATCAAGATTTTGATAATTTGTTTTTGTTCTGCTTAATTCTTCTTTTTTTTTGTGGCATACGACAGTGGCTAAACATGAGTCAGTCATTTTTTAACGTTCAAACATATGTATGAATGTGTATATATATATGATTTCACAATATTGATTTATCGTCAAAAGATTAGACAAAATAAGATTTAAGTTTTGATTGGAATAAATAAGAAATTTATTTTAAATTATATTTTACAAAATTTATAAATGACGATTAACATTCTTTCTTAATGGGTGTTTTTTTTTTTAATTTATTAAGGATTTAAATATTAGTGAGATTTCTTTGAACTAATTAACATAATAATTATTTTTCTTATATACATTCGAGCTTTTTCTTTGGTTTAATAGTCTTTTATGAACATATTTATTTCCTACTTAAAACTATTTTATTTTTCATTCAAATTGAGTAGCAGTGTCTATAATTTGTTGTATCCAATCAGTAAATGCTGATACTCTCACAAATACTGAGGGAGAATTTTTTTGACCACACGGCATTTTACCCCAGGATACTATGCCTATAATGGTTTGCCTTTCCTGGCAATAAACATCCAGGCTGGTCTGAATTAGTGGTCCTCCTGAATCGGCGGTGCAAATACTTACACCTCCTGTTAGAGGGCCTGTACAAAGATTCGTTTCGTGCAGCTGCCTACCTGAGGCCGCCAACACTTCTTCACACAAGTGCCAATCTAGAATAGGCATATTTGCTTGCTGCAATTTGTGTGGATATTTGGGCACTATTGTCATTGAGACATTACCCCAGCCATATAAGGTGCCGTATCCTTCGGGAAGAACATTTTGTTCGGGTAAAGTAACTGGCTGCACAAATTGATCGTATACCAAAGCCTCTTTGGTATAGATGAGCGCTATGTCATAAGGATTAACACCGCCGAGGTATAAATCATGTTTCACATAATAGTCTATATGACGTACTTGTATATTTTTCGCCTCACTTCGATCATGAATGTCATGGCAACCAGCCACTATTATAGAATTGGCCACCATTTGAGGATTATGTAGGCAATGGGCTGCAGTAAGAATCCAATGTTCATTAATTATTGTGCCTGCACAGTAATGAACTGGACCCTCATCTGGTACCATCAATTGAATCGACACCACATGCGGCGCTGAATGTGGTTTGGTTTCATGTTTTGCTAAAAACCTTTTACTCCACACGGTCTGTTGCGCTTCCAAGTTGCTCAAACGGTTTTCTAAAAATCCATAAGCTAGACGCGTGGTGGTTGATAAGCCGCCGCTACCGCCGATGCCTTTTTTTACCGGCAATAAGTGTGAGTTGCTGCTTGCTGCCACAACCATTGGCAATAAAGTTGTTATTAAAATCAGATAAATATAATTTACGCAAGCTGACATTATTTCTTCTGCTGCAGCGTTTAAGCACGGCGAACACGTTAATAAATCCGTTTTGAAATGTTGTATTGTTGATCATAAGTTTAAATTTAATAATTTGTATTACACTCTTCTTTCTTCCTAAGGCTTGTTTCTTTTGGCTTGTTGGGTTTACAATTAACTTAAATCATAAAATTGAGTGTTGTATTTATAACAAAATGAAAATCTTAACAAATTCTATTTTTAAAACAAAGTAGTAGGAAACGAGGAAAGCCGATTTTTAAATTTAAACACGATGTGTTATCATTATTTTGACTTTTAGAGAATCGTAGCCACTTTTTTTTATCAACTTCAACGTAGTCACATTTCTATATTCACTTTTATCTGGCGCACAACAGTTTGATTAACTATTAGAAAAAATTATTCGGTCATTCCTAAATTAAATAAAGAAATACCTAAATAATGAATCAGTAATAATGTTCGATAACTTGATATTACACATTGGAAATAATATACAGAACAATTATTCACCACTCAAATTTTATTATCGTGCCTCTTTTTTTTGTAATACTCTTAAGAGTATTAACTTTTGTTTTGAGTATTGCGTAAACACAAAATTTACAAGCTTTATCAGTTATTTTATTTTTAGTTTTTTTTTTTTAATGGGAATTACCGTTTTTTGTTGTATCCGTCAATATATTCTTTTATTTTTTAATTGCTACTTGAAGGAATATGGTTAATTAAGAATTTCTTGTCGTGTTTGAACTTTTATCTATCTTTCTTTTAAATTTTAAAATTCATGCATTCCACACAGTTGTTGTTAACCTTATCTCATTTGCGTTTTTTTATTTATTGGGCCAACACTTTCCTAGAACCACGTCCATTTTTATCTCTTGGTAGTTAAGATTAATTTTTTTTTTAATTATAGTAGTCACATTTTAGAAATATGATTTTGAAATGATTATAAATACGTGATACTTCTATCAGCCATAAGATAGTTTTATTTATATTTTATTTTAATTATCTACATACATATATCAATTATCAATCTGCAGACTTGAGCTGTTATCCGCTGTGCAGGGGAACTCTTTTTTTTTTTTGAAAGCACTTATAGAGTATTTAAGAAAATAGGAAGGTTGTTCAATTAGCAACAAATTCCTAAACAAAAAATAGTTTTTTTATTTAGTCTCTTTGCAAACTTTTCTTGTTTTGTATTGATTTATGATAAGTTTATAAGAAAAAAGTATTGACTAACCGAATTCTTCGACCTTAGAAATTTTCATGTATTTATTACTTTTTGAGGCTCAAGGCCTCATTAGTTTTTACTTTCTGTTGCCGTGCAGAGACATTCATTTCCGTAGCAAATATTTTACAATTACTTTTTCCGTGAAAATATTCAGCTGTTTTTACAGTAGAGCATAAATAAAAGAAAAACATTGGAATGAAGAATAAAACATGTACATAAATATTATCTTGTGTGAAAAAACAAAAAAGGAAATAAATCAATAATTTAGAAATGGTGATCAAACAGTCCACTTCTTTCGCACAATCTGCAGAGTTTATGACACTTCTTATACAAAATATATTTTTTTCCTCGCTAAAATAATATTCTTTTGGTCATCCATAGTTGCTTAACTATTAACTTTTAAAAATCTTTAGTTGAAACAAATTTTTTTAGCTTTCGACAAAAAAATTATATACATTTGAATAAAAAATTAATGTTTCCATACCTGAGAAAAGTAACACATACACATATCTGGCCGTCACTTAACGTTGAATTCTATTTTCAACAGATTAGTCCGTAACAGAACTGAACGTAAAAGTGAAAACAAACCATATACATAGAGACAACAAACCATGTTCCGAGAACGCGCGTTCTGAAACCGCAATGCGTTTTGAAAAAAGCTTAATTGGTTTTTAGGTGTTCTGAAGAACGCGCGTTTTACTGGCGTTTAAGAATTTTTTCCGAAAAAATACAACATGTGTTTTACATACGTATATATGTATGTATGTGGTAGTAATATAAAACGAAAAAATATTTGACAATAAATAGAAAAATTTTTCAATTAAGTTTTCTTAATGAAAATGTGTAAAATTCTTAAAACTTTTTATTGAAATAAAAAGAAAACATATTAAATTTTAATTGTGAATAATTTTATTGCCTTTTGCAAGTTCAGTTTTAGCAAATTCAATCAGTTCACTTCAATATATATATATATATATATATATATATGCGAGTTGAAGTCGCCAATTTTAAGCGATATGCATTTTTTTTTAGAACACCTATTTGCCGGTTTCAAATCGCAAAACCATATTTCTTGCATTATACGTTTCTCAGAACACCTATTTGGCGTTTTCAAATCGAAAACGCTAAATTTAAGCAATTTGCGTTTTTCAGAACATGCCTGTATGTATCACGTAGTTATTTTTCGAATTTCGTTCGATTTAAAAAGTAAATGAGCTTTCAATTATTACGTTTATGCACAGCCTACTCGCAAATAAAAACTATATGCAAATTATTAACTGACTGTTTATTATGCGTCAATTTGTATATGGAAAGTTTTATTTTTTAGTATGGCTTATGTTGTAAATGTAACTGATGGGTATTACTTGATTACTAAATAATTTTGATTACTAAGATAATGTGGTTTTAACAAATTTCAAGTTATTAGCAAAATATTGATGTCAAATAAAATTTTGGTACAATAAATCGAGCAATAATTTATTTAAAAGCCTAAAACGAAATGCAAAAAATATATATAAAAAAGTTGTTTAAATATGTAGCTATCAGTACAGATTGTTTGAATCCTATTAAAAGAAAATCTTCTAAAAATTAAATAAAAGCATCGTACATTGATTTAAAATTCTTTGTGCGATTTTAAAAAAACACCAATATCAGTGTGAAAAGCGCTGAGTTGACAGCTCTGTTGTAATTCAAGCAAATATTTTTGCCAATTTATTTAAATATTTTGAGCTAGATAAAAACGTAAAATAACTTATTTAAATATGACGTATTGATATATTTTTAAAAATCAGGCCTGTTCTAAAAATCACGTGATTTCAAAGCACATGCCGTTTTAAAAGCACAAATATGATTTGTGCCTGTTCTACAAATCACAATTTTTTGTGATTTTCGATGTGATTTATACCCTTCTGAAGCACAAAAAACTGCTGTTTCGATGTGATTTAACTCTTCTGAAGCACAAAGACTTATTGTTTTCGCTTCAATTTACTGATATTTTTACTTTCAGATTGTTTTTTTTTTATTCGCGGTATTATTTGAAAATAAGGTTAATTCCTTCTAATAAATATAAAACAGTAAAGTAAAATTAACCAAATCACAAAATAATACAGCAAATCTTGCAACAAAATAAGAGTATCTTGTTTTTGCTTAATTTAGTAAATTATTTCGTACAAAATAAATAATTTTACTTAAATAATCAATAGAAAACACATTAAGTTATTTATTAATGTAATAAATTATGAAATTTACAATAAAGTACGTGCAAAAATTAGGATGTGATTTCAAACTGAATGCAAGTTAGCTTACCGGTTTAAAATCACAAAATTCAAAAATATTTTGTGTGCGGAACACCTTTTCTGTGTTTTCAAATCACTTTCACAAAAAGTGATTTGCAGAACAGCCCTGAATGTTTTTTTTTATGATTTGCACATTGATATTTTATTTTCGTAAATAAAAAAAAAACAGCTGATTATACGATTTAAGAATTTTACCATTTTGCACGAAAAAAAAAGTACGGGTAAAGTCTGGTAAAATGAGAAACACAAATTACTCTCTCAGAAGCTTTCTCATTTACACAATTTGCCCAATTTTTAACACAAGAAACACTTTTCATGCAAATTGGGAGCCAGCGGGTTCCCGCGGTAACGACGTCGAACAGAACTATAGTTTATATTGAACAGAAACAAAACAGCTGATTCAGAACGGAAAAGAACGTACAAACTAATTCCGCCTTCAAGGTCGGGACAAACTTAAATAAAATTCTTTTTTGTTTTATTAAATAAATTGTTTTTTTCAATATCGGCTTTCACCCTTTGTATTAAATTTAAAATGCTTTTAAATATAATACTATTGTAAAAAAAGTGTAAGCGACTTTTTCTTTGGTATTGAAAAGAAACGAAAAAGCTGTCATTTGTTCAGATATTTTTGCCACATAAAATAATTTTTCAGTTGAGAGTTTCGCCAAAAGAAATAAAACTTAAAAAAAATATATACCTAATCCCATCTTTATTTTAATTTTTTTCACATTTTCTTTTATTTTTATTTTTTGATGTTTTCCATTTTAAACAATGTTTATGTACAAGGCGAATTCATAACAGGTATATGCAAGAGCAATAAATACAACACTACAAAAAATAAATCTTTTTCAAATGTCAAGGAAAAATTACATAGAGTCTATACGTGATATAATATCAAATACTTTTCTATCAGCAAACGTCAAATTTGATAGCAGAGAGAATTATATCACGTGTAGCCTACAAAATTAGTATTATTGCAATGTTATATCAGATATCACAATATATGAACTGTCTAAAAACTAAACAAAAGGACTTAATATTCAATTTTTGAATAATTCCCGAAAAAAGTTTGATAAAAAAGTCATAAAATCATTAAAATATTTATAAAAAATCGTTTATTGTTCTTTTTGTTGTTGGAGTATATAAATTTGTTTAAGAAAAATACAACATTCAACAATGTTTTCTGCATGATTGCTTAAAAATTGTGAAATATTCAGGTGTGTGATAGAAATCAATACTCAAAACGATTCATTTTAAAAATGAAAAAGGGTGTGATAAACAAAATTTATCCGTTTTGAAAATGTTTAAAAACTCACTAATAATCAATTTTCTTCACCTTTTTAGAGATGTTTTTTATTATTCATTTAATTGTAATCGTACTTATATATTTGAGTGGATTTCAAAAGACAGTCATAAAAATATGTTATAAAACTCCTTTTCGAAAGAGATCCTTTTCCAACACAACTTTTGGAAGCAATAATTTTCAAAACGATCGATTTCTATCACATACCTGATTATGATACATGCAAAAATACTTGGTGCCATGAGAGAAAATATAATTTGTTTTTTCTCGTTAATCTGCTGACGTTCTACCTCATATTATATCAGAGTTAATATCAGTTATAGACACTATGTTATAAACACAAAAAGGAATTAAAAAAAAATATAATAAAAAAATTTACAAGAAGAGACAAACTTTTAATTATTTCGTGAAAATTAAAGTCTCAGATCATAAAGCTTGGAAAAGTGAAAATGTCCAGCCAGATTGGGGAGGATTCTGCATGATAGCTGGCGCTCAAGATACAAAACACAAATTAAAAAATTATTTAAAAAAATTTTTTTTTTCAAATTTCTGTTAAACAAATTTACAATTAAAGAAAAACTTAATTATTTCGTGAAATTTAAAGTCTCAGATCGTAGAGCTTGAAAAGGTGAAAATGGCCAGCCAGATTGGGGAGGATTCTGCACAATATCTGGCGCTCAAGATACAATACATAATATAAAAAACTGTGTGTTAATTATGCCGTTGACTTCTGAAACAGATTAAAATTATAAAAAAGTTATCAGCTGCGCTGTCAATTTCACCTGTTATGAATTCGCCTTGTTTATGTACATTTATTTTATTAACATCAAAATAATAAATATGGCGTCAAGTCTGCCGGCTGTTTCATACTTGTAAATAAATGAACTTACTACGTTTACTAAATCTACTACTGTTTATGGTATTGTAAAGGTTGTTAATTTAGTAAATTAAAAATTTATGAATTTTGTTGTTGTCAAGTTTTAAATTTACCAAGATTTACTAAATCTACAATATGTACAAGCTATACAATAGTACTTTAATACGCAGCGTGAGAACCACTACTATAATTTATTGCTGTGATAAATAATTATTTAAAAATTTATATTTATATATATTATTATATTTATGAGGTTTTGGCGTTTCACTAGACATTTTCCACATTCTTTGTTGTGTGTTCATAATTATAATTATATTTATAATTGTATTATTATTATAGTTTACTTTTTGTAGTACTTGTGTTTATGGCTGGGGGGGCCTCTTTATAATTCTATAGACGAATAGCTATTATTACTTTGTTTTATATTTATTGCTTCTTTATTATTGCTTTGTACAGAAACATAGAGTTTTTGCTAACATTACATGTATAATTGGCCATGAAGGCTTTCTGTGTATTGAGATTAAATAAATAAATAATAAAAAAAAGTAGCTGAGGCATTTATGCACTCATGCGCATGAGCCAAAATATGTATATTTACACAAAATCGGCGCATGCACATAAGCAATTTTTAAATTGCTTTTTGCGCACACAAACATCTTGTATTCTTGGTGTGCAGGCTGTGGATGCGCAACGCCGCATTAATTGCAAAATTGTTCAGTACAAAGTACAGATTTCTACGAATTCACTGTAGTCATGTCTTTTTAATGACTGATTTTTTTTTTTTTTTTTTTTTTTTTTTTTTTTTTTTTTTTTTTTTTTTTTTTTTTGCAAATTCTTAAGAACATTTGTACATACCTACCTCACTTATAGTCTATTATCTTATCGAACATCTCTGCTCAATGGTGAAGGAAAATACGCACAAATAAAAAAGCATGACTAATGTCACATAGTTTCTCAATTATAATTGTATTTTATTAGGTACTTATCTCCAATGTGATCAGTTGGAATTTTCACGCACGTATAAAAAGTAATTTCTCATATCAGAAATGGATTGAATTTTGGAACATGAAATTTTTAATACAATTTAAAAAGTCAAAGTTTGATTTTGAATGGAAATTTTTTTTTGCAAAATAATGTCCGCGTTAAGTTAAACGATAAGATATTCAAATTGATCAACTGACGCTTAAACATGTCTCACCTGATTATATTTTTGAAAAAGCATGTGCTGCGCTTTTATTTTACTTGTTTAGTATTGTTAATTATTACCCTACAAGAACAGTGACGTTCGAATGACCACTCATTTGACTGAAACTTTCTCGTACGTATAATGAAAAAAAATTTCCCTTCTGCACATTTTATTTTATCATTCTTCGCTATTGTTTATTTTGTGGTACCAGTGTTGCTTTTTCAAACTATTTCGCGAAATAGTTTACGCAAATTGGCACGAAGTACCAAATTATACTCTTACTGCGTTTACCTTTCGCATCGAACGTACTTTCGCATCGCAATAGAGAGTAACCCCCCAGATATAGCGCCAGCTTTTAGGGCACTGCACAGGACAGATTCGGCCCAATTATGAATATTCTCAAGGAATTTATTTCTCTCCGAATTTATTCCTCACGAAATTTATATCTCACATAAAGTACCCCAGCAGTCCACAAGCATCCGATTGTAAGCGATTGTGTCAACAGAAAAAATCAAAATAAATATGTAAAGCTCAACAAACAACTAGCATCCGATTCAGATTAGTCTTTTTCTACTCATTTTGTTAAATTAAATGTACATAGCCCAGCAGTCCACAAGTTATTACAATTTGCAAAGCATCCGATTGTAAGCGATTGTGTCAACAGAAAAAACCAAAATAAACATGTTAAGCACATACAACTAGCATCCGATTCAGAATAGTCTTTTTCTAATCATATTGTTAAATTAAATGTACATAAGAAGCAAAAAAGAAAACAAATGCGAATAATATAGGGTGTTTTTTTAAGCCCGATAGAACTTGAAATTGTAAAAAATAACACAAAAAATTAAATTGTAATCAAAATTTTTTTTTATTCGAAAGATCAATACGTGACATTAACATTTGAAAATGATTTCGGGCATATGGGCACCGCGGCTGTTCTTGACGAAGCGCATTCTGGACGTCCAATTTTGGGCCACTTTTTCGAGCACTGCTGGCCGTATGTCACGAACAACACGAACAATGCTGGCCTCCAAGGCGTCAATTGTTGCTGGTTTATCAGCATAAACCAGTGACTTCACGTAGCCCCACAGGAAATAATCGAGAGGTGTCAAATCGCACGACCTTGGAGGCCAATTGACAGGTCCATTTCTCGAAATCAACTTATCGCCAAATTTTGATCTCAGTAAGTCGATGGTTGCGTTCGCCGTATGGCACGTAGCGCCATCCTGTTGAAACCACATCTCCTCCGGATCAATGTCATCCATATTTTCAAACAAAAAATCATTGATCATGGTGCGGTAACGATCTCCATTGACCGTAACGCGAGCTCCGGCCTCATTTTTGAAGAAATAAGGTCCGATGATGCCACCAGCATGAAAACCGCACCAAACAGTGCATTTTTCTGGATGTAATGGAGTCTGTAGGGTCTCTTGTGGATTGGTCTCACTCCATATGCGGCAATTTTGCTTATTAACAAACCCGTTAAGCCAAAAATGCGCCTCATCGCTGAACATAATTTTGCGATAAAACAACGGGACTGATTTTCAAAGTAAATTTGGATAATTTCGTAGCGTTGTTCAAGCGTGAGTCTATTCATGATGATTTGTCAGAGTATACTGAAACAAATAAAAAAAATGTTTCATCAAAATTTAATTTTTTGTGTTACTTTTTACAATTTAAAGTTCTATCTAGCTTAAAAAAACACCCTATATTTAGCCATCGCATGATTTGGATGGCTTGGTATTGGATCACATTGTTATTTAGTTTTTATTATGACTTTTTGTTTATTTTCTGCAGTTTTTATACCGTTATTTTTTGTGATTTATTTGCTTCTTCCAAAACTGACTATGTATATCAGAATCGCAAGTATTTTTGCAAGTGAAGTGTATACACGTTAAAAAAAAAAGTTTTATTAAAATATATTAATATAACAATAATTAATACAAATAGTAAGTGTCTATAATATGTATATCAATATTATACGTATTTATGTATGTATGTATTGCATGTTTTGTATTAGAATAATATGAAAGGGTTTAGCAAACGACATCTAAGAAGACTGAAAAAATTGCAAAGTGAACGTTTAAAAGAAAATATTGAAGCTACACCCGAGAAAACTTATGATAACAACCCTCAACTCAAACTCATTCCATTATCGATCCTAATTGGACCCTTCTAATACCAATATAATATCTGCTACTAAAGGTTAATTGCATTGAGACACATCTTAATACCCTCCGAATCATCGTAACAATTAGATCCATCTAACCTTCGCTTACAGTGTAGATAGTTTTGGACTTATCCAAACTTCGCTTACAATGTATACAGTGTTGGTTGCATCTTACGGCCTAGGTCATCGCTGTGTAAATGTAAATAGGAAATGTATACAGACTTTAGATGGGTCGCGCTTACATTGTCAATGGTCTTAGATCGAAGATGTATGTGACAACAAGTTCACTGGGAAGAAGCAAAGAAGAAAACAAATGCTAATAATATATATAGCTTTGAACTTATCCAATCTTCGCTTACAATATATACAGTGTTGGATGCATCGTACGGCCTAGGCCATCGCTGTGTAAATGTAAGTAGGAATTGTATACAGACTTCGGATGTGTCACGCTTACATTGTCAATGGTCTTAGATCGAAGATGTATGTATGTGACAAAAAGTTCACTGGTACTTTTTTCAATTCAAATTAAAGAAAAAAGCACAAGTTTTGTCCGTAAGAATTGAAGAGTTGATCTCCCTTTAGTGTTTTGAATGAATGGAAAGAAGAAAAAATAAAAAAAAACTCGTACTTAAGTTTTGTTCATAATTGGAGGAAAGGGAAAAGAGAGTTTAAAAACTTTTACAGAGATCCGCAACTGAAGCTCTATAAATAGAGTTCTCTTTAGGAGTGTTTTTTTTCTAGGCAGAACATTGTAATATATGCCATGGGCTGGACACTACTCCTTCTTTCCTCCTCATCATAACCTATTATCCTAGTTCCAGTACAATGCACTGCATATGTAGGGGTTATCCCCTGAGTACTGGTCCAAGTTAATAAAAATAAAAATTTGTTTCAGTACATTGTATACCATCTTTCTGAAGCAGTTTAATAGAACAGCAATATCAAAAACGCTGCTTCTTCTCGATTTTATTTGGTGGCCAGCCTTACCTTGCTCCTGTGTGCATCATTTACCTTTAGCTATATCAATTTCTTGCTTTAATTGAACAAAAAAAAACGCACATGACAGTTTTGTAATAGATTAATGAATAAGGAGGGCGCGAGATGTATGTTACATAAATTTCCCAGCGGATTTTCAAATTCGATAACTAATTTTTTTCTTATAATGATTTATTGACTTTAAGAATTTAAAATAGATTTTTTTTTAACTTTCATGTTCTATTTTCTTTAAGGTTTGGATTAATCAAGGTGACATTATTTTGGTTGGTCTTCGTGATTATCAGGATTCGAAAGCCGATGTTATTCTTAAGTACACATCTGATGAAGCAAGAAACTTGAAAACATATGGCGAATTCCCTGAATCTGTGCGTATCAATGACACGGTCACCTTCGTGGAAGACGGCTTCGATGAAGATATTGAATTTGGTGATGAAATCAGTTCTGATGATGATGCCGACTCTGTGGACAATATCTGATTAAGCGCTAAACCCAAGAGAGATATAAATCAAGCGACAGCAACAACGGAAGAGGAAGAATTAAACAAAGCGAAAAATTAATAATAAAAGAACTTTAAAAAGATTCAATATAAAAACTAGCGAGAACATTCAGGTTTTCTTTAAAGAAATTTCCAATAAAATTTTGTCCACAGAGTTTTGAAAAGCAAATAACAAGAACAAACTTTAACAAGAAAGAAAAGGCGAAAGAGAATAAACACGTGTCTTGTAAAAAAAAAATTAAAAAAGGGGAAGCCCCAATATCATTTAACTAAATTTGAAAATAAAAAAAGTATTTGTAATCAAAGAAATATATAAAAATTTTATAAATTGCAAAATCACGTCTAAAGTACTCTCTTAAAAATTATAAAAAATATATATAAATAAAATTCAAAAGTTAAATAAAAATAATTCTATTAAATAAATATACAACAAGCAAAATAAATATTGAAACAAATTCATATACTAAACATATATATGTATATTTAAAGTCAAACTAACAAACTTAAAGGAAAAACAAAATTCTTCAACAACAAAAGATTTATCTACATATATTTATTTGAAAGAAAAAATACCCCATTTTTACTATTAAATTTTATTATATAGATTTTAGAATTTTATTATTTAAATATGAGCATAATCCTTAAACATAAAAATTCAATAAAAACTTTACAAAAAAACTTTAAAAGAAAAAAAACCCTGATGTATTTGAAGTTTATTTTTAAATTTGAATTGTGTTCAGCCACTTTTTTGTTTAGTTAATTTCGCTGGAATGTTGCTATCAACAATTCTTTCTTTTCTATTATACTTCACTAGTGCTTAAATTTTCTGTGACAAATTAGTTGCTTTTTAAATACTCTCACTCTTTTTTAAAGTGTTCCTTTTCACAGATTTTTTTTTCGTTATTTTATTTTACTAATTCCTTTTTGTTTTTTAGTTAATTATTATTTTACAAAAATATGTATATTTTATTATAACTTTGTTAAACATCAGAACAATAGTTTATTTAAGCAAATAAAATGTGAAAGGAAGACTTAATTGCGAAAAAAATCTTTTTATTTTGAACGAATGTAAAACGATATCAAAATCATGTGTTAGTCTGCAAGGTTTTCGATATACAGGAATCTATTTAAATCATTTACCATTTATAGTCCAAAATATCAGTGTCAACATCTGCTTTAGAGTCAGAACACTCACATTTGAGCTGCAAAAGCATCCACAGGGACCAGCAGTTTGTTGTGAATTTTGAAGTGGCGACACGTTTTATAAACGCTGATGTTAATGCAAGCTACTTAATTGCGAAATTGTTATTGTTTGCACTTGGATAGTATTTGATTCCGGCAGGTTGGCGACACTATCGTACAGCTCATTAAAAAAGGAATTTTTGCGTACTTAGTAAACGTGCTTTCAGCTGTCTCTGCGATGTCAATTGCCCTCTTTGAACCATTTTTTAATAAAAGCAAAAACTGCGAAGTTGTTTGGTTATATACAGACACACCCCCAGAGTCTTTGGCAGAAATCGCACCAGTGACTTAAAGGCTGTTGTTTGAGCACTTTAGCAACTCATTTTTTTTTTTTTTTTTTGTAAGTGAACAATTTATAAACTATCCACATGTCTAAATATAGTACGAATAGACTCAAATTTTACAAAATTAAATAAACAGCCAGTTTTAGAAACTGGAAAGAATATGAATGCGAAAAAAGCTACTAGCCACTCACATTCGACCGTATTCGTCCTTATGTATTTTAATTGACTTGACACGTTGTTCGCATAGAATAAACTTAACCTGAGATCAGTTTTTTTTTTCGCTTAGATTGCGAACGCCAGCACTCTGTCAAGATTGGTAAACTGGGTGAAAGTTTTTTATACATATTTTTATTTTCAGGTTGAATTTTTTCATTCGTGGTATTTTTTGTAAAATAAGGTTAATTTCTTTTAATGAATATAAAAGATAAAATAAAACAAATCACAAAATATTATTATTTTTTATTTAACCTAAAAGAAATAAATTCTAAGGTTAAATTAGATCTGAGAGCACTATTTGCATTGGCCATCAGCTCTGATTAAAAATATATAAAGTGACGATATATACAGAGTATGTACAAGTTAGTTAAATTTTACAAATAAGTAAGTATGAGATCAGATTCTTAGTCTGGTAATTTTTATAAATTCATAGATTTTGTTGATGTTTATCTGGGATGGATGTTTAAGAAGTTCCTGGGCAGGGGAGTTCCCAAATAGTTTGTGTCTTTGTTCGGATAGAACGGGACACTCTACCAGAATGTGCGTGATGGTAAGTCTACTGTTTTTGTTGCAACGGGTACATGTTGGTATTTGAGTTGGTTTGTTTAAAAGCCATTCGTGGGAAAATAAAGCGTGGCCTAGCCGCAGACGGGAGAATATTCTAATTTTGTCCTTCCCCACGTCAATGGGGTAAATTGGGTGACACTTATGTGGGTTTATGATTGAGTAGTAAAAATGAGCCGGTGGTTCCTGGTTGAATTTAAATTTGATATGATTCCGGATGTGGAGTCGGATATCATTCTTTTCTAATGTGCTATTTGTGATGATGGGGGCATAAGAGGCGAATTTGGCGGCACTGTCTGCCTTTTCATTTCCAATGATGCCGACGTGACTGGGAACCCAGTGTATTTTTATTAGATTTGAGTTGGAAATTAAGGCATCTCTTATTTTAACTATTGTGTTCCAATCATTCTTAAAAGGGTTTTTATGGCTTTTATTACAGACAGGCTGTCAGTGAAGATTACAGTTCTTATTCTGTCTTTCAAGATAAGGGCAATAGCCTCGTGAATAGCACATGATTCTGCTGTAAAAACTGATGAGCTCTCGAAGAGAATGCCTAGGGAAAGAGTTTTACCGTCTTCATTTACTATGGCGCATGCTGGTGTATTGTCTAGGGATTTCGTACCATCAGTGTAGATCAGTCGCCAATCCTCATTTTTTAAGTAATTCTTTTGTTCGTGCAGCAGGTTGACGAAAACGTTCTTAGTTGTGTTGTTCTCATTGAAGGTAGTTAATGAGGTATCAAAGCAGGTATTTTTTAGCTCCCATGGTGGTTTTTTTATACATTTTCTGGTTAGGATGAGTGGGGTAGAAAATTCTGTACAAAGTGATAGGGAATGGGCTATCGCAGATTTGATACGTTTAGGTTTTTTTTCCGAGACTATGCAGTGTATATCTTTGTCGAGGATGGAGTTCGTGCTGTTGAGGAGTTTAGGCAGAATTCTAGCTTTCGATTCGTATATCCTATTAGTTATAGAAGGCAGGTTGGCTTCCACAAAATAATACAACAAATCTTGCAACAAAATAAACGTATCTAGTTTTTTCTTAATTTAGTGAATTATTTCGTATAAAATAAATGATTTTACTTAAATAATCAATAGAAAATAAATTAAGTTATTTATTAATGTAATAAATTATGAAATTGGGATGCGATTTCAAATTGATTGCAAGTTATCTTACCGATTCAAAATCACAAAAATCAAAAATGTGCAGAACACCTTTTTTGTGATTTGAAATCACTTTCACAAAAAGTGATCTGCAGAACAGCCCTGTATATTTAAGATTTTATTGTTGTGCACATAAAGTCGCCCATTTGTGTTTGAGCTGAACAATAATTTGCTATAGAGTATTTCACTCAACAATTCTGCTTGGAATTATTCCCCACAAAAACATTTTATGCCAGGAATTGTTTGTTAACAAAAAGTCAGATTTTCTTTTATTTTCTGAATAATTTTCGTGTGTTTCGTGCAACAAACTACATTTACATATTTTCAGATTGCGTTTTGTCAATTGTTAAATTGGTCTATGGTCTTCTATTTGTAACAGAGAAAAAAAAATAATAATTTCAAAATTTAATTAATTTCAAAATTAATAAATCAGTCAGAAGTGTTTGCAAATTTTGCTTCAGAAATTCAAAAAAATAAAACCAAATTATGTGTGCGTAAGTAAAATGCTAAAAATAGAAATGCTTAAATGTACGTTAAATAACACGCAATTCAAATTTGTTAGTCAAGTTGTATGTGAAGTCCCAGGAGGTTGCATGTTGAAAGAAAACTGTGTAGATGCAACGGCAGATGCATGTGGTGAGTTTTGCCCTCCACCCAGTAATCCTTGTCCAGTTCCAACAGATTTTGTGCCATGCCCTACCTCAGACGATTGTAATAGAAGATGCGATTGTGGCAATTATTCGGGTTGTTGCTATCAGCAACCGCCTAGAACTTTGCCCATAAAACCCCAAACTTGTATAGCACGAGCTACAGAACCTCTGCAAACAGAAACCGTGTACAAACGTTCTTATCCCGGAAATTACGGTGATTGTATTAAGCCTAAGCCCATCATGCCTTGCAACAATATATCATCATACAACAAGGCACCCATGGAGAGTTGTACCATACAAAAGTTATCATATATGCCACATTCTAGTGTTGGCCGCATGGATCAAATAAGACCCAGAGACAATTGTTTGAATTTCAGAGGTCCCCTGTATGTCATGACCTCACAAAAACACGATTTTATGCCCAAGGGCTACTGCAGGAGATCCCCCATTAGACCGAATGATGGTATAGGGAAAAATTGTGATCCTTTGGAACGCTGTACAGTCAATAAATTATCCTATATGCCCATAGATGTATGCAAGAATCCACCGCCAAAACCTATATTGCAAACCTACAGTTATATAAGGCCAACATCGCCTATAGAACAGTGTACCGTACAAAAATTAAGCTATTTGCCAGTGTGCTTACCTGCCAAAGAACCCATGCCTTGGGCGGAAAAACCTCATTGTCCGCCACCAAAGTATCAAAATCTATGCACAACCTATAATTTAAGTTATATACCGAATTGCAATCCTAGCCGCATAGCACCTATTATGCCCCTGAGTGCCCTAAAATTTTTTGGTACTGATTGCAACGACGGTAATACAGTATATAAACTTAGTTACATTGGCAATGATGCACGCTGCTGCCGACCGAATCCCATTTTACCCATGGATGGTCTTGAGATGCCAACTGGGCCGATGGAAAAGTGTACGATACAAAAACTGTCTTACCAACAAAATCCTTGCACGGTTCGTACTGCTGCCATAAGACCGCGCGAAAATTGCATTAAACCTACAGGACCGATGTACTTTATGACGACCCAGAAACATGATTTTGTGCCAAAGCCAAATGCTCGTCGTGGCCCTTTAAAACCGGCTTCATTAATTTGCCGCCCCACTGGAGGTTTGGAGAAATGCACCGTTAACAAACTTTCCTATATGCCAGTAGATGTTTGTAAATATCGTCGTCCAGCGGCCATAATGCCACCTAGTGGTATTTGCCGGCCTCAAGGAGCCATGGAAAAATGTACCACTTATAAATTAAGTTACATACCAAATTGCATTGGGCCTAAGGAACCATTGCCATGGGCAAGAGTTTCGAATTATGTTAAGCCCACAGCACCAATAGAGAAATGTACCATACAAAAACTTAGTTACGGTCCGCCGGGCAAATTTTCAAGCTGTGGAGGTAAGAAATATCTTTATTCTTGAGGCATTATGCAACAACTTTTAGGTTTAAAGCAGTGGTGCCCAAAAGTTCTATATGAAAGAGTAGACACCAATACATTTAAGAAAAAACTATTTTTATTTAATATTTTTTGTTTGTAAAAATTCACACTGATAATCGCTGTCGTCAATGTTTACCAGCAAAAAATGCGAAAATGTTGTTGCTTTGTTTTTGTGTGTGTGTGCAGTGAAGAATGAAAAAAAATATATAAGACAGTGGTGGACAAATTTGTTTTGTACTTGAGTTAGTGAGATAATTTGAGAGTAATTTAAAGTACTGTGACAAGCAAAACTAACACAAACATTTTCGTATGAACAATTAAATCACGTACGTTAATACTGTTATGCCAGTTTCGTAAGAGCTATAAATGTTTCAGAGATGTAGAACCAATTTTATTACGTTGTTTACTACAAATGAGTTTTAAGTCCGAAAAACTGTTTTCACATAAGTATGTTGTTATATTTATTCATATTAGAATGGTAGATATCATAATACCTTCTAAAAAATTTTATCTATGCATGTTAAATGTTTGATGACATAAAAAACATATACAAACTCATTTTTTAGCATAAAATAATTTTGCATTGTCATTTATGTTATCTGCTGTAATTGGAAAAAAAGCTCTAAGCATCTCGCTAACATGTGCATTCGCCAACGTCTGTTGAATGACTAAACTAAAGAGCATAAGAAAAAGAAGGCGTTGCTTATAAACAATTGTTTGACTAAATGTCCATCACTGATATAAGACGAAGTTGTTTGTGTATTTTGCATTGCTAGTGCTGAGCGCAGTATTTGTGTATTAAAGAGCACAGCCCTATAGCTAAGCGCTTTTACAAAAATAGTCGAGCATTAAGCGCATAGGCCTGGGCATACTTGGTTTAAAGGCTACCCGAGCCATTGAAAAGCCAGCCCACTTGGGTGCAGTTCGATTCCCTTCTGGCTAAACCCGAACTAATTTAAAAAAAATTCTAAAGTCCGACCAACATCAACATACGTTGTCGCTCCTATAAATTACATCTCTTGAAAATTTTTAAAAATCATAGTTTTTTTTTTTTTTATAGGACCAGTACTCAGGGGATGACCCCTACATATGCAGTGCTTTGTAGCAGAGCTAGGAAAATAGGTTGTGAGGAGAGGGAAAGTGGGAGTAGTGTTTGTGCACATTTGTCTTGAACTTTCCAACGTTATAACAGACAGGAAACACGTCTGCAGGCAACTTGTTCCACAGACGAAGCGTACGGCTGAAAAACGAATTCTCTCTGTAATGCATAGTACGATTCCCCGGGCAATCAACCACAAATGGATGAGCTCTGGACGATGAACGCGTGGTACGTAAAAATGTGCGCGTTTCGGGAACAAGATCCCTAATCTCGTCAGAGCAAAACCCATTGTAGTAACGATAGAACAGAGTAACGCACCCCACACTGCGTCGATGCTCCAGTGAATCAATAGAGTTGGATACCCTTTTGTCACCAAAAAGCTTCTTCGCCCTCTTCAGCACACGGTCGAGTAACCCCTAAATAGACTTTGAAGCAACGGCCCCAACATGAGAGTTGTATTCCATTTTCGGTCAGATGTAGGTGGTATAAATAGTAAGGAGGTCGGATGAAGTGAATTACATCTTCACCATTTAAAAAAACCGAGGCACTTGAATGCTTCTTTAGAGATATGAAAAATGTGTTCAGTTCAGCGAACATCACACTGTATCTTCATTCCAAGAACATCAAGAGCATCCGATTCCTCAATATTTATACCATCCATAAGTACAGATGAAGCAGCATTTGCGGTCGTTTGTTTGTGCGTAAATAAGCAACATTGGACCTTACGAGCGTTAAAGGCGACCCTGTTTTTACGACCCCATTCGGAGATTAATAGAAGATCACTATTCAGTGAATCATTCATATTTTGCCTCTTGGCAGCGATCTCTGATAGGCTGGGCCTATAACTAAAAGAGTACGAGTGACAAATGCTGCTGTCATCCGCGAAAGAGTGGATAGGGTTGGAAGTTTGATACAGAAGGTCGTTGAGGAAAATAGGAAATAGAGTAGGAGAAAGAACGGATCCTTGCGGTACCCCTGAATTAATCTTAACTCGTTTGATGAGACCCCATCTATAACAACTCGTATAGTGCGGTCTCTGAGAAAGCTCGATATAAACCGAGAGAAGTCACCACCGACACCAAAAGCTGTGAGTTTTGCCAGTAGCGCACCATGCCACACTCTGTCAAACGCTTTTGAAATATCAAGAGCCACCACCCTACTTTCACCAAAATGATGGATTGAGTGGCACCATTTCTTCACCATTGTAGTTAATAGCCTCCTTTGCTCCTCAAATTATATTTTCGTAAGCACTGGTACAAGACAAAAGAAAAAAAAACGCGGCGAAATATCAACATAGACTAGCGATTTCACATATCCCCATTTAAAATAGTCTCAAAGCACTAAATCGCACGATCGTACTCCCTTTTATTGTGGTCGCCGAATTCCGTAGAAGATTAATTGGCAAGTAAACTCGTCTATTACAAAACTGTCAAATGAAGATTTTAAAACTAAAAATTTCACTTTTTCACTTTGAATTTTCTTACTTTAAAATTGAAATTCTCAATTCCGTTGAGAATTTCTTCAATTTAAAATTCACGATTGAATTTGAAGATTTCTGAATTTCAAATTAAAATTCGCGATATCATTTGTAATGTTTCTTAACCTTCAAAGCACAAAAAGGATGTTCTGCACATAAAGTATGAATTTTTGTCGAGATAAGTCCCCGCCGATTTGAAATCACTCAGGCATGTTCTGAGAAACGCAAATCGCTTAAATTTAGCGTTTTCAATTTGAACTTTTTATTGAAATAAAAAAAAAACATTAAATTTTAATTGTGAATAATTTCATTTCCTTTTGCAAGTTTAGCTTTGGCAAATTCAATCATTTCACTTCAATATACACATACGAGTTAAAGTCGCTAATTTCAAGCTATATGCTATTTTCCAGAACACCTATTTGACGCTTTCAAATCGAAAACGCTTAAATTATGGGGCAGAACATGCCTGTTTCTTTCGCTTAGATTACGAACGCAATCTCTCTGTCGAGATTAGTAAACTGACTGTTATTAATGTTTGAGATTGTGGAACGCACTATAATTTAATTTAACTTGCACACATTTAAAACGTTGAAAAAATTTTTTGTAATACATATTTATTAAAAATTTCTATTTTTAGCTTGCTGTAATCAAACTAGTAGCTGCAATTCACAATGTCCTAAAGCCGGAATTTGTTAAGCGTTAAAGCTGGGTGGCTTGTAAGCAAATACTTTTTCTCAAATTTAAAGAAAACATCTTCTAAAGTATGCAAATAACTAATAATCCAAAAGAGATACATAATTATAATATGTAATACTGAGTCTATAGGGCCAATAATACTATTATATTAAATAGATTAGCACCTGGTCAAGTATATATTATCATAACAAAAATTTGAATATCATATAAAAACTGAAACATTGACATTAAAACTCATAATACAGTAAAAATAAATAAAAATTCAAAAACTGGAATATATTACACCAGCTCCCCGGCCAATGTTTATTTTATATAGCTAATAAGTAAAATAAAACAGTCCTACATACACATGTAGTAACAAGACATTAGAATAGTTCAGTCAATTAACGAAACCCTGAGTAACAGAATGAGAGAAAGTACGAAATTGGTTCCACCAGCGAGCAATTCTTTTTGATAAGATGTAGAAATGCAGGAATCATTTCGAGGTTTATCATTAACACAACAAAGAACTTATCGAATATTTTCAACAAGAATATATTGCGGGGTTTCCAAGACACTGTATCGGAATATGAGCACCATCTACACAGCAAGATTTTAAGATTATCAATTAATGGTTTGTTGAATTATTTTCAAAAAGAGAGGGTAACGTACAGGGTGGCTGAGCAATTTTGCTACATTAAGAAACTCAAATAACTTTTTGTAAAGTTTATGTAATTTATTTTTTAGAAACTGAAAAGTTATTCATTACTGCCTGGGGTGGGTCAGCGGGAACTGTCTCAATTACCGTTCGAATAGATTGCTTTAAATCATCTAAATTTGTTGGGCGTATTTTTGTTTTTGTAAAATAGTTGTTTGCAATAACCCTACAAAAAAAATTAGGGGCCAAATCACCGCATACAATATCGAGCAAAATTATCGAAATTTTTCATTTTGGTATCACGGCATACGATATCGAATAAACTGTATTGCAATAATATAAAAAAGTTAAAGGATTTATTTTTTGTATTCCTACTTTTAGGGAACGTATGGTCTTCAATCTATTGCATTTTGTTTAAATTACGGTCCAATATGCATCGGTTGCCATAATTTAGATGTATCGTAATGTTATTCGATATGATAGTTAATTCGATATCGTATGCGGTGATTAGACCCCTGGTATAGCTTATCAGTTTATTGGGAAATTTTTGCCTCAATTCTGTCATAACAGGCGTGGCTATGTGACAAGTTGCCCCATTTTGTTGAAACCAAACAGTGGATTCTCTTTCGGCGCAATTCTGGAAAGAAAAACTCTTTCAATATCTTTAAGTAACGGTCTCCATTAACCGTAACAGTAAGACCGTTTTCTTCGAAAAAGGTACGACAATGAACCTTGAAGAAACTGCACAGAACACTGTGATGCGAAGTGGATGTAATTGCATCTGATGGAGTATCTGTGGGTTAGAATCACTCCATATTCGACAATTTTGCTTGTTAAAATTGACGTTTAAATCAAAATGTGCCTCGTCAGATATAAAAATGCAGTTCAAGACGTTTTCATCCTCTGACACCATTTGAATGATCTCACAAAATTCCATGCGAATCGGGAAGTCTCTAGGATTCAGTTTGTTTGTTAATTGAATCTTATATAGAAATAAATTTAAATTTTGGTGCAAAATTGTCTGCCGTGACTGTCTGCTGACGTCCATTTGAGCTCCTTATCAAAACTCTAGGATTGGATTGTATGGCAGTAGCTACAGCAGCGATAGTTTCCTGCGTCCGAATTTAGGGAACTCGATGATAAGGCCTTCTTGCGATTATGCCACGCTCTTTACGAGCCTCATTATACTCCATCTGCTAGGAGGAGTGCCGCTAAACGTGCGCCTATATTCTCTTTGGACGGAAACAACGAACTCTAAAGCGTGAAAGCGTTGCACTATTCAAGTTCTTGTTTCATTGTCCCAATTCTCCATTTTAGTTAAATTTAAAGATCAATCTATAAAACACAACAAAAATGGAACAGGTTAGTTACACAGAAAATAAGTCAATACGTTTTTTTTTTTTGTTGGTAGCAGCTTTCATCAGCCACCCTGTATTTGAGAAATTTAGAATTTTACATAATGAGAAGGTAAATCAAACACATAAGAAAAAATTTTAGAAACTGAAAAATCAACAGGTAACAGATATTTAGATTAGATTTAATGATAAATGGTTTGTCAATAAGACAAATCAAGATTTCCCTAGGGATATTAGGTGGATTCTTTCCCCCGGACGGAAATATGCTTTACCAGTTAGAAGAGAAAATTTTGGGATTATGAAAATAATTTCAGAAGGAGAAGATTTTGTGCAAACACTAGAAAATAAAGAGCATGAAATAAACTCGTAGCTAGAAATAGATTTACAACAATCATTGACAAACATTTGAACAAAATGACGTTAACTATGTATTAGGGATAGATTTATGTTAGATAAGTTAAAGAGGATGAAATAATTCTACTGATGTGTAGTATTATTTTCCTTTTTCTGGGACTGGGAGTTTGACTGGCTGCTTACCCGTTTCTAGTACCAATATAAAAGGCTTCTGAGTTGTAATTCAATAGGATTTATTTGCAATTATATTATTATAAAAGTGAATTCAAGTTGAGTAAAAATTGCAATATGCTAAGGCAAGCGCTCAATTGCTATTCATTTTAGAACAAACTAACAATTTTAGAAGAACTTTAAATTTTTGAAATTCAACACAGGTTTAATGTGTACCAAATATAAGTGTTATAAATTCAACATAGGCTTACTAGTTATCAGTTTGCATAACTTTTTATATTTTATAAAAAATTTATAAAATATAAAAAGTTATACAGGCCTGTTCTGAAAACGGCGTGTTTTCAAATCACGAACCGTTTTGAAAGCACGCAGACAATTTGAAGCTGTTCTGCAAATCACGTGATTTTACGGTTTTCGACGTGCTTTTAATTTGCCGAAAGCACGAAAAAAACAGATATTTTTACATTTTTGTTTTGTTTATTTATAGTTTTATATTCTTAACCAGAATAAAAAGTGAATATTAAGTAAAAAAATAAACCAGCTGACTGTTAAAGAAAAAATGTAAATCACTACTATTGGTAAACACAGCAAAACAATTTCTCAAAAAACAAGCAGTGTCAATAATTTTATTAATATTTATGTTTCTGTGTGAATAAAACTTAATTTTATTACAAAAATCAACAAACAACACATAATTTTAAATACATAAAAATAGTTTTATTAAATTTGTATTGAAAAACACAGAGAAAATAACCAAGTGATATCAAAAAGCCAACCATTTGGCTAACCGGTTTAAAATCGCGTGATTTGAATATTTTCTGTGTGCAGAACACCTTTTGCGTGATTTGAAATCACTTTGACAAAAAGTGATTTGCAGAACAGCCCTGTAAATAGCTTTTTTCTCGTGCCTTCGAAAATTAAAGGCACGTCGAAAACCTTAAAATCACGTGATTTGCAGAACAGCTTCAAATTGTCTGCGTGCTTTCAAAACGGCTCGTGATTTGAAAACACGCCGTTTTCAGAACAGGCCTGTATATTTTGAATTTTCAGTAATCTTCTTAAGAATATTTACCACATACATACTTATTTACATTTTTGCTTTGTTTGTTTCTAGTTTTATATTCTTAACTACAATAAGAAGTCAAAATTAAGTAAAAAAAATAAACCAGCTGACTGCTAAAGATAAAATGTAAATCACGACAATTTCTCACAAAACAAGCAGTGTCTATAATGTTATTAATATTTATGTTTCTGTGTGAATAAAATTTAATTTTATTGCAAAAATGAACAAACACCACATCATTTTTAGTACATAAAAATAGTTTTATTAAATTTGTAATGAAAAACACAGAGAAAATAACCAAGTGATATCAAAAAGCCAGCCATTTGGCTGACCGGTTTAAAATCACGCGGTTTCAATACTTTCTGTGTGCAGAACACCTTTTTTGTGATTTCAAATCACTTTCACAAAAAGTGATTTGCAGAACAGCCCAGATAATATTAAAAATTCAATGCAGTTTAAGGAAAGGATACAGGGCCAAAGTATAGATTATAATGAAAGATTAATTTATTTTAATGTAGTTTCACTGTTTCCAAGTGTACCGGTTGACTTGGCAATGAGCACAGTAGTAGAAATGTGGGGGCTAATAACCCAACATAAGAATTGAAAAAAAAATTATTTTTGCGTGTTTTAAAAATTTGTATAGAAGATAACAGGTATTTTCAGCACAATCGAAAGGAGCTAAATGGGCTCCTTGTGGGATCTCCAGCTTCCCCAATTATTGCGGACATTATGATGGAAAAGTTGTCCAGTAGATATCACACACAACTGACTACGGAGTGACTCACATTCTATATTAATAAAAACAAATAATTGAATACACAAAACGAACGAATAATGATAATAACTCGACTCGTGGAGAAACAAATACAACCACATTCAAATAAAAAGAAAACAAGAAGAAACATTTTCAAACATATTATCACTCCAATGTATCGAAGTAGCATTCGATTATATTTATACATATGTACATATGTATGCATGTATGTATCTACGATAACATACCATCAAAGTTCTTTTACCAACTCCCAATTTAAAAATTTCAGACCTTATTGCGCACATTTACATCTTGGCAAAATGTGTTTCTTTGTATTATAACGAATGTAATTTGCATTCGAATTATAATCGTTTTATTCATTCATTCATTCGATATTTCTTGCACTCTATCAAACAGTTATTTTGTATTTGCGTGCTTTTGCTCTTACAAAGAAGAGAAAATATATATTTGAATTCGAAAGATTATACGACAGAATCTATTTATTACGACCAACTATAAAACGCAATTCATTCTCTTTTCTGTTTTTCTCGTTTTACTTTGGTAATCTATCTTAAAGTATTCGATATTTGAATGAATGTTGTATATTCAGTGTGCATACAAACAAATGAATGTATTCTTGCAGCCTTTTAGTACATATGTACAAACCAAAAAAATTTTTAATGCAAAAATTTTAATTATTTAACGCATAAAAAGATCAAAGAATATTAGAAAAAAATTAGGTGCATCTAACATTACAACAGGTTCATAAATAAAACGATTTGAAGGCCGCAACCGAATAACTTTAGTTTTAAAAAGTTTTATTGTTAAAAAACTTTATTTTCCTTCTGAAATTATCTTAAAAGCAAACTTATAATTTACTCTATCAACAAAATAGTTTTCTAAGCCATTTGTATAAGTTGACGTTTGATGCCATCACGACGTTTCTTTTCACGCTTTCTGCGTTCCTGTGTTGCTTCGTAGAACAATTCTATGCCTTCGCGTTCTTCTATATCGTGTTGTATTAAAGCCAAGCCGTGTAGATTTAGGCCAATTATATCTCTTAAAGCGTTAACATCTTTTTTCAATGCTTTTACCAGGGTTTGCAGCAAAGATTTCATATGCTTAGCGCCTAGTATCGGTTTCATGTGAACTCTAAATAAAAACATGATCACTTTGGCGAGTAGTTCGATTTCATCACAACGTTGTTCTAGAATAGCAGGTAATTTTTCCAACAGTTCACAGACATTAGCAAATGGCAGCAGAAGCAGAGCTTCTTCTAAATCTGAGGCTCTTATACGTGCCAGCGTGGCTAGAATAAAATCACCGGGATTTTTAACGTCCAAGGCACGCATTAAAGGGTGCAGAGCAGGTTTTTCGTCTTCTTCGACCTCATATTGCTTGCATATTTCTAAGCACTCTAAAATAGATTCGGCAGCCTTTTCAGAACCGACCGTTTTACGTGATGCTAATTTTAGTCCAGGCAACAGAGGCACTGTGTGATCTTCTCCGGTGGCCAACTGTTGATTTTCGATTTCTTCACGTTCTTCTTCTTGGACATCTTGCAAAACAATCGGCTCGTCAGTGCGCTCGAACAAACGCAAACAGCGATCAGCACCGCATGTAACCAGAAACCGGCCATTGTAACTTATGTCTAAATTGTAGGCTTCACCTAAATGGCCTGGAAGAGTTATAATTTTCTCAAATGTATCCGCATCCCATTGTTTAATTTTGCCATCTTTGCCACAAGTGAAAAACATGTGAGTTTTGGGTATAAACTGCAGCCCCATTACGGAATCATCGTGGGCAAATAAAGATCTGTGGCAATTACCGAAATCTAAGCCCCATATCTTGACATTACGATCGGCCGAACCAGTAGCTATAATTGTGCTATCGTATGAAATATCCAGGCACAGAACGGGCAACTTGTGACCGTAGAGGGAAAGATAAAATTTAAAGCTGTCCAAGAAGAAGACCTTGACTGTAGAATCCAAGAGACCCACTGCCAAATATTTCATATCTGGCGAGACTTTAACGCACAATATAGATTCTTCTAGTTTTAAAGTGTTTTTATGCAGCAGAGATAAGACTTTGGTTTGTTTGAATTGTTCGTTGCCATCCACCTCCATGGAGTTTTGATCGCTGTCAATCAATTCGAAGGTCCAAATTTTAACTGTTGTATCACTGCTACCAGTTATACAGCCTTTTTGATCCGGCAATAAAGCTATGGACCACAGTTCGCTATCGTGAGCAGGTATTTCTTCGACCACGTCGGCTGAGCCCACATCTAAAATTACCAGTTTGCCTGTTTTAAGTCCCAGTAAAACATAACGATCTCCGGGCACAAATTGACAACATAAAACATAATCGCTGGACACAGTTCTTAAGCACTGCATGGAGTCTCTATTCCAAAATTTAAATGATTCAGCCGAACCAGAGCCAATAGCCAAAGAATCGGAAGAGAAACAGACACTACGCACCTCCGATTGATGGCCCTGTCTGTTCAATGATCTTAAAAGTTTTACTGTTTCCTCTTGATTAGACTTCTTAAATGCAGCCTTCATGCTGTACAATTGTAAAGTATTATTGGCTAAACTTATTAAAACTCTAAGCTCGTCTTTCGCTCCCAGTAAAATATCAATCGATTTAATTTTTTGTTTTACTTTAATACTTTCAAGTCGTTTGATTACGTCCGAAAGCGATAAATCCTTTGAAGTGAAATCGTTGTTTTCCAACTCGCTGGCCGATTTCTTCGTCTTTTTCAGTCTTTTTTGTAAACGTTTTTTAGCTTCTTCCTCATTGCAGATATAAAAACTTTCTATCAAATCATTTGTGCCATGGCAGGAGATAACTCTTTCCGAAGCATCGGCTACTAAATTAACACAACGCCCTTTACCAGCTCTTTGTATAACACCACAATTAGTCACATTTATGGGACTAATTGTATCCTCATCATCAATACACAATCCCTCAACGGCAACATCTAGATTCTGATGCTCAGTTTGTGTTGGATCCCTGGATTTCAAACGGTATACATTCATGGTAGACTCTCCGCAACCGGCTATCATCAAATCGTAAATAAAAGCTAAGGCCCACACTTCGGTTCGGTTATCGACTATGGTTTTGAAACAAAATTGTGTCTCCAAATTCCAGAATTTTATCTGGGTGTCTTTCGAGCAACTGACAACAATACTCTTTTCCTGGAATTTTTCCATAAAATGTGCATCTGTGACAGGAGCATTGTGGCCTATAAGACGTTGAGCACCAGCCTGTTCTATAACATCAACAACCACTAATTCGCAATCCAAGCTGCCACACACTAAACGAATTCCCACTTCATCGTAACGTAGAATTGAAATGGCAGATTTGTGTAAGGCCAAAGAGCAAACTGAGACATCAGGATTGGTTAAGTCAAATATTTCCACGACCCCATCAATGTAGCCAACCGCAATATGCAGACGATCGGGGGACACTCGAAGAGCGGTCACTTCTTGTTTGTCTCGTCTAAAGGTCACAGCTCGTTCGCCTAATCTAATAAAGGTAAATCGAAATGTTTAAAATTAATACATAAAATTTCTGACGCAAAAAAAAAAGTGGGATGAAAAATGAGAATTTAAGTGATAAAAGAAAGCATATGAAAATTTGGGCGCTATTTTAATTTAAAAATTGGACCAAAAACTTTAATTGTTGTCGGAATCTATCCGATTTTTATAATTTCCCTACTTTGCAATCCCGAAATTAGGAAGCAGACAGACAAGATTTTTAGCGAATAGTTGAAAATGTAGAGTTTATAAAACCAATATATACGATATTTTAAGTTGAAATATGTCGCAAATAATCTAAGAAAAATTACTGATCATTCTAAATATAATATTAAAAATTTTGTGCAATTTAAGGGTACAATAAAAGGGCTAAATGTGGGTAATGATGAAAGATTAACTTCTTTTGATGTAGTTTCTTTACTTCCTAGTATACCGTGGTTGATTTGGCAATGAGTATAACAGATGATTAGAGGGTAGAGAATATTACCCCAACGTATCAGAATAGAGGAAAGCCTATTTCTCTTTTTTTTGCCTAGAAGATAACAGACATTTTCAGTATGATGGTAAGATATGTTCACAGATATATGGACTCCCCAGCATTTTTAATTACTGCTGATATTGTAATAGATAGCTTATTGAATAGAACTTTTCACAGATTAGATATAAAACCAAGAATAATAACAAAATACGTGGTTTATTCATTTTGTATTATTCTGGATTTAGCAGTCGTATCATTAAGTTTACTATGCAAACGGAATAAATAATTAATTGGTTGTTGAATGGTACCAATAACCAACAGCATCAGGGAAGATAATTTAGTTTGTGTTATTTTTAAATTTATTATTTTTATGTCTGAAACATTTTTTATCAATATTTTCTTATTGGAATAATTTTATAAGAATTTTATTTTTCTGAGGATGCTAAAAAATTGCTATCAAAATATTGAAAATATATATTGTTAAACTTTTTTTTTAAACTAATCAAGATCATTTTATACAGACAGTTTTCACAGATGCTATATACATTTTATTACAATTTCAATATAAATTTTACCGATTTTGAAAACTTCGTTATAAAGTCGATCAACTTAAAGTTTACTACTGAAAACTTGTTCATTTTGAAAATACTTGTACGAAATTGTATTTCTTTCAAATAACAAACTATGAAATAATATATAAATAAATAAATAATACATATAAGATGTTTATTTTACACAAACAAATTATATTTATTTAACTATACAGTTGCAAAGTAAGTTTGCAAAGTATATAGGATGCACAGCATGGGTGGGGAGACGGAGACCATATGCCCAAGATGGGAGACTTATAGCGCCGCTGTGACTAACTATAACGACCTATGCCTACACATAGATGCAGTGTGGTTAACAACGAAATACCTCTAAAAAAACTGTAAACCAATACAGTTAGTTGAGACAAAACAGAGTTAACCAGTGCGAGCGTAACGCAAAACTCTCGATGGCCGAACAACAAGCCTGCCCGCACTTCAGACGCGAGAGCTGTTCTTCAGCCCAGAGCTGCTTTACGACGGCAAATTACATATGTATATTTTCTACATTTTGCGAATTAAAATAAATGAAACATATTAAACATCATTGGAAATGTCTTTGGAAATGCAAATTTGTTATAATTTTGCAGGTGAAGCACAAATGATTATAATATAAAATATCAGCCGAATTACACATAAAAATTCCGTGTGAATTTTTTCATTTTTCTCCAATTATGAACAAAAATCGAATAAGATCTTTTTTTATTTTTTCGTTCCTTCCGTTAACAGAAAACACTAAAAGGAGAATAGCTCTTCAATTCCTAGGGTCAAGTTAACAAAAATTGTGTTTTTCTATTTAATTTGAATTGAGAAAAATACTTTAATTGAGAAATAATTTCCGAGAGGAAAAAATTCCGTTAGAAATAAATTCCGTAAGAATATTCATAATTTACACACAAATTGCATTAAAGCACAACCCCACAAGAACTCGCTGATAAAAACTAATAATAAAATACTTAAAAAAAAATTTAAAATTAGTAGGTATGCGAATTAATCTAACGAATCAAAATCAGTGAAAGTCCCGGTTTGAATTTTTAGATGACGTACGAGTATACTATTGGATTTTCTTCGACAATATCTGCATATATAAGTATATGTATGTTTATACCATTTGCACATACATAGGAGTGCCCAATCCTGTTTTTGCACGGATTTGTTTCGCAGTATTTTGATAAAACAGGTAATGAGCTTTTCCTATTTCATATCAATTATTTACTTGACACTGTTCGTTTTACGAAAGGCGTAATTTTTTATTTTTAGTTATTTTTTAAGCTAGACGTTTTTTAGCCCAAAGAAATAAAGAAGTTAATTATTTAAATTATGTACGTATGTATTACATAGCTTAATTATCATCACGATTATTAGTATATTTTTTTTAGAACATATCTGTGGTGTTTTATCATAACAATCACAAGGGGAACGACTACAGGACCCAAGTGAGCTGGACAACCTAGATTGTTCCGCTCACTTTCAAATTTTATAAATTTAAAGATATCTAATTTAATTAATTTATTATATATAAACTGAAGAAATAAATTTCGAATGGATCATAGATGGTTTAAAAATAATTAATAATTAAAATTTCTTGCCACTTACCTTAAATCCCAAATAATGACATTTTCCGCAGCAGCTGCAACCACATAACGGCCCTCTATTTTATTGTAAATAACGAAATTAACATTACAACGACCGCTGGCAATTATATTAAAACTATCTACGGGTCTATAAGCTAAATATTGTTTAGTTAAACCCATTTTTAATTAATTTATATCAAAGTATTTCCTTCAAATTTAATACTTTACGCAAACGCTTAAATTCCACCTTGCACGTGTTAAACGCCTAGTATACAAATAACAGAAGTAGTTTCATATTGTTTAGAAAATGAGCACAAAACAATTGTCGAAGAAAATAAAAGCGATGCTGCCACACAGTATTTTATGTACTTATTTATGTTGTTAAGTTGGCAGTGCGACACATTTTTCTTTAATCAAGCTTGCGCATAAAATGATGCATACTTTAAGGCTATTACTTAAAGTTAAACTGTTAAAGAATTCACAAATACGAGTAGCAGCATCCCTTGGAGAAAAATATTAAGGCGTTTTTGAAAAGAAGAATTTTCATCACACCTTAAGAAAAACTATTTTTTAAATAAATTTTTATAATGGCTGACTATCAAAATATTCCTGGCAATGGAGGTAAAAGAAATTTGCATCTTGTCTTTTTAACCTACATACATATATAAATATAACTTTCATCTACATTCTATCTTATTTGTTCAAGACGATTTAAACAATGAATCGGTAGAAGTTTTACGAGAACGTTTAAACACCATGAAACGTTTAATGGCTGATCGTACAGCACAACAAAAACAAAATCCTGCTAGCACAGAAGAAATATGGTCAACACGCCGTCATACCTCGGCTGGCATCATAGATGGAAACTTTTTAAGCATGGCATTTGGCGGTGCCTTAATGGTGATTGTTTCGGTTTCTGTATATGCATTTTACAATCTTTACAATGCCATTTTAAAGAAATTTCCCTCAAAACACGAGGAATTGTAAAACTGTTATAATAAATAACAATAGTATTCGCCCAATTACATACATTTCAAGTGAAATCAAAAACCAAAAAGTAGTTTGTTACAAAAGATTTGAAAACAACTACAAGAAATGCAAAAGGAGGGAGTAAATACTAGATTTTTAGATTAATTGTTTGTTCCACGATCTCGATCGCTAATGTTCGCCAAGATTTTATAGATCAGAAAACTTATTTGGACACTATTTATGAACTTTATGTTCACAAGTTCCTCTGTCAATCGCATTAATAACTTGCGGCATGTAGCGATTAAATTACTTAGTGCTCCTTTAATAAACTTTTTTACGTTCAAAATGCTAGCGAACGCTAGCGTTCGACATAGTGGGACAGCCCCTAAATGTTACTTATAGAATATAATAAATAAAATAATGCTGCTCCAAGGTTTTCAAAAGAATTCTATTACAGTTGTTGAGTCGATTATTTTTATGAAAACAAATTTTAGTTTGCAATTCGAGTTTTGATCTATTTTTCAGCATTTATTGCGGACTAAGTTTTTGTTTTGGGACATGAAAGTGGCAACTTACTTTTTCTCATAATTGCTATTCTAAACGATGCAGTAAATATGTTTTAGTTTTTAATAAAATAATAATTTTAGTTCATTTGAAAATTTAACGACAAAACTTAGTTTAATTTTCTATTTAAAAAACCCAAGAAGGATGAAACATTTTATTAGCAGGTTTGAATGGAACATTATAGGTAAGTAAAACAGTACTATAGACAAAATTGAGCAAAGCGGTAAATTTAAAGAAAAAACCGGTTTTATTGTGCGTTTACATTTCATCGTGACCTATCGGGCCTCCATCTCTACCTATCTGAAAAATTTGCATGAAAGTTACTCAATTTTTTGAGCGATTTCCTGTTGTAATAAATTTATTACTTTGTTATTAATTACTTTAATTTATTTTAATCAAAGAAAACATGGATTTTTATTTTTTAAATATTTGAAACATGAAAATACTGTTTTTCAGTCTAAGAAAAGAAATCTTGTATAACAAAATTGTATAACAACTTGAATTTTTTCGAATTGTTTAGTTTATTTCATCATATTTCCATATAAAATTTTTTAGACGAGTGCTCGTCTGTGTTCTAGGAACAGCACTTTAGTTTTTTAATGTCTTGTTCATAGAGCACAGTCTAGCACTCGTCTAAAAAAATTTAATATGGAAATTATTGAGTGACTTTCATACAAATTTTCTAGACAAGTTGCATGTGTACATTGAAGTGAACTGATTGAATTTGCTTAAATTAAACTTGCAAAAGGAAATGAAATTATGCACAATTAAAATTTAATACATGTTCTTTTTATTTCAATAAAAAGTTAAAAAATATTTTCATTTAAAAATACTAAACTTACAAAAATTTCTCAATTTGTTTTCGTTTTATATAACTTTCACATACATATGAACATGTGTAAAACAAATTTTAAATAATGTTTTCGTAACAACTCCGAAACGCCATTAAAACGTACTTTTCTTAGACAACCTAGAAGTGAATTAAACTTTTTTCAAAACGATTTTATTTTTTCAGATCGCACGTTACTCAAAACATGACTGTTACTACGTTTATACGTGCAGGTTATTTGCGAATAAAAATATTATAAATAACAAAAATTGCCGTATAAACAGTAAATAAAATTTTTATTTGCGATTAGCTAACTCACGAAAACAATTACTCAATAAAAACTTATTTGTAAATAAGACAACATAAGTTGCCACTTTACTTCACATTTTTAAAGATTTTATCGATGAAATTTAATAAAAACTACGTATAGACGCAAATATTCAAAAAATTTCATTTTTAATAATCTTTGCATTAATTGAATTACAAAAACCATTTAATTTTTTTATTTGTCTGTTATAATTTTAGTAATCAAAATGCTTTTCAAACTAACAATGCTACCAATTAATTATATTTTGAACATATGCCCCACTAAAAAAATAAAGCTTTTTCATATACAAGTAGGCGCATAAACAGTGAGTTAGTTTTTTGCAAATAGTTTTCATTTGTGAATAGGCTGCGTATAAACGTAGTATGTATGTTTTTTTTAGTATTTGGCCAATATACTTACTACCTTAAGCAATAAACACATTGAAGCCAGCAAACAACCGACTTCAATAGTCAAATATAAAATACATGCATTTAAATGCGAACATTTATTTTGACAACAGCAAGACGACACGACTGCCGGTTTTTGCCGCAGTCGAATTAAACTAATTTCTATTTTTCTTGACTACAAAATAACAACAGTGTGACCAATGTGTATAAAAACAATTTAGCTATTGGAAATATTTTATTTTCTAATATAACATAAAAAAAAAAATAAA
Source organism: Thecocarcelia acutangulata (assembly GCA_914767995.1). NCBI lineage: Eukaryota > Metazoa > Arthropoda > Insecta > Diptera > Tachinidae > Thecocarcelia > Thecocarcelia acutangulata. The sequence continues at coordinate 13,588,854 of OU612094.1, forward strand.
ATTTAAATGTTGTTTTAAATAAATTAATAATTTTTACTATCGTTAAATATATGCATACATACTTACGGCCGTATTCATAAAAAATATTGTAATTTTATTAAACACTTATTTGAAAAAATTTCTATAGAAATTTGTCAAATAACAGTTTAATAAACATACAATATTTTTTAAGAATAAGGCCATTAGACTCAAAACAAGAAATCTTAATTTTATTAAATAAGTATGATGTGATTAGATACATATGTATATACCAGTTGATTTTAATTTCATATTTTTTATAAAAAATTTTAAGGGACCAACCGTTTTAAAAAATTCGTTAAATTGTCGTAAAGTTTCATTTCTTTAACACTGTTCTCATTATAGATCAGAAGTTATATCCAATTAAATCTTAAACTTCGAAGGCCCATATAATCTGAATTAATCGTAGTAAACGAATTTTTTTTAAATTTAAGTTAAGTTACTCTTTTTATTTTACAGAAAAAATTATTCATGAAAGTTTGATATAAACAGATCTTGTTCTGTAAATCAACAAATTTTGTGAAGCTAAAAACTCTTAGAAGGCCACACTGAAATATAATTTTTTTAATATGAATTTATGTTGCTGCCGTGATAAAAATAATTCAGCAGTGCCCTACACGACTACAATTGCAGGTTGCAGCATTTGCTGTTGTGAAGTCGTGTAGTCTGCTGTGGTCTATAAACCACATGTTTATCAAGCTTAATAAACATTAATTTTTTTTTAAATAAGGCAGTCAGTGTTTTATATAAATTCTAATTTCCGTAATCAAATAGAGCATGAAATTTACAAACAAAATTTTAGTTACATTTTTTCCAATGTGCCGTGCTGCAATCGTGCAGCACCGATCTAGGATTGTATATAAGGGCAAAGCCCTTATAAATAAGTGCCGGATACCGACAGAGGTAGTGCTCAACACTCTCTACTTCCTCCTTGCCCTGCCACTTTAGTAAAAAGCAATTATTATTTAGTTTTTGTAAAAGTTTATTAGATAGTTTTTTTTTTCATATAAGTAATAATTTGTAAATCTCACAATTCCAAAAGAAGAATTTAAAAGCAAAAGTGCAAAAGTGTAACATTTAAGAGAAATAATAAACTTAAAATAAAAAAAGATCGCAGAAAAGTAATTAAATATGCAGCATTTTTATTTATTACCGATTTAAACTTAGATTATTTAAAAATACAAATAAAACAAATACTTTTCACAAATTTATATACAATAACATGGTCTATAGTCCCTTTCTTAATTAGACTTGATAAATTATGCAGCAAAAATATTTTAACGCTTAAAAACAAAATTTGTGTGGCTTTTGTTGTTATTAAACAAATTTAGTATTTACTATGAATTAATATTCACGATGTTGGGGACTCAATTGAAATAAATCTTCTATAAAAAAGCTGTAGATTTTAAATTTGAAGAATATTATAATATCTAAATAAATAGTTTAAGTTTTTTTTTTTATTAATAAAGATTTGTTGTATAAAGTGTACGTGTATAGGAATATTATTTATTATACAAATGAAATTTAAATTTCGTGTTATTATTAAGTTTCGAATACTTTTTAATATTTGAAAAAAAAAATTGTTATCTTCTCACTTTTTTTTCAACACTACATTTAGGAATTATTTAAGATTTGTTTCATTATGTGAGTAATTGTAATTATATATATTTATGTACTTAGTTTAAAATCTAAGGCATTGGTATACAAGAGGGCACATATTCAAGGAAATTGGCTGGAAACTGACCCTGGCGACCGTTTACTTCTCCATACAACCAGTCTTCATTTATTCTAGACAAGATTGTCACTAAATCATTCTCCTGCAATTAAATCAATCAAATCAAGTAACAGCTTAGAAGATATTCTCTTGCAGATTTGAAATAATAACAGTGCTTACCTTTAACTCCAAATCACCCTCAACTTCTGCTGGGAAATTGTATAAAGAACGAACTTTAAGATTACTACTCGTTAATGTTGTTTGATATGTTGGTGTTATAGAGGCCGAAGCCGACGACTGAGTTGAGTTTGCTGCACTTGATACAGAATTGCTAAAAAGTGGCACCTTAATTTCGACATAATTAATAGGGAAAATGCCTTCACAGCCCGATCGTGTGCGTCCCTTAAACCAATCTGCGCTCACCTGTTCCAATAAATATATTTTTTCATTTTCCTGCAAAATAAGACCAGAATGAATGAGCAAATTTAAGACATTAGTTTACATTTTTATAAACACGGCTTTGATTACTAAAGACTAGCGGCCTTATGTATAATAAAAAACCTTGTGTGCTAACAAACTAGCTGCTATCTTTCCATTATGGGAATTTGCACCCAAAAAACTTGTAGCTAGTCAGTTAGCATAAGGATTTTGTGCCAATTTCACGATAACGAAGCTGTTCGTTCGTTCGCACAATTACATTTAAAATTTTGTTTTACATTCAAACTTTTGTTATTGTTTTAAATATAATTGTACGAACGAACGGATAGCTTCGTTATCGTGAAATTGGACGTTTTTACTGCTTTCGGTTTCGAATAAATTAGATCGAAAATTGTTGTTTTAGGATTATAGCATACGATATCGTACAAAAATAACGAATTTTTAGATGATAGCTTTTGACAGCGAGTAAAAAATATCGATTATTATTTTATATATTGTTAGGAACCCAAATGTCAAATTTATTCTTTAGTCTTTATTCATGTAACATTTTAAGCCACTTCTGGCCAATGATATTAAAATCGATAGATACAAATATATAGCTAAAGTATACAAATATATAATCAATCCTAATATCAAACGTTACCAAGATCAGTAAAAATAAAAAGGATGTGACTTACTTTACATTCACACTTAAAAAAAGTATTATTTTATTTAATTATAGTTTAATAATGAACAATAACAATAATTATGGCTCCCCAGCCCAAAAAGAAGAAATAAGATATATGACAGGCCTACAAAGTATAAAATTTATTTGAATTCAAATACATTTGATGCTAACCCCTAGTAAATACTACATATACTTCTGCTAAGTAATTTTTTTCAGTAATGATACTTACTCTGAAACATAAATCTCCTTCTTCTGTACTCTCAAAATCATAAAGCGCTATACCATGAGGCTGTGCATTCGGTTCACTGTTGTAGTCTTCCCCCTGGGCAAGTGAATCTAATTGAATGGCATCGACTTTGCCAGTTATGACATCTAAGATTGAGGGCTTTTGTGTTGATGCTGGAAAAGATGACGTTGATGTTATGGCTGAGGTGGAGGGTGGTGGAGGGGGTGCACATTGTGGCATGGGCGGAGAGGGTGGAGTTAGTAAATTATCTGAATAAATGGAAGAGGAACCAAACGTTGTTGGCTTAGCTAAAAGTGGTGGCTTGGGTGCTTTAGGTTTCTGAGAGATTTTCGGTTTTATAATTGTGGGCATATTGAGCGCTGGTGCTGGAGGTAATAAACTTTTACCATTGCATAAAGGATTATCACTATTGGTTTGTATACGTGTATTTATTGTGCTGAGATTTCTAACGGGAGCGGTACCAATACTACCGTAACGAGGTTGCAGAGTTGTGGCTGTTGATGATGCCGACACAGTCTCGGAATGTCCGAAAGCATCAAGAGCCTCCCAGGGATCCAAGGGACTTGTTGTAGCTGGTCTAGAACGTGCTGAAAAATCATCTTCAAAGCCACTTTCTGGCTGTGAGACACTACCATTGTTTGGCGAACTAAAATTCGAATCTGAACTAAAACTGTCTACGCTCAAACAGTCGCTGTTGGATTTCTGCGTAAATGTTGGAGAACTTGGCGGTGAATCGAAACTTATTAGTTGTGCTTCTGTAGCAACAGTTTGTTGTAAAGTTTGCATAGAAGAAGAATTGTAATTTGTTGTGGTATTCCAGGCACTATTCCAATCGGTGCTCAATGAATTAGATGTCAAGAAGCCATTGTTTGTAGTTGAGGTTTTGCAAGTCGTTGTTAATGATGTCGTGCCACCATATGTGGCTGAGCCATAAATACGAGAAGGGGCATTGTTAGGCGTTGCCGCCCTAGACGACTTTTTCTTTAAATGGAAAATATTTGTTAAGATATTTGTTGACTGTTGCATTGGTGGTATGGGAGCAACGCCCTTTTTTGGTAGCACTTTTGGTGGTGGCGGTCGGGGTGGTGGTGGTTTTTTATAATTGCCATTTGTGTTTGTTTGCGTTGGCGGTTTCGTTGACGTTACCCCCGCTCCGTTTGTGCTATCTGTTGTCAAAATATCAAACGGTGAATCATCCCAATTTGTAGCAGGTGCATAACGTGCTTGAGGAAATTTTCGTGTGATTGAATTTGTATTGTTATTTAAAGTTGCATTTTTTTGTGTGTTGACGACCGCTGCCGCTGGCTGCTTTGGCGGTGGCGGCAATTTTACTGTATACTTATGTACGATGACATTGTGTTGGCTACGCTGTAATTGTTGCTGTTGTTGTAATTGTAAACGTAATTGTTCTAGACTAGCATTAGCATTTGCTGCTGCAAATTGTGCCCGTGATCCAGGTGGTGCCGGAGCTGGACGAGTTGGCAAGGTCATACTTTAATCCAATAAAACAGTCTCAAGCCTTTTTAGCAGCTAAAATCTAAAAAAGAAAGATATGAAACATAAATACTTCATGCATATTGGTTTGTAATTATACGAGAATGTATCTGTATTCATTTGCATTTGCTAAAATATACGAATTACATATATTTGTATACAAAACTAACACTTGATTTGCATCACTGTATTAATTGGGATGACAATTTTAATTAACGAAATGACAGAAATAAAGTATAAAATTGCTTATTTTTTTTTAATAAATAATGTGATGTTTATGGGACTCGCTTGAGTGATACGTCTAGAAAATTTATATGAAATATACTCAATATTTTGAGTGTATTTCATACAAATTTTCTAGACGTATTACTCACTCGAGTTCCATAAACCCCCCATAAGAGTTCAGTGGCTGAGTTGGTTAAGCAGCCGTATTAAAAATACATCATGTTTACGTGGTACTGAGTTCGAATCCTAGTGGGTGCTGATGAGCAGTGTAGCGACTGTGAAACAGCTAGTTGTCCCCCAGCTTTAGTGTATTCAATTATTTTTTCCTGTCTTCTTTGATCAAGAGCTATTGACCGCGGCAATTATAGTTGTAATTAAAAATAAATAAACTTATTTCTTGACTTTAGCCAAGATTGAACTTGAGCCAGGCGAATGATACCAACCCATCATATAATAGGTGTGTTCCACGTGAATAACGAAATAGTCCGAACTAGTCCAAAAGTGTTCCACGTAACAATTTTTGTGCAATTTTGAGAGAAAATGAAAGAGTAATTTTTTTCATTTCCTGTACAAATTAGCCCGAACTATTTCTTTGGGTAAGTTCGGACTAGAATTGAATAATCAGCTGTTTTATGTTTACATATGAAACTTAAAATGTAATCAGAAAATTTGCAATTTGGAAAAAAGTTTTTGTTTAAAAATTAGTTAAAAGCAAAATGGAAGGTTGCGCAAAGCTAAAAAATAACATTGTGAAGTTGTAAACAGAACATGCAATTGTTATTTATAAATATTATTATAAAAATTTATTGAAATTTTTACATTGCTTTTAATTTTACAGCTGTTGCCAATAATGCAAATCTTTCGTTTATGTGATGTTATATGTTATAAGCGACTAAAATCACTAAAATATACTATAATCTAAAAAGTAATCACTACTAGTATTACAAGATGTACAATTGTGATTTTTTGCGTTCCAGCAGTATTGGGTAAAATTCGCAAATTTAGAGAGTAATTTGCTTTACGAACTAGTCCGAGATCAAGGCGAATTTACACAGGTGAATGCAAGCGGAAGGGCGAATTCAGTACTATGTATTTTGTTATTGTAAAACATATCGTGAATGTCAAAATCTAAATTCGCCTAAGATTGTCCAGCTGGGAAAAAATTTTATATAAACTAAATATTCGTATTATTTGATCTTGTTTATATTGTTGTCTTCTAAATTTTCCAGGAATTTTAATTTTCCTGATGATGACAACAAATTGTTATCGAAATATTGAAAATAAAATACCGTTAAACCTTTTTTATAAAAACAAAAATCAATCAAGATCTTTAGCTGGAAAATTTAGAAGAAAACAAAATTTTATATAACCTTTAAATATAAACTTTTATAATTGTTTGTAATTAAAATCACAGATTATATTAGTTTTTCACTTTTAAATTCACACAAATTTCTTGAAATTGCACTAAATCATACAAAAAAAAATTTTCTAATTAAAATGGCGGGAAAAAGTTTGTAAACAAAAGAAAAAAAATTTGACAGTCTCATTGGAAAAAAATGCGAGAAGCAAAACATAATCACCTGTGCTGTTAAGTTCACCTAGTAATGAATTCGCCTTGTCCGAGATCTCGCGGAACACACCTAATATATGTATATTAGACATTTTGTATAAACAATTTATCTTTTGTAAATATGCAAATGTTTTTCGGTAATAAATAGTTTTTGTCGGTAATAAATATTTTTCTTAAAAAGTTTTTTTTTTTTAGAAAGTAGATCGATAAATTTTGTTTTTTCTACGAAAAATTTATTGCTTTTAAAATGTTTGTAACGGAAATTTGTCGTGCAAAATTCTGTATACAAAACGTACGCTTATTATAATAAAATATATATATTTTTTAATTTATGGGTAGTTAATTTTTGGATTATAAGATTTTTTGTTTTTTTTTTTAATTCTGCAATACACAGCCTGTCCATAATAATTTCCTGTTTTGTTTTTCTTGTACTGTTTTTCAAACTGATTATTTAATTTGTTTATTTTTTTCTTAAAGCAATTATTTATTTACACTCACAAAAAAAAAATCAATAATAAAAACAATCGCATTTGAATTTTTAATGTGTAAATGAAAAGCAGAAAGCTGACGGCTTTAATATTTTATAATAGTGTTTAGTTGGTAACATTTTCTTCCTCCCTTGGCTAAAATGATCGGTCAGTACTGAAAAATTCATTAAATAATTACTAGGGTGATTGATAATTCGAGTTTTTTCTAAAACCGGTTTTCGAATAGCTAGAATAGTGGAAATTAAAAAATTTTCGGTAAATAAAATAAAGTTTTGTAGTATATCTAGTTATTTCTTTTTTTTATTAAACTAGACATTGAAGCTGATCATTCCCCTAGCGTGCTTGTAGTGGTTATTGAATATAAAGCATTGAGTAATATTTCTAGATTAAATTGAAATGTTTTTTAAGCTTGAGGTCAGTTTTGTTTTTTATATAAAAAATTTTTCAATTATATTCGATATTTCGCCTTCCTTCGGAAGACTTCTTCAGGAAAAATTTTCTTCAGTAAAAACTGAAAAAAATTGCCCTGAAGAAGTCGATATAATTAAAACATTTCGAATCGAATATAACTAAAACATTTTTTATATAAAAAACAAAACTGACTTCAAGCTTAAAAAACATTTCAATTTAGTTTATAAAAAAAGGTCAAGTAATTAGGATCAAGGTAATATTTCTAGTTTGTCAATCTTTTGGCGTTTTCTTTTCTAACAAAAATGTTCAATTATTCTACCCTTTGGCCGCCTTTATGTTCTTTTATAGACAAAAGTATAAATAAGAAACGTGCTGGTTTTTAAATATGCTACATGAAGAAGAGCAACATATGAAGCATATTTCGCCTTCAACTTTAATTACAGGGTGAGACATTATATGTATTTCTTTACTTTCCGGGCCAGTTTTGTGCCAAAGAGAGCATGCAAAAGTTTCTCTCAAATACAGATAAAATATACCTAAAGCATGGAAAGGCAAAAAGCCAAATTTCTAGCCTTTCGGCTTATTTTCAGTACGGATCCGGGATTAAATCAAGTTCAAAATTCTTGAATCGATCTCATTGTCGGCTTGTTTCAAGTACGGATTCGGGGTTAAATATGTCTAAAAGTAAGTATTTAGAGCTTGAATAATTCGTACTTGATTCGAGTAATCCGTACTTGATTTAAGATAATCCATACTTACCGTACTTTTGACACTGCTTGGGATTGATTCCAGTACGGATGGATTGAATTTTTTTTTCAGTGTGTAATTCAAATAAAAACACAAAAGTATAACATTTAACTATTAAAGCCCCGGTTAACCGTGTTGAAACCCCTAATTTATCCGATATTCGAAAAATAAACATTTAAAAAAACCGGTTACAATAAAACTGGTATAAACCCATCAAATAACAACCGTTCGATTACCCTAATTATTACATATTGTGTAAGAAAATTCTAGTTCGTTCATTTTTATTGATGATTTCTGCAAATGTCTGTGTTGGCTGTTTATAGAAGAATTCAATTTTATTGTTTACTTGTTTAGAAATACATTTCGTTTCAAAAGTAATTTATTAAAGAATGTACAAACATTTAAAACATGTTATCGCAAACACATGTCGCTCATTTATTGCTACGTTGTTACATTTCAACACATCCCATACAGCAGACTTTGTGATGAAGGTTTAAGTTTGGTTACCCTATACTTAAAAAAAGGAAAATTTGCAAGGTTTTCTTAAAAAGAAAAAAGTTAAATAGATTTGCTGCAAGCAACTTACCGCCTTTAGAAATTTTATCTCTTGATTACATTAACTATAAAAAAAATATCGAAATTCTCTATAAGAAGTGTGTTGCTTTCAGAACATTCAATTTTGAACAATAAATTTAACTGGTCCATTTCATCCACTAAGTTGTGTGCGTATTGTAAAATCAATTTTAAAATTGTTGCCTAATGTTTAACTGTACTAAATTAAGTGTAGCCGCACCAAATGGGTTAAGATTTGTATACAGGAAATATGAAATGGCGCGCATGAAAATGTGTGAAAAAAATATGAAAACATAAATAAATTTTGATAGTTGGGTAATGAGCACCTGAAACAGCTATCGATCAGCTACGCTAACGAGGCCACCTGGTATTAAATTCGCCTTGGTAAATGCAAGAGCAATAAATACAACACTACAAAAAATAAATCTTTTTCAAAAGTCAACAGAAAAATATAAACACAAAAAGGAATTAAAAAAAATATATTAAAAATATTTACAATAAAAGACAAACATTTAATTATTTGGTGAAACTTTTAGTTATTTCGTGAAAATTAAACTCACAGATCATAGAGCTTGGAAAGGTGAAAATGGCCAGCAAGATTGGGGAGGATTCAGAGTAATAGCTGGCGCTCAAGATGCAATACATAAATTAAATAAATTGTTTTGAATTTTTTTTTTTTTTTTTCTAGTTTCCATAAAAATAAAATTTACATTAAAAGAAAAACTTAATTACAATGTGAAACTTTTAATTTTCTCGTGAAATTTAAAGTCTCAGATCATAGAGCTTGAAAAGGTGAAAATGGCCAACCAGATTGCGGAGGATTCTGGGTGATATCTGGCGCTCAAGATAGAATACATAATTGAAAAAAAATTGTTTTACATTTTTTTCCCAATTTTGTTTTAATTATGCCATTGACATCTGAAACAGATAAAAATTAAAAAAAAGTTATTTAATTATGCCATTGACATCTGAAACAGATAAAAATTAAAAAAAAAGTTATCAGCTGCGCTGTCAATTTCACCTGTTATGAATTCGCCTTGAATTACTCAGAATGAAAGTTGTTAATTTTATTAAAAATAATTTGTTTCAGAACACACAAGGTGCATTAATGTATACACGGTGGCAGCACTAGAGCAAAATTACAACAATACAACAAAAACCGGCATGTGGTAAGCTATGTTTATCACAAATATTTGTAACTATTTTCACAATTATAAACTATGAATGCACCTTTTCATAATTATAAATTATATTTTTTTGAATTATTTTTATGTTCACAAAATAATTTGTATATGTTTAATTCAGAATAAAACACTAAATTCACTTACAAAAATGTAAACAATGCATTTGACGCAAATAGCTTCCTATATTGCCAGTAGCAAAAAATTATCTCATGCCGTAGTGCTGCCACCGTGTATACATTAATGCACCTTGAGAACACATAATAATTTTGTATTAGCTAAAAATTTTTCGTATTGTATTTCATAATACTACTTAATATCTAAATAAAAATAAAAAAAATCAGTCGTAAAGCAGCTCTGGGCTGAAGAACAGCTCTCGCGTCATCGTAATTATTTCTTAAGTGCGGTCAAGCTTGTGTTTGTTGTTCGGTCTTCGAGAGTTTTGCGTCTCACTCAGGGTTGCCAGAATTTAATGAGGTAAAATCTGCAAAACTCGAGAATTTCTCATGAAAAAATCTGCACTTTATTTTCCAAATCTTCAAAAAATCTTCAAACGCTTATTAATATGCCCTTTTTATTTTATTAATAAATCATTTTAAAAATATTAACAACATATTGAAAGAAGTTATGCATTTCAGAATATTAAAATGCAAATAGATTTAATGGGAAAACAAACATATATGCAAGTTGTAAAAATTATTTAATGCCTAAACACGTATACCGATGTACAAGAATATTCGGACTTCTGTGTGTTAAAATTTACCTAGCTGTATATCCACATTTGCTGATGAATGTGCTAAAATCATTATATATTTAATAAACTCGGTTAGAATCTGAAAATTGTCAGAATTAGCTGGTTTTATTTTAGATACAGCCCTGTGCTGGAGAACGGTCCTCGCGTTATCGTAATAATTTCCTAAGTGCCGTCAGGCTTGTCGATTTTGTTTGGCCTTCTAGAGTTTTCGTCTCGCTCTCACTGGTTGTTAGCCTCAACTAATTAATTGTATTAGTTTACAGTTATTTTCATTTGACTGACATCGATATTAGCAAAAGGATGAAAAGAGGCAAACGACTTAAAAATCGTCGTAAACTTTAAAAGAGTGTTATAAAAAAAGACTTTAAATTATCGTATAAATAAGCTCATATTACTTTCTAATTAGAAGCTTGCCAAAGTTGCTTTAACAAAGTAACTTTTTGAACTTCGCGTCCAAAAACAAACAATCAATTGCAGGTAGCTTTCAGCCCTTAAAATTTTTTCAAAATTTCGCTTAATTTTATTACATAACATTCAAAAATCTGTGCAAGATGTTATTCCATTTTGTCCATTTTATAAAATGAACAAATGGTAATAGAAATATAAGGGAAAAAGTAAAAAAAAAAGTTTTTAAAATCTGCGTTTTTAGGCCAAAAATCTTCATACCTTCATGTAGTGTTTTTAAAGAGCAAAAATCTGCAAAATGAAGATAAATCTGCATTTCTGGCAACAGTGGTCTCACTCGCACTGATTAACGGTTTGCCTCAACTAACTGTTTTGGTTTACAGTTTTCTTAGAGGTTATTCATTGTTAACGACGTGGAAGCTTCCTATGTGAAGGCATAAGTCGTTATAGTTAGTCACAGAGGCTGTTAATACCATCTTAGGCATATGGTCTTTGTCACCCCACCCATGCTGTGCATCCTATACTTTGCAACTGTATAGCTACTAAATAAATAAATTCTTAAATTATGGATTATAAGAATGTTTTGAAATTCTTTTTCTATCGAAAAATCATCTCTTTTTTTTAATATTCTAATGAAAATCATTTTTAGAAATTCTATACGAAAAATTTAACACTTTTGGAAATTCAAATCAAATCTTTTGGAAATCAACATACAAATTTATATGTAAAATATTTCACTTGTGTATAAATATTGTATGCATACATATGTAAGTATGTATGCACACGTTTGCTAAATATTAAATAATAAAAGAAATGCTGATAAGAAAGAGGAAAAAAATCTTTAATTTGAATAAATTCATATTTAGCCTGAACAAATTTATTCAGCATTTATTTATTTCTGTTCCACTTTTCAATCACAAAAACTCTATACAAAAATAGTTCATTCGGTTTTATTTTTTGTTTGTTTGTTTTCTGTTGCATTTTTTAGTTTTCCTATCGGCAGCAGTTTTTAAAAACTGCAATAAAATAATCAAGTTTTATGAACTACTTACATACATATTTATTTTTTATATGGATTTATGAAATGGTAGTTAATCATTATGCGTAAATGAGTTGCATAAGTAATAATAAAAACTATAATTTTAATGGGAAAATGGAAAGTATACATTTAATTGCGAATTAGAGACAATGGGTTGTTATTCATAACCACGTAAATTGCTAATATTGGTATTATTCCGATTAGCTTGATTAGTATTCCGGGATGATTTATTCTTAAGATATAATTATATTTTTTTAGTTTAGCATTATTATATACATACTAATTTAATTCCAAAATTTTAAATGCTGTAATAGAGTTTGTTTTGGTCTTTCGTATTGTTATTGTTCAACATAAACCCCCACAATCACTACTCGCTCCTCCTCATAACCTATTTTCCTAGTTCCAGCACAATGCACTGCATATGTAGGGATCATCCCCTGAGTACAGGTCCAAGATAAAAAAAAAAAACATATGTATAGGGTGTTTTTTTAAGATAGATAGAACTTTAAATTGTAAAAAGTAACACAAAAAATTAAATTTTGATGAAACATTTTTTTTATTTGTTTCAGTATACTCTGACAAATCATCATGAATAGACTCACGCTTGAACAACGCTACGAAATTATCCAAATTTACTTTGAAAATCAGTCGTCGATTCGCGCAACTTATAGACGAAAAATTGTGTTCAGCGATGAGGCGCATTTTTGGCTTAACGGGTTTGTTAATAAGCAAAATTGCCGCATATGGAGTGAGACCAATCCACAAGAGACCCTACAGACTCCATTACATCCAGAAAAATGCACTGTTTGGTGCGGTTTTCATGCTGGTGGCATCATCGGACCTTATTTCTTCAAAAATGAGGCCGGAGCTCGCGTTACGGTCAATGGAGATCGTTACCGCACCATGATCAATGATTTTTTGTTTGAAAATATGGATGACATTGATCCGGAGGAGATGTGGTTTCAACAGGATGGCGCTACGTGCCATACGGCGAACGCAACCATCGACTTACTGAAATCAAAATTTGGCGATAAGTTGATTTCGAGAAATGGACCTGTCAATTGGCCTCCAAGGTCGTGCGATTTGACACCTCTCGATTATTTCCTGTGGGGCTACGTGAAGTCACTGGTTTATGCTGATAAACCAGCAACAATTGACGCCTTGGAGGCCAGCATTGTTCGTGTTGTTCGTGACATACGGCCAGCAGTGCTCGAAAAAGTGGCCCAAAATTGGACGTCCAGAATGCGCTTCGTCAAGAACAGCCGCGGTGCCCATATGCCCGAAATCATTTTCAAATTTTGATTACAATTTAATTTTTTGTGTTATTTTTTACAATTTCAAGTTCTATCGGGCTTAAAAAAACACCCTTTACATGTGCATACCCAGCAGTCCACAAGTTATTACAATTTGCAAAGCATCCGATTTTAAGCGATTGTGTCAACAGAAAAAATCAAAATAAACATGTTAAGCACAACAAACAACTAGCATCCCATTCAGATTAGTATTTTTATACTCATTTTGTTAAATTAAAGAATAAAACGAATGTTAATAATATAGTTTTGAGCTTATCCAATCTTCGCTTACAATGTATACAGTGTTGGATGCATCTTACGGCCTAGGCCATCGCTGTGTAAATGTAAGTAGGAATTGTATACAGACTTCGGCAGGGTCACGCTTACATTGTCAATGGTCTTAGATCGAAGATGTATGCGACAAAAATTTCACTGGGTATGTATATGAAGATAAATATATGTATATGTATGTATATGTATATATTTATTTATTTATTTAATATATATTATATATATTAATATATAAAAGTAAGGCGCAGGGTAACGAGACCATATTGCGCGTCTAATTAAACTAAAGCTATGTACACACGGTTGTCAGATGTTACAATATTGTAAGATCTGGCAACATGCTGACAATGTAGTGACAATGAAAAATTGTCCCGCAGAAGTAAATTGTGTGTTCAGACGATCGTAAGAAAATCTTAAAATTTCATTGTCAGACTATGGTCTGACAAATAATTCATCTGACAACAAAAATTACCAGTTCACATGGTTGTCAGATTGTTAGATGAAAAAAATTGCCAGACATTTTGTAAGGCATTGCCACTTATGTATATCAACAACTATCTGCTTGGCAGTGTTGCCCATCAAACTTTTTTCTGACAATGATGCCATTGTCAGGTGCATTAATTTTATACATCTGACAATTACAACTGAGCTTACAATACCAGCCAATTGTCTGGCAATGCCGACGAAGGGTGTTCTCACGATTGTCAGATGCCTGACAACATTGTCGTCGTACAATTGATAAAAATTGGCAGTTCACACGATTGTAATACATTTTCAGACAATTTTACTGGCAATATTGTAAGATCTTACAACCGTGTGTACGTAGCTTAACTATTAATTATAAAAAAGGTTTTTAATACAAAATATACATCTGTATGTGTATGAGGACAAACTAAAACTAAAAAAAAAAATTATATAAATTCAATAAGTTATAAATAGCTTGTTTTCTATGTTTCCCAGCTATCTATATGTCGACATTTCATAGGAACTACCCTAATCATCAGTAGACTTTGGAAATTTTTGAAAGATATTCTCAAACATTCAACTTTATATCCCAACAATCTTTTTAAATTCAGCATAGAAAACAAGCTGTTTATAATTTTTTACTGGTATAAATGTTAGAAGCTTAAATAGCGAATAAAAAACTTAATTGTTTTAATTCAAAAAGTTTTTTTTTTATATTAGATTAGAGCTTTTTATGCAAAAAATAATCTAATAAAAAGAATTCATTCGAGAAAAAGAAACGGACATCTAAATGTTATTTATGTTATGTTTCGTAAAAAATTTAAAAATTGCTGTATGCTGTTGAGGTTTGGAGCAATCCAGTGCATGTTCAAGGGGAACGGGCAAACAGGATACTGGACAATCCACAAGAATATGAGATACGCTATTCAGCAAACCACAGAAATTGCACATCGAGGGGTTCAAGTTATCATAATAATGTTGTGAGTTAAATAAACATTTTCCTACTCTTATACGGGCAAGAGAAACACACTGTAATCTTGAGTAGTTGTCATGGTATCTGGGGGTCTGGATATGTCTGGATTGTGAGTTCTTAAGAAGCTATGGCAATTATTCCATTCTTCCTTTAGTGTATTCAAAAATGAACTTTTATAAATGTTATAACATTTTATATTTTATAACTAATTAGTTATAACCACGCTGGTATGTACATATATGTTTGCACAACTAAAGTTAAGTAGGTATGGTCTCAAAATTATAATTACTTTTACAAGCTTAGCTCATCATATTTATTTCTGTTCATTCATTTTACAACTATTTAAGAAATATATTTAATCATACTTGTTAACTTTTACACTTTCGAAAAAAGTCAGAAGAAAAAAAAAATTATAAATTATCTCAACAAATTGTTTCAACAATAGCATAACATGACAACAACAACAAGACAACGCAGAAAAATGTCTTCAACCCTGATATCAAATACGAGTACGAAAGCAAAAACAAAAAAAAAAAAATGCACACGCGAAGCATGAGTCACTATTAAAATTAAACGCAAACATTAAAAGACAAAAACAGTAATAAATAAATTAGTTAAAAACCTACTCGTAACTTTAAAAAAAATAAATATGTCTGGACATTAAAAAGTAACTGAAATTAAAATTGATTTGCTTTTTAAAGTTACTTCCCTGCCCCATAATTTTTTAAACATTTTTTTTTTTTTTTAATTTAAAATTGTTGCGAACGTTAACGTGCGATATCGAGAAACAGGCCTTACATATGTATATGTAAGTACATACACACTATGTTTATATAGGGTGTTTTTTTAAGCTAGATAGAACTTTAAATTGTAAAAAGTAACACAAAAAATTAAATTTTGATGAAACATTTTTTTTATTTGTTTCAGTATACTCTGACAAATCATCATGAATAGACTCACGCTTGAATAACGCTACGAAATTATCCAAATTTACTTTGAAAATCAGTCGTCGATTCGCGCAACTTATAGACGAAAAATTGTGTTCAGCGATGAGGCGCATTTTTGGCTTAACGGGTTTGTTAATAAGCAAAATTGCCGCATATGGAGTGAGACCAATCCACAAGAGACTCTACAGACTCCATTACATCCAGAAAAATGCACTGTTTGGTGCGGTTTTCATGCTGGTGGCATCATCGGACCTTATTTCTTCAAAAATGAGGCCGGAGCTCGCGTTACGGTCAATGGAGATCGTTACCGCACCATGATCAATGATTTTTTGTTTGAAAATATGGATGACATTGATCCGGAGGAGATGTGGTTTCAACAGGATGGCGCTACGTGCCATACGGCGAACGCAACCATCGACTTACTGAAATCAAAATTTGGCGATAAGTTGATTTCGAGAAATGGACCTGTCAATTGGCCTCCAAGGTCGTGCGATTTGACACCTCTCGATTATTTCCTGTGGGGCTACGTGAAGTCACTGGTTTATGCTGATAAACCAGCAACAATTGACGCCTTGGAGGCCAGCATTGTTCGTGTTGTTCGTGACATACGGCCAGCAGTGCTCGAAAAAGTGGCCCAAAATTGGACGTCCAGAATGCGCTTCGTCAAGAACAGCCGCGGTGCCCATATGCCCGAAATCATTTTCAAATGTTAATGTCACGTATTGATCTTTCGAATAAAAAAAAATTTTGATTACAATTTAATTTTTTGTGTTATTTTTTACAATTTCAAGTTCTATCGGGCTTAAAAAAACACCCTATACATTAATATTCCCTTTAAAAAATACTTACACTGCCTGCCACTTGAATAAGGAATCACATTTTTATAACTTTAATTAAGTATATTCGCAAATAATTCGTTCAGCTCAAGGTCCTTTTTGTTTTTTTTTTTTTTTTAATATTTAATGTATTTTTCAATATTTCGTCTTCCTTTGGAAGACTTCTTCAGGAAAATTTGTGTTTTGGTGTGTAAATTCAATACAAAATTTGAATTCAAATATTTTTTAAAAAACAAAAAGGACCTTGAGCTGAACGAATTATTTGCAAATATTGAATTAAATAAAGGTCAAAGCAAATAGGATCAAGAATTCAAATTTTTTAATTAAGTAAATCTCCAAACGTTCAGAAAAAAAATTAAAATATAACATAATTTAAATTAAACTTATTCTGCTCACAGTGAGCAACATGTGCCAGGTTGATTTGCTTAAGTATATATAAGGTACAACATGTTCTAATCTTTAACAGGGCATGTGTTGGTTGCAGAATAAGTTTAATTTAAATTATGTTATATTTTAATTTTTCAATTTGTTAATATTGTTAAAAAGTTTTCTTTGTGTATGAACTAAAATTTTTCTTAGTGTATGAATTTTTTGTGCATACGAATTTTTTGACAATAATTTTTCAATTTAAATTTATAACATTTAATTTCTCCTGACGATGATAACAAATTGTTAACGAAATATCGAGAAATAAAAGATTTTGAATTGTTAATCTATATATATAAAAAGAAGTGTACACTTTGATGTCACCACTAACTGGCCAAACGGGTTGACCGATTTCGACCAAAATTTGAATGCACATTGGCGATAAACTGTAGATGGTTCCGGTGATATGGCATTTAGATTTTCCTATAAATTTCCATACAAATATTAACAAAATGCCTTTCATTTTCCATATTATGATTTGAAAATTTACCAAACCATGTATCGTAAAGTCATCTATACAACGAAAATCGGACTCCTGAGCTGAATCTTTTCAGGCGTTGTTTCGATCGTCATTTTATTTATACGCTGACCACTTTTTCACAATATGCATTCATTTCATTTACACAGCGTAAATGCTGAAGCTGAAGCTAACAAAAAAAGTAAGTTCAGATTATTATTATTATTCATATCGAACTGATAGTTTGTGAAAATAAGGACAATCACATCTTGAAATATCGCCGTTTATTCCACCAATACGCTGGTAATATTTAATTACCAGTCCCTTTCTGCTATTTTATCGAATCGAAATCTGAGCTCATCAGCAGTGTACTCTCAAACATTTTACAAAAATCATGTTTAGTTGAGTGAACGTGATGTCGTCGATCTGAATTTTCAGATTCAAAGTTAAACTGCTCGCGAATAGAAAATGTAGAATTTGTGTGGCTCGCTTTACTTCCCAAGATAATGTCGTCAACTCTACAGCCCAGTTTTTCAACTTGCTACAATTACTTAAAGTTAGATGGGTAACCATAATATTATGAAGTATAAACCACTCATGTCTTTGTAATATCACTTGGCTTCCGGTGAAAAAAATTATGATCAACGTTTTAAAAAAGAGTACTTAAATGAAAGTATAGTTTTGATACCATGAGTCCTAATGTTTGCGAAAGACATAATATCCCATTTTAAGCATATGCAGTTATCAATTCGGCTTGCACTGGCAATGACAATTTGGAAATTTTAAGTCATTCATATCATGTAAGTAAAATTTGAAGGCAACACAACGTTTGCCTGACCAGCTAGTTTTTTATAAAAAACAAAAAACAAAGAACTGAAGCTGCAAAAATTAAATTTATTTAACAAATGAAGATCAAATAATATTGAGATAAAATAAAAATTTATTAAAAAATCAAAGGTCCTTAATCAACTTCAATTTAATACCATGTTTCCACTATAAAGGAAAACACTTGTTTTGAGGAAAACATTTCGAAGTGTTTCCATTAAAATATGAAGTGTTTTTAATTTCGAATATTCGAAGTTAGCTTGACATCAGCTTATTTTCAATTTATTTATAGTTTTTGTAATTTTTCAAAATTATTATATATCTATGAATGTATTATGTACTTATGCATTAATGTTAAATAGTCGAACTTTATTTTTAATATTTCTAATACTATATGATGATGGGTTGGTATCATTCGTCTAGCTTGAATTGAGTTTGACGAATGATACCAACCCATCATCATATAATATTAGAAATATGAATGTATTATTTAAAACAAAATAAAAAAGCATGGAAAGTAAAGCAATGATTCAAAAAATCATAAGAAAAAAATGTATGTTGCTATTTTTCAGAGTTTTATTTAATCCTCCTTATTCCACGAGTCGTCATCGTGCTCTCTTTTAATTCCACAGAAAAGACGGTTTCAATCATTGCAGTCGTTGCGCCTAACAATGAAGTGCTATTATAGCATATTGTTTTAGGTATAGAAAATGTCAAGTGTCTATTTAGATCAGATAACTGTTAGTAACGGCGAGTGTACTGACGCTAATTTTTACATGTCGACTTGAAGAGGAAATATATTCTATGGTTTTTGACTTTTAATAGCCTTTAACATCCAGCAAGGAGTTTGTGCAGGTGACTCTATCAAATGGAGGCAGTTTTATATAAGGATTTGGTAATATCGGATAAGGATTTAGTAATAATATTGGGTTTATGCATTAAGAGGGTTTGGTTTATGGAAAATTTGAATTTTTCTCAGAGTAAATTATCTGGACATTGAAAGAATTTATCAATGAAACCTGATTTTCTTTGATTGGAGTACATATTTTTAAGTTGCGAATAATAACGATTATGGAATAATTATTTTATGAGACATGGTGAACTAACATAGGAAAGATGATGTGGTTCTTGGGTTGTAAAGAAACATCATTGCAACATGAATAGTAAAGCAGCACATCTGGATTTGAGTGTTTTTGCATTTACAAATATGAATAAATGAAGATTCAACTGGAAAAGATGATTACATAAAAGAATCTATTACTGATCAATTTTAAAACGCAATTCATAATCGTTTTACTCTATTCTGTACTTTGAAAAGAGGGCTGGCCTTTCAATTCTTATTGCCGACATTTCTTAAAAAGAACTCCAAAAAATATATACTATACAGTTTTTTTTATTATAAAAATTTGTTTATAATCATAAAAATTATTCAAAATACCAAGGAACATTACAAATAAAATCCGTCCAAATCCAAATCCGCCAACTTAAAATAACCTGCATTTTTTTTTTTTTTTTGACAAAACGCCAACTGCAAATTACAATTAGAATGTTAACTAACCATTAAAATTCATTCAATAATTATTTTTGTTAGAAGTGGGTGTGTTTTGTGAACATAAAAGTCCAATATGCGTTTTATAGAATATTTTGTATTCTAGACAAGTTTTACACCTTTAATACGCGTGTAAAATGAATGTGTAAATTTTGTTTTTATTTTTTTTTTTCTTCAAAGAAAAGAATGAAATTAAGAATTCAAATAAAAAGAATTTTATTGTTTTCTTTCTTTTTACTATAAATTATTATAAAAAGTATTTAAATTGTATGTCGTTGGTCTCATGTAGAAAGGCCCTAACGAGCATTTTCCCCTAATTAAGCATTTTTTAGTGATTCTACTACGTTTCACTCAAATACACAGTGTCACAAAAATTTTATTAAATAATTTCATACCTATTGCTCTTACTAGCAATTGAACAAAAAAAAGGGTACTTATATATTTACCTAGGTATACAGGTTCCATTATGATTTTTCCTCCTCCTGTAAAATTGCAATTATGTTTGTTAGGGCCTTTCTACATGAGAGCAACGAAATGTGTATCTGTGCGTGTTTCTTTGTTCAATTGATCATTGTTAAAAAAAATCAGAAAATAAATATTTTTTAATTGAGAGAAAACGTTTCGGGCAATACAATAAAAACTGTTTCGTCTGATTGAAAAAAGTTAATTTACATGCAAAAATAACTTTACAAAATTTGAATATTTTTATTGAGCTTTAGAAAATACTTTCCCATTCTGATTTTAAAGAATACCTCAAATATACTGCAATACTACAAATTGTTTGAAAGAGGCATCATTGATCAATCGGCTAGATCGGTATGTCACAAGGCTATTTCGAATACAATACAATCTGTTTCCAATCTGAGTGAAAATGTTCTGGATGTGGTTAAAACTTGTGTATTTGAAAGAAAGCATTGACAATTACTAAACATGGGGGTGTATCCGCCCCAGTTTATAAAAGAAGAAATAAATTTCGAGAAGCTGCTGTTGTTTTACAACAGCTGCCTTGTCTTAGTGAGAAACTGGGTGGTGAAGTGCAAGTTGGTTAAGAACAAATCAAAAATCTCTTCCAAACAAAATTAATAAGGCAATAATATAAACAATTAAGTTTTTTATTCGCTATTTAAGCTTCTAACATTTATACCAATAAAAAATTATAAATAGCTTGTTTTCTATGTTTCCCAGCTATCTATATGTCGACATTTCATAGGAACTACCCTAATCATCAGTAGACTTTGGAAATTTTTGAAAGATATTCTCAAACATTCAACTTTATATCCCAACAATCCAAATAAATTGCTGAGAATTTAAAAAAAAATGCTCTAATAATATCGTTCCTATGAAATGTCGACATATAGATAGCTGGGAAACATAGAAAACAAGCTATTTATAATTTTTTATTGGTATAAATGTTAGAAGCTTAAATAGCGAATAAAAAACTTAATTGTTTGAATTTTTGTTCTCTGCTTTTCGATACTTTCAAAAAGCAAATCGTAGCAACCAACGGTTGTTCATTTGTTTGAAAGGTGTAAAGAAATGTTAGAGACGTTTATAAATAGAAAAGCTTGTTTTTTGTGTTTTGACGGATATTATTAGAGCATTTTGCTTTTTAAATTCTCAGCAATTTATTTGGATTGTTAGGATATAAAGTTGAATGTTTGAGAATATCTTTCGAAAATTTCCAAAGTCTACTGATGATTAGGGTAGTTCCTATGAAATGTCGACATATAGATAGCTGGGAAACGTAGAAAACAAGCTGTTTATAATTTTTTATTGCAATAATATAAAAACATAACAAAAATTCAATTTAACAGCCAGTTCGCCGATGTCGAAAGGATAAGTTCAATCGCATTCAGGGCGAAAGAAAATTGATTTGGATTTTTTCTAAATTTATTCTAGGCGAACGATGTGTCAAAATTCAATTAAAATACATAAGTTTACGCGAACGAACAATAGTGACATAGACGAACCCAAATTTATTCGAATGTGAGTGACTAGCTTTCTTTCGCATACATTCGATATCGTCGAACAGGCTGTAAATTTGCAATATAACAGTGAATAAAAAACAAAAATCAATCAAGATCTTTAGCTGGAAAATTTAAAAGAAATAAATATAAACAAGATCAAATAATACGAATATTTACTGCCACTTCGACTATTTCGAATAAATATTTTCATTCGCAGAAAAACATTTGAAATAAAAACAAAATTTTAAAATTTATTTTTGTTTTAAATGTATTTATACGAATGAAAATATTTGCTCGAAATAGAGGAAGTGGCAGTTAATTTAAAAATCTAAATTTTATTTTACTATCTCTAGATCCTTAATCATAAAATCCTCATTTATAAAAAATATGTCATGCTTATTAAAGGCACGTTTACATGGTAATACGAGATATTTAGATTTTGTGGGAGCAAAATATTACGAAATTCTCTCCGTACTTAAACAAAATGAACAAAAATGTGTTGTAAGTATTTTTTACGTTTACACTTGTAGGATAAGTATAATCAAAGCAAGGTGAATTCATTATAAGATGAACGTGCTGTCAAGTTCATCTTATAATGAAGGTGATAAAATTTTGCTTCCCTCTTTATTCTTCCTGGGACTGTCATAAGTATCTTGCCATAATTCAAATTAAGTTAGCCTGAAATTGAGAAATGTCAAATGAAATGCAGAAAAACAATTTATGTTTAGGTGTGGTTCACATTCGCCTTCGGCCGTTAAAATTTAGCCACCCGATATTTTACTATAATAATAAAATTTGATACTCATTTACGGTATTCAAAAGGGCGGTAAGGGCATAAACCAATAAGTTTTAAAATAATACAATGAAAAGAAGTTTACTGCACGCTGCCTTAATTTAGTGTGCTATTTTAAATTTGAGTCAGGTGAGAAGTTGGCGGTTTACGAATAATTATGACATATCTAAAAACAGTTTAAAAAGTTCTATTACTATGACTTTTTTATTCGATACACAACAACATGTGCTTTATGCTGTCATAAAATATTACAACACTTTCGTGATATGACACCGTTTGAATCCTTCAATTATATACTATATTTTTTAATCGACAAAATGTGAATTCATAAATTTTTCCAATAAAAAGCCTTTAATAAATAAATACAATTGTTATCAAAAGCTTTTTTGTGCAACGGAAGTTGTCAAAAAATAAAGCGTTATAAACATAAATAAGAAATTTGCATTATGTTTCATATAAACTTTTTAGTTTTTAACTTACTTAAATTAACATAAATATTGATAAAATATACGAAAACTAGTAACATAAAAAAATGACTGAGCTAGAAAGAATATAATCGTAGCGTGTAGACTTGATTTGCCTTTTTTATTGCCTTATTTACAAAAACAAAAAAAAATATGTGGAACAATTTTGGTAAAATATATTTGACTTTGTAAACATATTTGCATATGAAATAGTACGCAGGAATTTGTAAGTCTCCTCTTTCATTAGAAATTCACGCATTAAACTTAAAAAATAAGCAAATCGTTGGCACAAAGATTTCTTTCTTATCGGTTTATTATTCTTTATTAACAATTAAAATAAAATATCGTAAACCCAACATAAAGAAAGGCTATGGAACCTGAAGCCACATATTTATGAATGTACAGTCACTCACATTTAAAGTCGGGCAAACATTGTCGAAAATTTATGATCTTAATATTTATGTTTTGATGAAAGATGATGCGTTTAACTTTTTTTGTTTTATCATAAAAACTCTTATTAATAGAAAAACGAAAGAAATTTTATTTTAAGTCCCGTTATAAAATACATAAGAATAACAAAATGAGAAAAAGTAAATTCTCTGTCTCACATTGAAAGTCGGGCACTTAATGTTTTGTACAATGAAAAAGTGATATATACCGTTATTTCCACTTTTTTCTTCTTTTGTCTCCAAAACAATTATTTCTTCTTACACAATCATTCAATCAGTGAAGATTATAAAAGTTTTTTGAAAAATGCCGCGCAAAATTAAACAATCCACTTTCGAAGAACGGAAAATAATAATTGAGTTGCACTTAGATGGAAAATCTGAAAGGGAAATATCTAATTTGATAAAAAAAAAGCAAATCTACAGTGCATGACATCATTTCTAGATATAAAGAAAGTGGTTTGGTAGCAAATAAAAAACGCGGAGCCCGAGCAAGAAAGCTTTCACCCAGAGATGAAAGCATGATTTTAAAACAGGTGAAGAAAAATCCTTTTATTTCTGCTCCAAAACTGACAGTAATGGTCAAGGAAGCTTCTGGGACGGAGATAAACCCAGAAACAATGAGAAGACTTCTTCGCAAGAAAGACTTTCATGGTCGAGTGGCACGGAAAAAACCTCTTATAAGTAAGAAAAACCAAAGCGAACGGCTTGTTTTTGCTCGTCAATATATGACCAAAGATTTTGATTTCTGGAGTACCGTAAGTTGGAATAAACACAAAAATTTAATTAGGCTTATTATTAATATTTAGGTATTGTTTACTGACGAAAGTAAATTTAACTTATTTGGGTGCGATGGAAGAGGCAAAGTATGGCGCAAACCAAACAAAGAGATGGAAGGCAAGAATTTAAGAAAAACAGTAAAGCACGGTGGTGGATCGGTTATGGTTTGGGGATGCATGGCAGCCTCAGGCGTTGGAAATTTGCATTTCATTGACGGTGTTATGAATAAGAATGCTTATTTAAATATTTTGAGAAAAAATTTAAAATAAAGCGTAAAAAAACTCGGCATTGAAACTAATTTCCAATTTTACCAGCACAATGATCCTAAACATTCAGCATATGATGTAAAGAATTGGCTGCTCTATAACTATCCGAAGGTTATTAAAACCCCTGCACAAAGTCCGGACCTCAATGTTATTGAACATTTGTGTGACGAATTAGGCCGCCGGATGCAGGACAGGCAGTGTACGTCAATTCCACAACTAAAGAATGCCTTACAGGAAGAGTGGAATAATATAAGTCCAGAGGTTTGCAAAAAATTAGTGGAATCTTTGCCTAACCGCTTACAAGCTGTTGAAACCCAAAAAGGTGGATCTACAAAATATTAATTTTGCGTTATGTTCACATAATGCTAATTTTTTATTAATTGCCCGACTTTAAATGTGAGACTGAAAAGTGACCTTATTTAAGTTAAGCCTTCGTATACATTTAATAAAAGAACTGGGAATAAATTGTTTTTGTTGTTTTCAAATAAAAGAACTTTTGTGATAAAATAAACAAAATTAAAGCGAATTTTTCTTCCGTCAGCTTATAAATATTGGGACTAAAAGTTTTTCCATGTGTCTGCCCGACTTTAAATGTGAGTGACTGTATATATACTTACATACATATATACGTTTATATAAATATGTACTTATATATGCGTACATGCAAAATTTTGAGATAAATTAAAAAAACGTATGCTTTGTTTAAATGATGAAATTTTAATATTGTATATAAAAATTTATTTTATATTTCAACTGTTTCTATGCGAATAAAAGAGAGAGAGAGAGAGAGAGAGAGAGAGTTAAATTAGTCCAACAAGTGTTTATAGAATACGAGTAAATATATTATAAAGTCGGTAATGAATGAAAAAGCACGTACATATGAACTGTGTTTTGAAATTCTATAAAGTTGCTACAATATTAAAGTTGAAGTCAGTAATATGTATGCCTGTTTGTATTTCGATGTACATATATGACGTTAAATTTTAAAATACACTTCGTATACATACATTACACTGCGCGTCATCAGGTTAGCGCCCCCCCAAATTACTCCTTTACTTTTTACCTTTTCTATTGCAATATTGCGCGCAGTTTTTTTAATTTTTGTTTTGTTTCTGCAATCATCATATGCGATCTCACTCACCTGAAAACTAAACTCAATGAAGGAACCGTCATATATTATTTTATATTTTGTTTTATTTTTCACAAAGTACTTTGCACTTATTCTGCTTCATCAGATTAGCGCAACCCAAATAGAATTTAAGTTATCTAGTTTGCCTTTGCAATTACTGTTATCAATTTTTTGTGCGGCTTGAAATATTCAATATCTTCAAACAATTGCAAAATATGGGAAGAGGAACAGTTTTATCTTTGGAGGAAAAATCGAAAATTGAAGTATATTGTGACGCATGACTATCCCTCCATAAAATTTCCGAAAAAAACTAAAAGACACAGGAAACCCATAGCCAATTATTTTTTAAATAAAATGGGGTTTCGCTCTTTGTATTAAATTTAAAATGCTTTTAAATATAATGCTATTGTAAACTTTTAAGTGTGAGCGATTTTTTCTTAGGTATTGTAAAAAACCGAAAAAGCTGACATTTGTTCAGATATTTTTGCCACACAAAAGAATTTTTCAGTTGGGAGTTACGCGAAAAGAGATAAAACTTAAAAAAATACCTAATCCCATTTTTTATTTGAACTTTTCTTACATTTTTTTTTTTTTCAATTTTTATTTTATTTTTTTGATGTTTTCCATTTTAAACAATGTTTATGTACATTTTTTTCAATTTTTATTTTATTTTATCGATGTTTTCCATTTTAAACAATGTTTATGCACATTTATTTCATTAACAGCAAAAAATAAATAAATAATAAATATGGCGTCAAATCTGCCGACTTTTTCATACTTGTAAATAAATGAACTTACTACGTTTACTAAATCTACTACTATTTTAGTATTCTAAAGGTTGTTAATGTAGTAAATAAATAATCAATGAATTTTGTTGTTGTCGTCTGAAATTTACCAAGATTTACTAAATCCACAATATGTACAAGCTCTACAATAGTAATTTATTTAATACAAACCGTGAGAACCGCTAAAGAAAACTATGGCAAAAACTTTAAAGGCGGGAACGATTGAGTGATTTCTGAAGTAGATAAGAGAGGGTAGCATCTAATTCCCACGACTCGTCTGCTAAAATTAAGGAACACACTTGAGTTAAAGCGAGCGTATTAACGGTGCAAAGAGTAATCAGAAAAGCAGCATATATACGGAGACAAAAATTGAAGAAAAAAAACACCACTTAATACCTAAGAAAGGAAATGCGCTTAGATTTTATCCTAACACTCATGACATGATCTGCTCAGTGGAAATAAATACGTGGTCTTTTCAGACCACGTATTTACTTTTTACTCTCATTAGGCCGAGATATCGAGAAACACATCTTATATTTGTCGCATATTGATCACATATGAAATTTGTTATAATCCAAGTTGTTTGTACTGCATTCTGCAGTCACTGAAGAACATATTAAAATATTTTTTTTATAAAATTTACTTTCGTTTAGTTTTACAACTTTTTTAGGTAAAATTGGCAAATTTAGAGTAATTTGCATTTTACTCTCATTAGACTGAACTTGTCCGTATGGAAGACACCTACCATTGGTTACATGTACATAGGAAGGCACGAATTTACATAATTGGAACTTAATAGCATTAGGAAAGAAAAAAAACATATTAGTAATAGTAGGAAATTCAAAATTTTTCATTTATTAAAATTCTTTACAGGTCAACATTTAGCTAATAATGATGTTAATAATTAAATTAAAGGCTTAAAAATTTATTTTTAAGAAACCGACAAAGCAATGCCCACTCTTTTTAATAAAAAAAAAACTCTAATAGTTTTGTGTGCAATAAAAAACTTGTTTGGTTTCATGAAAACAGCACATTTTTTGTGTATTTTAACTATTTTTTAATTTGCAAAAATATGTGTACATAACTACTAAAATTCTACGTTCTCACATGTTTATGTATGTATGTAGGTACATATGTACATATGTATATAGGTAACCAAGTTTTTTTTATTGTGTTCATCACTGAAGTGTTTTTTAACTAACACTGCTTGACATCACTTCTACATGTGGCAAATCATCTGCTCTAGTTTTCGAGTTTTCAACAATATGCTTCATTTTTTATTTCTGAAACCATAAAATTCTTAACGACATTACATATGTCCTATATGTATGTATATACACATACATACATATAAACGTATACACCTAAAAACTCTTAGCAGTGCTTGACTACATACGTGTGTATTTATTTGCATGCTTAGGTATGTAGATATGTACGTACGTATTGCATACATACCCAGTGGGAAACTACGAAAGGTCAACGCCAAAAAGGCCTACTTGAATTCCTCCTAAGACATTATTTTAGATCTGGGACCAAATTACCGCATACGATATCGAACAATATTATCGAAGTTTTTCATTTTGGTATCATGGCCTACGATATCGAATGAATTGTATTGCAATAATATAAAAAAGTTAAACAATTTTTGTTTTGTATTCGTATTTTTAGGAAACATATGGTATTCAATCTATTTCATGTTGTTGTTTAAGTTACGATCCGATATGTAACGTTCGCCATAGTCTAGATGAATCGTAATGTTATTCGATACGATAGTTAATTCGATATCTTATGCGGTGAATGAGCATCAGGGGTCTGATGCTCATTCTTGCCTGCCTTCTGATGAGGACCTTATAGAAGGCCTACAAACTCCCTGCTAAAACCGCTACAATAATAAGATCGGATTCTAATAACAAAAACAGAAAGTGAAGAGAAACAGAATTATATTTACATAAGTAGTTAACTTTTAGCTAAAACGGTTGAGCAGTAAGTTTTAAAATAAAGTTTAATAAAAAAAAATTATAAACAGCTTGCTTTTTATGTTTCCCAGCTGTCTATATGTCGACCCTCGTTTGCAAATAAATCTCTAGGAAATCGAATGACTTATGTTGTGTTGGCTTCCGAAACCCTTACCAAGGGTATAAATTGGCAGAACGGGGATCAGCATAGCCGCCGGGTGGTTCTGCTTGCAGTTCAACCCGGGCTGGTTATGGTTGAGGTGACTACCTTGGCTGAAACGTTCTGGCTGTGGTTGAAACCTAAAACGCAGGAAGAGGGTGTTAGTATCCTTGATAATTTTTAGCGTGGCTTTTTTCGGGGATTAACAACCTCCCGAGGATCTGCTGCCTATACAGCAAATACCTGTGCTGTAAGGAACCAGTGGTGATGGTTGACAGGTGAGTTGGTTTAAGGGCTGATGCTCTTAGTGGGCCAACCCAACTCATTAAGCCTTGTATTCCATTGATTGCTGGGAAATTGCATACAGGAGAGATTAGAAGGCACGAACTCCTCAACAAGAAGTTGCTCATATGGCTACAAACGTATAGCAAAAATTGCTACCTGTGTGAGCCTAGCAAGCCACACGGGGGCGCTGGTGAATCGTAAATTATTCCCTCGTGGAACTGGTCCATCATCCGATAAGGCCGTAAAGGCAGGTGCTGATGTAAATCTTTTTCACAACTGTCTATATGTCGACATTTCATAGAAGCTACCCTAATTATCAGTAGACTTGGAAATTTTTGAAAGATATTCTCAAACATTCAACTTTATATCCCAACAATCTAAATAAATTATTGAGACGGGTATTATTAAAGCATTTTTCTTTTTAAATTTCCAATTTTTCAATTTTTTCAAAAAGTATTTTATTTTGATGGTAATCATAAAAAACATTGTATGTTTATCAAACTGTACAATATTTTTTATGAATCTTGTGCGCATCAAAGTAGCCCCCCTCAGGAATAAAATAGGAATAGAATTAATCAATTATCAATTAGCGGATGCCTACGGCATAACATCTACCTGCATGCCAAACTTCAGCCCGATCCGTCCAGTGCTTTGGGCTGTACGTTGATAGATCCCTATGTCAGTCACCTCTGAGTTATACATATACATACATATGTATGTATATTTAAAGATATACATATATGATAAGATTTAGATTTTTTTAATAAAAATAAATAGCAATTACTATCAACATACATGTATGTATGTATGCACGTCTGTCAATTTATTAAGCGACAATAAAAACACCTCCTATTATGTTAAATTTTTATTCGAAACCAAACTGATAGCAATAGTACGTATTACGGAAAAAAGCTTTCTGTGAATTGATTGCCATAAGTTAATGGAAATGCCCTATGACTATAAAATGCCGCTTGTGCCAAGTACTAAATGGTAAATTGTTAAAGAAACGAATAATCACGAAAAGAAGATAATTACAGTTATGTAAGTATATATGAATATATGCATGTTCTCGTATGTATTCATGTAATGCAGTTGGGAAACTGCAATCTATGTATGTAAATATGTAAAAAGAGAGAAATTCAAAGAGTTGTTTGATTAAATTATAAAAATAGAACAAAAACAGAATAAAACTGTTACATACATACGTATAAGGCATATGTGCAAAATTTCAGTGATAAGAAAGAAATGGCGCTTTAATACACGTACATACATATACATACATAATTAAATCTCATTTATTTATTCTGTTGTTACTAAAATATGCATGTATGTATGTTTGGACATATAAATACATATGTACCTAGTGTATACATTTACATTTTCTATTGACTATAAGTATGTAAGTATGTACGTAGGTGCATGTGTGGTAACAAATTTTAAATAATTAAATTGAACGTGACAATTTGTAACATGTACATATGTAAATACAGCATATACAATACATATGTATAAACATATATATGTATATAAGTATGAATGTACATACATATATAAGTATGCATTTTTTGTGTTAAAATTTTTTTAGTTGACAATTGACGTTATTAGTTTAATATTTTGCAAATATGTATGTATATATGTATATAATACAAAAATCAGCAATTAAAATGACAGAATAAAAAGGGGCGGTTATATAAAAAACGTTATATAATTAGTAAAATATAATACACAACAAAATATGATTTTTTTAGAGCTCATAAAAAATATTGACCAGCGGAATTTATGCTTTTTCACATATTTGAAAATCGGACTAAAATTTAGCAATAAAACCGTCATCACATTTCAATCCCGTTTATGGGCATACATATGTACTTATGTATGTGCATACATATATACATACGTATAAAAGAAAACGCTTGTTTTTATTAAATAAAATTTATTTAGGTCTTTGGGATATAATGAAGTAAAGTTCAATGTTTGAGAACATCTTTCAAAATTTTCCAGTTCACTGATGATTAGGGTAGCTCCTATTAAATGTCGACATATAGACAGCTGGGAAACATAAAAAACAAAGCTGTTTATAATTTTTTGATAAATAAATAAATAATGGGTCAAAGAAACCACCACACACTTGTGATTTCGCCAAATTTAGGTATGTACGAGTATGTACACAGAATGTCGATCTAGGTTCCACAGAAACATTTGTTCTTTTGCATTTTTTAATTGTGCACTGATTTTCAAAATAATTTTTTTTTTTCCTAAAAAGCAATTTGTGTATATTTTTCATTAAAGGTTTTTTAATGTCGGATAGACATTAAAATCGATTTTCGATAGTCTTAGTTACTGTAGCGTTTTTTAATAGAGTTATTTATTTTTAATTTCTTTTAATTTGTTCAGTAAATAATGCACGTTTAATTTGTTAAACAAAAGTGACAACCTTGAGATTTCTTTTTGTTCCACAAAAGTATCACTGATCTAAGAAATTGTGATTTTTATCTAAAGTAAATTTGCTTAGACAAGAAGATAACAGAATTCAAATAAAAATACTTATATACCTATTTAACATTAAGAAAAAAAAAAAACAAATATAAATATGCATATGTAGTATGTGTTTATGTAGCTTTAGAAAATTTTCAATAGATTTATTTGAACAAAATTTGTACGCAGGGCAGCCGACGCAAAATGAGAGGTTTTTTAAATTATTTGTTTTATAATAAAGGTATGTAAATATGCAAGGCGAATTCATACCAGGTAAATAAATGCAGGAGAAATAAATACAACCTTACAAAAAAAATATTTCAAATATCAGGGGAAAAATATAAACACAAAAAGCAATTTAAAAAAATTGTAGGCGAATTAAATAAAACAGGACACGCCTTTCTAGTTCAATATCCAATTCTTTAATAATCCTTTTTCAAAAATGGCATTTGAAATATAAATCCATACACAAAATTCGAACTTCTTATCTAGCTTACTATCTACATTGATATTCAATAAAAATAAAAAAATATGTACAAAAAATAAAAATATGTACAAATATTGATTTACAAGAAAAGAAAAACTTTTAATTATTTCGTGAAAATTTAAGCCTGTATGATTTGAGCTTGGAAAGGTGTTTAGGGAGGATTCTGAATCACGGCTGTCAAGTTACAATTCATAATTAAAAAAATTGTTTAATAATTATTTTGGTTTTTTTTCAGAGAAACCTTTAAATTTTTTAATTATTCCAATTACATTCGGCAAAGATATAAAAAAACCAAATATCAGCTGCACACTCAATTTCACCTTTATATGTATATAGGTAAATATGAATGTACCTACATATATTAATATTTTTCTTTTAGTAATAACATAGTGTCTACAACTGATATTGACTCTGATATAATATGAGAGAGAACGTCAGCAGATTAACGAGAAAAAACAAATTATATTTTCTCTCATATCTAGCATGGCGCCAAGTATTTTTGCAAATATCATAATATTTCACAATTTTTAAACAACCATGAAGTAAACATCGTTGAATGTTGAATTTTTCTTTAACAAATTTATATATTCCAACAACAAAAAGAACAATAAACGATTTTATATAAATATTTTAATGATTTTATAATTTTTTTATTAAACTTTTTTTCGGAAATTCTTCAAAAATTGAATATTATGTCGTTTTGTTTACGTTTTTTGACAGTTCATATCATGATATGGTTTTCTAAATATATATTATCAAAACAATATTGTGATATCTGATATAATATTGCAATAATACTAATTTTGAAGGCTACTCTGCTATCAAATTTTACGTATGTTGATAGAAAAATATTTGATATTATATCACGTATAGACTATATGTAAACAAGAAGTTAATTTTATAATTAATATTTTACTACAATACAACTTCTTTGTATATGGCAACAGTGCTTAGAATTTGTCATTTTACTATCAGAAAACGTCAAAAAATCTGCTTCATGAAATTTTTGATGAAAGTTGAGTGGAAAGTAAGCAAAATGTGAGTGTGTTAGTAAAAAAGTGTGAGTGTATTGCAACTTTCATGAAATTACTTTCCTGTCTAAACGGCAGGTAACTCACGAAAACAATTACTGATTAAAAACTTATTTGCAAATAAGACAAAAAAAGTTGCCACTTTATTTCACAATTTTAAAGATTTCGTCGATGTGGCACTCATGAAATGTAATAAAAACTACGTACAGACGCAAATATTCAAAAAATTTCATTTTCAATAAACTTTGCATTAATTGAGTTACAAAAAGCATTTAATTTTTTTATTTTTCTGTTATAATTTCAGTAATAAAAATGCTTTTTAAACTAACAATGCTACCAATTATTTATATTTTGAACATATCGCTCCTTTGTGGCAACATAGTCATAACGCAAAAAAGCTCGTTTCGAGAAAAACGCATTTCAAATTTTTAGTTTCCATACAAGTCTTAGACAAAATTTTTAGAAAATATTTCCTAAAGGAAACTGTTTAAAGGTAATTTAAACAAATTTTTGGTACAATATAAAGGACAGTACTGTTAATAATTCTGCATTGTTAACTCGAAAAGCTCATTTTTTGATATATTACTATGTTGCAATAAAGGAGCGATATGCCATACTAAAAAAAAAAAAACTTTTCCATATACAAGTTGGCGCATAAACAGTAGCCCGACTCACAATCCTGTGCATTTAAGGTTGCATATTTCTGCAATTGCAAATGACATTTTTGAGTGTATTTTGTTAGTGTAAAGTAAAAATATGCTTCACTATTTTGCAAATGCAATGATGCAAGGCCATTTGCACAAGATTGTGAATAGGGCTAATGTAAATACCTATTCTTAATTATTATTATTATTTGTTATATTGTAGCTGAACATGGATATTCTACTAACAATACATGGATAATTGACCTTATAGGCTTTATTGACATTGAATAAATTAAGTTTTTAAATAGGTTTTTTAATTAGTATGTTCATGCATATGTAATAAAGAAAAATTAGTTACCTAAGCATATGTTAATATTTTGAATCTTCATTTCATTTTCAATATTCATCACAAATACAAATTCCTTCTTCATTCATAAGTATCTACATACTTACATATGTATGGATGTACATACTGGGAGAAAATTGTTTTTGCTTATCCCCTTTTTTACTTAGAACAGGTAGGTATATATGAAAGTTATATGCTACTATAGTATCTACAGGTTTGAATTGTTAGTTATTCTTGAGAAAACAAATAGTTTCATGTTAAAAATGTCAATTACGAGAAACAGACAACAAAAAAATATATAAAGATGACCTCCTTGTTTTACGGAACCCTCGCGCGCTCTTTTGAGTGAGTTCATTATAAAAAAAAATAGCAACAACAAAACCACTACCAAATAACTCACACTGAAGCACTAGCAGAAAAATAAGTGAATAAAATAGAAACGCAAAAACAATGTAAAAATACAAAAACCATTCATTCATTCATTAAGAGTGGTCGTGATACTCAGAAAGGGACTACTAAAGTGATCGCTAAAAATCTCCAAAACGTACAACATCAAGATAAACATAAATGCATGCATACATACGAGTACATATGTATTTATGTATGAAGTTAACATACTAGTTTTGTAAATGGAACATACAGTATTATGTGATTGTTTTAATATTTGCAATAAATTCTTTCAGTTCAAGGTCCCCTTTGGTTTTTTAAAAATTGTATTACCGTATTTTCAAATATTTCGTCTTCGGAAATTTTGTTTGTATGTTATTAATTCAATAAAAAACTTGAAAAAATGACCTTGAACTGAGAGTTTATTGCAAATATTAAATTAAATAAAGGTCAAAGAAACTAGGATCAAGCTTATGGTTTTAAATTCAAATGTAATAATTTAAATGCTTGAGGGCTTTTATAAACTATTCTTTGTTTGTTTCGATATATCGTGTTCCATCGGAAGACTTCTTCAGAAAATTTTTTTAAGTTTTTGTTTATAAACAATACGAGTACATTCGAAATTAAGAAGTAAAAAATTACGATAATGAAAACTTAAATAAAGAGCACAAGAGAATGTCGTATCAACGCTATTATTTTAACTTTTTATAAGTTTAACTTTTTGTAAGTCATATTGAACTAAAAAGAAAAAAATAAATTTTAACTTTTTGGACTTATACTTATTTATGTACGTTTCTTGATTACTAAAAGGAAATTGAGAGCGCAGCTTATAACTTTTTTTGTGTTTTCACCATTGCCGGACACATTTTTTTCTTTCGCTGTCGTCCGTGAGTTCTATATATACATACATGTGTTCATTACAAATCCCTTTTGAATTGTCTTGCTATGTGATTGTGTAAATTTAAAAAAAAATAATAAAATAAAAATATACCTATACGTAATAAAAAATTACACGCAAAAAGTAGCACGCAGGAATAATGTTTTGTCTTCATTCCAAACGTATACGTTTTCTTACAAATACTGGCCACTGATCAGTTTTAACTAATCTAATTCCAACACTTTAAATGTGATGATCTTTGATTTGGTCTTTCCCTGTTGTTATCGAATGGTTTAAGTCCAACGACCACAAACACTAATACATCTTTTCTTCTCATAATAATCTATTTTTCATTCGTGACTACTGGTCCAAACCAAAGGAAAAAAAAGAATATTACACTAAATAGTAAAGTACATTACATCCTTATGACTTTTGTCATCATGAAAATCAGGATAATTATATACGAGTAATTAAAAGTAAAAACATTTCTAGTGTATTAGTGATTATTACAAAAATATTTGAAAAGATTGCGCTTAAAAAACGGTCCTGAAAAAGAAAATACGCGAAGAATTCTAGAAGGGACATTCCATAACCTTGCCACTCACTCTACCCAAGATAAATCAAAAATAGTAATATAAATTCGAGGAATGAACATTTGAAGATTTCTCAGCGAACTTATAAAATATATATATTGCACCAATTTATCCGGACACCGCGCTGTATGAAAACTTCAAGACCTATGACTTTAAGACTACGCGTTTTATATATTCTTAGTGTTTTTTTTTTTGCAACTCCATGTAGATACTCCTCTTTTTTTTTTTGTTTTTTTTTTTTTTTTTGTCTTAAATGCATTCAATAAATTTCATGCAATTTTTTTCAGAATCTTTTCAAAACCCCTGACATTATCCAAGCAGAATTGCATGTTCTTATCTATATAGGTACAAATGTTTAAATACGTTTCGCCTTCTGCATTTTTAATTAGCCGCACTTTCCCATCATTACAATCCCGTATATATTCACTGGACATATGATTGAACAACTCTACTGTTGTTATTAAAGCATTAAGTGGTAAGCAGCTGCCTACCTTTTTCTGTGTGACTTGAGACAAAAGGAAATTTTAAAATAACTTCCTTTTTGCTACAAATTTTGTCAGTATTTCACGTTTTAATTGGTCATGTTTGATAACTTGTTATTTTTTTCGGATTTATATTTAAATTTTTCATACACCAAATGTATTATAACTTGTTTAACCACTTTTTTATTCTCATACAAATTACTTTATATTGCTAGCTAACCTTTTTTTTTATTAGGAAACACAGTTTTTATTAAACTTTGATTACATTTGTATATACATAGTATATTCCGTCACCAAATTATTTCAACTAGTAATATTTTTCTCCGATACGAATTTCACTATTCCATTATATTCTTTTCGATTAAACTATTTTGTGCTTTTCGAATTATTTTTGTTAAACGGACAACAGCAACATTCACACTAATAATACATTCATTTGTTAATACAGAATTATAATTTTACTCTTAACTAATATCAATAATTATTGTTCTTTACTGGATGAAGACTTTGCACAAATATCGACAAATGAATGTTTAGTAAGGGATTTTCCATTGAGATAGTATAAGTAATATAGCTGCTGGTTTTACACATTGTTTTTGACATTTCAGTTGCACGAACAAAAGCAAATTTCATATGATTTTTCAATATAAATGCAGTTTTGGTAAAGCGACTAGTACCCTATTTGATTTTGTATGTTTATGGTTATTTTAATGAATAAGTAACCGAGTACCTGATATTGAGTGGCCAGACTGGAGAATTTATTGTTGTATTAATGATATGAATAAATTATTGGGAATTATGTCTTAACAGCTAAACCATTAGACAATTATTTAACTATGCGGTTTGTTTATTACGATTCACGAAATCTTCGCAGAATTTATAATAGATCAAAGAAAATTCGAGTAGTTTCCATAAGTCTATCACAAACTTTCAAAGATTCCAAGAATGTAAATAAACTTGAATTTACAAGGTGTCTGATCAATTTTGCTACATTAAGAAACTCAAATAACTTTTTATAAAGATTATGTAATTTATTTTTTAGTAATTCATTTGAAAAATAATACGTTTTTAATATAATTAAGTTTTGAAAATAATTGAATTCAAATGGCCTCCACCCTCGTTGACACATGTACGACATCTTGTCGAAACGTTATTCATTGCTGCCTGGAGTGTTGCAGCGGGAATTGTCTCAATTACCGTTCGAATGGATTTCAAATCAATCAAATTTGTTTTTTTCTTTTGTAAAAAAAAATCAGGTACAGTGAGGTCAGTAGACCTGGGAGGCCAACGGAATGTGGAGATTCTTCAAATCAGTTTATTGGGAAATTTTTGCCTCAATTCTGTCGTAACAGGCGTAGCTATGTGACAAGGTGCCCCATCTTGTTGAAACCAAACAGTGTTGAAAGGGATTCTCTTTCGGCGCATTTCTGGAAAGAAAAACTCTTTCAACATCTTTAAGTAACGGTCTCCATTAACTGTGACAGTAAGACCATTTTCTTCGAAAAAGGACCCACAATGAACCTTGAAGAAACTGCACACCACACTGTGATGCGAAGTGGATGTAAGTGCATCTGATTGGGTATCTCTGGGTTAGAATTACTCTATATTCGACAATTTTGTTTGTTAACATTGCCGTTTAAATCAAAATGTGCCTCGTCAGACATAAAAATGTAGTTCAAGACATTTTCATCCTCTGACACCATTTGAATGTTCTCACAAAATTCCAAGCGAATCGGGAAGCCTCTAGGATTGTTTGTTTGTTAATTGAATTATTTGGAAATAAGTTTAAATCTTGGTGCAAAATTATACGTAGTGGCTGTCTGCTGACACTCGTTTGAACTGATAAGCTCCTTGTCGAAACTCTAGGATTAGATTGTATGGCAGTAGCTACAGCAGCGATAGTTTAGGGATCTCGATGGATAAGGCCTTCTTGCGATTATACCACGTTCTTTACGAGCCTCATTATACTCCATCTGCTAGGAGGAGTGCCGCTAAACGTGCGCCTATATTCTCTTTGGACATAAACAACGGACTCTAAAGCGTGAAAGCGTTGCACTATTCAAATTCTTGTTTCACTGTCCCAATTCTCCAGTTTAGTTAAATTTAAAGATCAATCTATAAAACACAACAAAAATGAAACAGGTTAGTTACACAGAAAATAAGTTATTACGTTTTTTTTTGTGTGTTATGTCAATCATTTTGATAGTACATATGTATGTATGTATTTCGTTGGTTTAACACATAATTCTTTAGACTGTAAGGAAACCCAAATAGATTTAAAAACAATTCAAATAATAATGATAATTATTACGGTTCTCAAAATTTTCGTGAGTGTGTAAAATATTTAAAGAAATTTGAGTACTTTCTCTTTAGTCTATTTCGAGTTCTTAAAGTTTTCGAGAAGGGGAGTAAGCATGAATATATTTCCTATGCATAGTAATTTTGATTGGTTATATAAACATGAGACGTTGTAAACTCGTTGCAACTACTTTAAAATGCCTATTATTGGTGAACTAAACATTACATGAACATAAGCACGAATGAACTGTTGTTTAGTACTTAGCAAATTACAAAATCATCTATACGAATTTTATAAATAACAATTAATTATATTATAATCTTCCAGAACTTTTAAAGAATTTTTCTACTGTTTTTAATGACTGTTTTTAAACTGGATCATTTTCGATTAGATGTGGTATGTATTAAACATACTTTGAACAAAATCGCAATAAACTATATAATATATTTTACGGTGTTTTGAAATACTTTATTATAAAACAGGTGAAAGATTTCGACAATTGTGCAGAAGCCAGAATGGATTTATGACCAAACTAATTTTCAATGCAACTGAAATTTTGTAAGCAAGTAAATCTATTAGTAAAACGAACGCAAGTAAACCATCAAAACATTTTACGATTAATTTAAGGAAATAAGAATACACATTTGAAAACCATGTATAAACAAATTAATAGATTAATTAAATAGATTAAATCGTTTTATGAATCATAATTATTTGGAAAACTTGCGATTGAATTCACTAATTTTAAGCGTTATGCGCATGCCAGAGAATACCTGTTTAATGGCTTCAAATCGCAAAACCAAACTTTTCGCGACATACGTTTACCACTGTACCTATAATTTTAAGGGATTAGCGTTTGCCAGAACATTCCTGAAAGTCTAAACTCTAGCCAGTTTTTTTTAATAGACTATAAATTTAAATTAGTGCAATTTTCTTTTTGTTTTTTTTTTTTTATTGTTTAAGAACTAAAATTGCCTTTCTGTACGTGTTTTCTTGTGGTTACAACACATAAAAATAAATTTCAGGAAATATGTTTTAATTACAATTTTTTAACAAGAAAAAGTACAAATCTTTTAAATTAACATTAAACAGCCAAAATCATACTTCATATAATCATAAATTAAAAATAAATTTTGTTTTAAGTTTACATGTTAAAAAGAAAAAAAAAAATACCCTCTTTATATAATAAAAATAATAATAAAGTATTTGAAATGAATTTTCAATTCGCGTTGGTTGCAAAATTCATTTCAAATTAATTTTTATGCATATAATTAATTCTTCACGAAATGGAATTGAATGATATTTATGGATCGCTTAAGACTATTTTTTGTGGTTTCCTTTTTTATGGATATTTCCTATTATGATCTAAGTGTAAAATAATGAAAATAAGTTTGCATTTTGTAATCATTAAACTATAAAAAAAACTAAATAAAATTTAAAATTTTATAAAATAAAAGAAACAGCATATGTATCATTTACTTATTTTTGAGGCAGACAGCCGACGTTTTAATAAATTGGTTATTTATTTTCTCTTTTTCTTAGTAGAAGATGGTACGACGACTTTTTGTGATTGCTAAAGATACTCACGAAATAACACAACCACTCTTCTCTTGAGGATTGCCGTTCTCATTTTCAATTAACAATAAGAGCTGATGAAAAATATCAGCAACAGACTTGAAATATACAAATTTGATAGAGAAAATATAAACAACTAAATATTATTGCTTCTTTATTGCAATAACGTCATAACTCGAAAAAGCTTGTAACTTTTAGTTTAGTCTTGATTTGTTTTTTATTTTTAAGTATTTATTAAAGGAGACTTTCAAAAGTTAACTATTCTGCATTGCTAACTGGAAAAACTATTTTTTGAGATATGACTTTGTTGCAATAAAGGAGCGATAAAGCACAAAAATAAATTTAGGCAAACTTACTTCATTTTGTTTAGCAGAAGTCTCTAAAAATGCAGCGCGCCAGGATTCAGCTAATTTTTTACCCTCCTCCGTAGAGACTGTCCGTTCTTGATGTAAATCTATTTTGTTGCCTACCAATACCACAGGTACACTAAGTAATTATATAGGTATAATACAAGTTTTTTTTATATAGGTATTTGTAAACTTACTATTTTTTCCCCATAACGTCTAATAATTTTTCATAAATAATTTTAATAACTTCAAAAGATTTTTGGCTCGTTATTGAATATACCAAGACATAACCATGAAAATCCATGCTGTATTGCACTGGAAATATGCTATACTCATCTTGTCCAGCTGTATCAACCAATTTAACCATATAGTCTTGAGAATTTACTCTTGTTACCTTTGTGAATGCTAAAGAAATAGGCGTAAGAATTATTAATTTGATGCACACGTTAAATTAAATTGATAAGCTCTTCAAATTGAAATTGATAAAAATTCAACGTTTACACTTAATTTTTAGATCCTGTTGTACTTATAATATTCTATTTAGTACTATTAGTATTGAAAGTAAGATGTTGTACAACTTTCGCTTTTTTACCAATCTCGAAAGCAAAAGAATGCGAAAGAAAGCTAGTCACTTACATTCGAATCAATTTGGGGTTGTCTATCTCACTATTATTCGATCGCATATCCTTACGTATTTTGATTGTGTTTTGACACATAGTTTGCACAGAATAAAGCTAGACAAACCCAAATCAACTTTCTTTCGCTTAGATTGCAAACGCAAGCACTCTGTCCAGATTGGTAAACTGGCTTTTAGTTAAAGAATACAAAAGTCTACAGGATATACTTATAATAATTGCTTGTGGTACAGAAATTCTAATGGACTTCAGGCGTTGGACACAAAAGTAATTAATAACCTTGACTTATTAGCATAACAAGCCATGAAAAAGTCAAAGGAGATTAAACTTTTAGTCATACATTGCTCCTACGTAAATAACATATACATATGTATGTGCATATCTACATATATACTTATTTGTTATAGGTATTAAGCAATAAACAAAATTTGAAAAAGTTAGGAATTTTTCGGAAATAATTAGTCTCAAATTAAAAAAAAAAAAAAGAAAAAAAAAATAGAAAAGCAATAACACTGCCAAATTTACTTTAAACTCTGAAAAAATATTGTTTGTATACTACGTACTATTTTCTATTGTTGGATCATACGAATCGACAAATTGTCCCTCTACAAATTGTATACTTAAAGAGGATTTGCCTGCAAATAAACAAAGAAAGTAGTCGTGAAATATTTGCATTCATAACATAAACTTGAAGGCAAATAAATGAAACGCAAAATAATATATTCACATAAAACGAAATTAAAAAAAAAAAAATAAGAACATCCATCCATCTTACCCACACTTCTATAGCCCATCATGGCAATATTACGTTCCTTTGGTGGCATATTTTTAAAACTTTTTATATCTCACAGCAATTATTGTCACTAATTAATTCTTTTTCAATGTATATTATTTAAAATAGAGCTTTATTTACAACTTTAAACAATTTTAATTTTTGAGTTTTTTATTAAATACTGCAGCAAATTATATGAACCTCACCTAAATTTAGTGATGCCAGACAAGCAAACTACATACATACATATGTACCTTATATCTCTTAAATTAAATTAGTAATTTGGAATAAAATCAACACAACGGGACCAGACCGGGCCCAAGGGGACTAGCTTTATAGTAGCTAGGGCGCTGTTAACCTAATATGGCATAATTAATTATAAATATATGCATATACATACTTGCTTGTTAACATTTCAATTACAATTATTGGTTACGCAAACTTTCCAATTTTATCAAAAAATTTTATAGTACATATCGTTTCTTTATTGCAACATAGTCATAACTAAAAAAAGCTTGTTTCGAGAAAAACGCATTTCAAATTTTTAGTTTCCATACAAGTCTTTTCAGAAAATATCTCCTCAAGAAAACAGTTTAAAAGTAATTCGAATAAATTTTTGGCACAATATAAAAGGTAGTACTGTTAACAATTCTGCATTGTTAACATAGAGTCTATACGTGATATAATATCAAATATTTTTCTATCAGCAAACGTCAAATTTGATAGCAGAGAGAATTATATCACGTGTAGCCTTCAAAATTAGTATTATTGCAATATTATATCAGATATCACAATATTGTTTTGATAATATATATTTAGAAAACTATAT
Organism: Thecocarcelia acutangulata; assembly: GCA_914767995.1. Lineage (NCBI taxonomy): Eukaryota > Metazoa > Arthropoda > Insecta > Diptera > Tachinidae > Thecocarcelia > Thecocarcelia acutangulata. The sequence goes on from OU612094.1 coordinate 13,631,692, forward strand.
CATGATATGAACTGTCAAAAAACTTAAACAAAACGACATAATATTCAATTTTTGAAGAATTCCCGAAAAAAAATTGAATAAAAAAATCATAAAATCATTAAAATATTTATAAAAAATCGTTTATTGTTTTTTTGTTGTTGGAATATATAAATTTGCTTAGAGCGCTTTTACATTTGGACAGACGATGGGCAGACAGACGAAATTTGAAGGTGCTGTAACGAAAATTTTCGGTGTGGGAGAGTGTGTAGTACACGACTCTCTGTACTAGACATTTGTGGACATTTTTTCTTTCTCTTTTTAACTTTTCGCATTTTTTCTGTTGTTGCTTCATATCATTATTCTCATATCAACATCAACTTCATATAAACACACTAGCTGTGCTTAAAAAAACAACAACAACAAAAAAGAAAGAAAAGAGAAACGAAAATTTCTGTCTGTCTATTAATTTCTTAAATGTAAAAGGTTTAGGCAAGACCAAAAGAGAAATGAAAAAATGTCTGCCCATCGTCTGTCTAAATGTAAAAGCTGAGTTAAGAAAAATACAACAGTCAACGATGTTTACTGCATGGTTGCTTAAAAATTGTGAAATATTATGATATTTGCAAAAATAGTTGGCGCCATGCTAGATATGGGAGAAAATATAATTTGTTTTTCTCGTTAATCTGCTGACGTTCTCTCTCATATTATATCAGAGTTAATATCAGTTGTAGACACTATGTAACACGAAAAGCTAATTTTTTGAGATATGAGAATTATATTGTACTGACATATGTATGTTATACAAAAAAATAAAGTAGTAGTCTAAATCTACAGATGAGATCAGGCGGCAACAATGAAATGAGTTTCTCAGATTTTATGGTATAAAACATATATATGAATAAACAATTAATTTAAACCTTAATTTGCACGAATCGTTTATATCGAGAAATAAAAATTTGAAGGCTTTTTATTCATGTGAATTATGGGGTTTGGGTAAAACTGTGGCAACTTAATGCAACATATGATTTATCAACACTACTTATCTCCTTCTAGCTAACAGTTTGTCGAAAACTAATTAACTAGCTGTTAAAATAGAGTAGCTAAGCCATATATTTAAAAGACGGTGGTAATCTTTGCTTTTGGTTTACCTGTTACAAATCTCATGTTAACCACAGATTATCTAAAACGGTTAATAGTTAGACTTGGTATTGAAATGGTATTTAGCACTGCTCATTGGCATTGCCATAACAAGGTATTTTATACACTAAAACAGGAGTTAAAACGTATAAAAGATAGGTTTTTATCTTAGATTATATAAAAAAATTTTCATTTTTTTCTTTTTATAAAACAAAAAAACAAAATAATAATAAAAATATATAAATAAAAATTTTATGTTTCCCAGCTATCTATATGGCGACATTTCATAGGAACTACCCTAATCATCAGTAGACTTTGGAAATTTTTGAAAGATCAATAAAAATATATACTGTTATATAATGTTATGTTACTGCTGTGTTATAATTTGTTTTTGTTATATCAATTTGTTTTCAATTTTATAACAATTTTTAAACACAAAATGCAGAATAAACCACTAAATTCACATTCAGAAATGTAAAGAACACTTTTTACCACATTTAGCGTTCCCGATATAACCAGCAGTGTTGCCATTATTGGTCTTTTCGGACCAAATTTGGTCGGAAATTATTCGTTTGGTCGGCTAAACCTTATTTTGGTATTTTTCAGAAAACTCAAAATGATTTTAAAATTTTCCAACAGCGCGGCGCCTAACAAAAATTAATCTTACCGCAGATTTAAACATTGATTTATTTTGAGACCAATTAATTCTATTGAAAACGGACTAAATTAAAAGGGCTTTGGGGATTTTGCTAACTTTGTATTGTATTTAATTTAGTTCTGGAGCTGCTGAGCGTAAGGTTTCAACACTTTTTTAATTAAAACAGAGATGAGCAATAAACTTGAGATAAATACAATTACCAGCTTTGTAAAGAACTATGAAGAGTAATGATTGTGAGATCAGCAAAAAGAGAGAGTTGTGAGTAATTAACCAAATAATACATAAGTAATTATTTCCTTAATTATTCATAAATCTCTCTATTTGTATGTATATAGGTACGTACATATCTATATAAAAACAACATTGAGGCAACAATTGGCGATTAATTTGGACTATTTGTTTTCATAACATATATTCATATTGTGAGTACGAAACGAATGGCCAATAGTAATCCTTTGTTCTCGGTACATTATACTTTATATGAGGAATACTTATATGTTTTCCAATATTAAAAAATTGGTCTTTTCGAAATGATTTTGGGGAGGTTTGAGATCCAAGTTTGTCAGATGGAAAATTTTTGAGTGGCAGCCTTGATGACCAATAGCAAAAAGTTGTCACATGCCGTAGCGATGCCACCTTGTAGATATAATACATCCAAAGCGATCTTATACAGGGGAGTGCAAGCGGGAAGGCGAACTCAACACTGTATTTTGTTATTGTAAAACTTACTGAGAATGTCATAACCTAAATTCGCCTAAGATTGTTCAGCAGGGAAAAAATTTTATATAAACCATGATACAAAAAACAAGGTAGCCGCTTCGCTACAACAATACAACAATAAAAAAACAACAGGTATTTTGTTTGTGTAAAAGGCGAATTCACACTTAAGCTGTCAAAAGTATTTGATAAAGAACATGTAAAAAATTTAAATGGCGCCGAAAAAGGTAAACAAAACTTGACAACGAAAGTGCCGCCATATTAACCTGAATTCGTCGATGCATCCACCTAATAATTAATCCGCCTTGATATAAACGTTAAAAAATTTGACAGACTCATTGGAAAAAACGCGAGCAGCAAAAAATAATCACCTGAGCTGTCAAGTTCACCTAGAATGAATTCGTCTTCGATTTCGAAGTGTTGCATTTATCGCTCTTGCATTTACTTGGTATGAATTCGCCCTGGTAGGTTCTCTGTGCCTTGATTGAACTGATCCAAGGCGAATTCATTACTAGCTGAACTTGACAGCTCAGGTGATTATTTTTTGCATGACCCGTTTTTTCCAATGAGACTGTCAAATTGATTTTCTTTTATTTACAAACATTTTCGTGCCATTTTAATGTGAAGATTTTTTGTATGATTTAGTGCAATTTCAAGAAATTTGTGTGAATTTAAAAGTGAAAAATTAATATAATCCGTGATTTTAATTACAAACAATTATATAAAATTTTTTCTCTGCTGAGCAATCTTAGGCGAATTTAGATTATGACATTCACGATATGTTTTACAATAACAAAATACATAGCACTGAATTCGCCTTCCCGGTTGCATTCACCTGTATAAATTCGCCTTGGAACTGAGCCATGATACAAAAAACAAGGTAGCCGCTTCGATACAACAAAAACAACATGTATTTTGTTTGTGTTAAAAGGCGAATTCACACTTCAGCTGTCAAAAGTAGTTGATAAAGAACATGTACAACAATTTAAATGGCGCCGAAAAAGGCAAACAAAACTTGACAGACGAAGTGCCGCTATATTAACAGATTTCGCCGATGCATCCACCTAATAATGAATTCGAATTGGTAGAGACCAAGGCGACTTTATACAGGTGAATGCAAGCGGAAAGGCGAATTCAGTACTATGTATTTTGTTATTGTAAAACATATCGTCAATGTCATAATCTTATTTTGTTTGTAATTAAAATCACAGATTATATTACTTTTTCACTTTTAAATTCACACAAATTTCTTGAAATTGCACTAAATCATGCAAAAAACCATCAGATTAAAATGGCGCGAAAAAGTTTGTAAACAAAAGAAACAAAATTTGACAGTCTCATTGGAAAAAACGCGAGAAGCAAAAAATAATTACCTGTGCTGTTAAGTTCACCTGGTAATGAATTCGCCTTAGTAGAGACCCAAGGCGACTTTATACAGGTGAGTGCAAGCGGAAAGGCGAATTCAGTACAATGTATTTTGTTATTGTAAAACACATCGTGAATGTCATAATCTAAATTCGCCTAAGATTGCTCAGCAGAGAAAATATTTTATATAAACGTTAATTATAAGCTTTTATAATTGTTTGTAATCAAAATCACAGATTATATTAGTTTTTCACTTTTAAATTCACACAAATTTCTTGAAATTGCACTAAATCATGCAAAAAAACCTTTAGATTAAAATGGCGCGAAAAAGTTTGTAAACAAAAGAAACAAAAGTTGTCAGTCTCATTGGAAAAAACGCGAGAAGCAAAATATAATCACCTGTGCTGTTAAGTTCACCTGGTAATGAATTCGCCTTGGTAGAGACCAAAACAAAAACAAAAAATATTATGCTGCCATATTTGTAAAATAAGCATATGCAGATGATTGTTTTTTATATTAATTGACGTTTATTTTGGTTTTTATTTTGCTCTAAACAAAAACATCTCTTGTCGGTCGAGTTACGTTCTCGTTATCAGTGAAAGATTTTCCAATAATAAACCGAAAAATTATGTCTTTTCCCGTGCGAATTTTTACAGCTTCTCGCAATGGTATTTATATAAAATGATTAAAAAGAAAATGCTTGAAATTCAAGAAAAGAAAATGTTGAGGTTATGGCGACTTATGTCATCAAAAGTGAAAAATTAGTATTTAAAAAATTTTGATATTACGACGGTGTTTTACGCTTAATTTTACATTAATTTAATATGACGCCCCTATGAAAAACTGATGCATTTGAATTGTTATAGCCTTGTATAACTTGTTGGAAAGCTTTTAAGCCTTCTGTAGTATAATTATCCAAGTAATGTACTATGTATGAATATATGTGCAATAACTTGGCAGAATACTAAAAAAAACTATTATGTGTATGTATGGCCGGTTCTATTATCGGAAGTTCTATTATCGCAAGGAATTTTGTAAATGTATATTATTCAATTTATTGATTTTAGTAAAGCAGTCGGAGAAAAATATAAATATATTTTGCTTGAAATTCTTAAATGTTCTATTATGTAAAATATACCTACATTAATCACTTGTGTATATTTCAGGCCAACGAATCTTTCTTACTAAAGCACGATATATGAGCGGTTCATCTAAAGAAGCTAAAGATATTGTCGCAGTTCCGGCCGGCTATAAATATGTTAACAACAAAGAGGAAAGTATGGATTTGAATGATGTCACTGATAGAGCAGCTACTAAATTATTCCTTAGTGAATTGATGCGTGGCTTTGGTGTTACTTTGGCTCACATTTTCAAAGAGCCAGCTACTATAAACTATCCTTTCGAGAAAGGACCTCTATCACCCCGGTTCCGCGGTGAACATGCTTTACGACGATATCCCAGTGGTGAAGAGCGTTGCATTGCTTGCAAATTATGCGAAGCTATTTGCCCGGCTCAAGCCATTACCATTGAAGCTGAGGAACGTGCCGATGGCAGCAGGAGAACAACACGTTATGATATAGATATGACTAAATGTATCTATTGCGGTTTCTGTCAGGTCAATTATAGTTAGAATTTATTTTTAAGAATGTATAATATGTTATGTATTTATGTTTTATAGGAAGCTTGTCCTGTGGATGCTATTGTAGAAGGACCCAATTTCGAATTCTCGACGGAAACTCATGAAGAGTTATTATATAATAAGGAAAAATTATTAAGCAATGGTGATAAATGGGAGTCTGAGATCGCTTCAAATTTACAAGCAGATCACTTATACCGTTAAAAACTTCGTTTCATGTACCGTTAAATATTTAACCAAAAAATATATGTAATTAAAAATTAAAATATTAATGTATTTCATATATAGGGGAAAGTTGGTTAGTTTTTTGATAAAAGTGAAAACATGGATTTCTTAAGAATAATTTTTAAAAGCACTCCTCTGAAGGTCGCCAACTCCACATATGAGTTATCACAACACATTTTGGATAGCTCTTTAATTGCAATTCAAACCAGAACAATATCAGAGAATCACGATTAATTATGACCATGTAGGAATATAGACTAAGCAACATTTACATTACCAGTAGTTTTTATTCTCACTTGAGGTTATAAACTATATTGTGTAAATCCTTAAGTAAGAACTAGCATTTTTTATAACAAATGCTTTTTTTTTCTAAATAATACAAAAAATTAAAACATTTATAGCAGATGCTGTTTGCATATAATGCCCTTTTAAAAAATGGCAGTCTTTAAATGTCAAGAGTAAATTGATTTATTGGCCAGGTCCAGATAATGATTTTTCCATAAACTTCTTTTTGGCAAAACAAATCCACCATTTATTGGGTTTTCCGTCTTCCGTATTAAAAACCTTTTCTAAAACTCTGTTGCCAGTTTCGTGGCGCAATTGTAGCAAATATTGTCTCATCAATTCTATAAGTAATCATATATTTTTGATTAATTTTGAAGAAAAATTCACTTATTTACCTGAATCTTGCGGCGATTGCGGTTTGGCATAAACAGCATTTAAAGGAAATCCAGCTTCACCCGGTAAATCAAACTTTGATATAGCTAAACTATACATTTCTTGCTGACCTTGATTCTTATTAGAACAACGTTGCAGCTTCTTCAAACATTCCGTTATATACAGAGTAATATAAATTAAAGTGCGATCTACCTCTGACTGGAAAACGTGAAATTTTTTTAATTAAAAAAAAGTGAAATAAATTTTAAGTATAAATCTTCAATAAGCGAAATTTTTAGTTGTTATATAGGTATGCACTATATTAACCAACTAATTGTGAGTTCGAGTCCAACTTCAGTCAAGAAGGATTATTTCTAGCAATTATAACAATAATTGCTATGAAACAATAAGACCAAAGCAGAACGGAAAAAATAATTGAATAGCATAGCGGCCGTAGAGTTCGAATGCCAGTGGGTGCTGATTAGTAGTGAGTGAGTAGTGGCTACGAAACAGCTATAGCAACTATAGTTGTCCTCCAGCTATGGTATTCAATTATGTTTTCTGTTCTTCTTTGGTCTTATTGTTTGACAGCAATAAATTTTATTTATACATTTACCTTTATTTCATAAGTGCGAAAAAATACATTTGCTTTGAAATAATACAGTGACTCATCAATGATATCGTTATCATTACTCATTTGATACTGAGCTGGTCCGCGGTATTGAGTTCTTAACGGCAATATAGCCATGTTGCCAACCAATGAGGGAAACTCCTTTATTGTGGAATGATACGCCTTGAAAGAAAATACGTTGTCGTACGTAAATGAATGAAATATATGCTAAGCTTTCCAATTGGCATAGCCTCAACTCCACCCTTCGAGGGCCAATAACTTCGTATTGCCTTCCCTGCTTTAACCTAGTTGTACTCACCGGCATTCTTACTGCAGTTCTTACGTGCAAAATATATTTAATACAATTATGTTTTAATTATTTCTGTGCTAAGAAAAACAAAAATGTTTTTTCTTCAGCAACAAACTGTCAAAATATCGGGTTAGAAAGACAGGGATGCTGAATATTGATATGGCCAGATGTTTATGTTTTTAATAGGAAATTATTCGATTCAAGATTAGTTAATTTCGTATACGTGTGCTTGATACCCATCAAGCATTCATTTTTATGTTGGATTTGCGGTGTTCGTTTTTTAGAAAAATTTCAATAAATAAAGAAATTTTAATTGAACAATCGATTTTTCTTCTTAATTCCTTTTTAAAATTTGTTCGCAGCACATTTATTCTCATCTTTAGATCCTATAGCGTTCCTTTTGTATGTTACTTTAAACATTTTTTTAATAGAATTCGATATTGTTCGTGTTTTACGCAATGATCACAGTATTGTGTGCTTTTCATATACCAAAGAGTAGGTAAAAAATGGAAAACTTCTCTAATTTCCAAAGCACCTTGATTATCATTCTGTTTTTCTTATCGTAAAAAAGCAATTAGATGTTATTTCCACTTGATATTAAAATTATATTTTGAACCTTTAAACAAAATAATAATAAAAATTTGTGCCTGCTTGATAGCTTGCACTAGACGAAACCAAGCATTTGACAGCAAGCATGCCAGAAAGTAACAAATTTCTGATTTTCCGTCAAGCATCGACGGTGTCACAAATACTAACAAATTTTCACACATACTTTTACCACAGAATATCTGTGCTTTTACCATGCTTGTTAAGCATTTTGACCAAGGTAGATTAACGTCTATAAGGTGGCAGTGCGACGGCATGTAACAGTTTTTTTGGTCCTTCAGTTTGGCAATATACCTAGTAAGTCACTCACGTCAAATGTATTGTTTACATTTTTAAAAGTAAACATATAAAAATTGTTTTGTGAACATAAAAATTATTAATATGAAAAGAATTGAAAAGCATACCTTATTACAGGCCAGTTTTTGTTGTAATTTTGCTCTAATGCAGCCCCCTTGTAGAGGTTAAAGCACCACGATTTTGACCGTATCCATGCCCCTTTAATAAGTTTGCTTTTACATTTAGACAGACGATGGACAGAAATTTTTTCTTTTCTCTTTTGGTCTTGCCTAAACCATTTACATTTGAGAAATTAATAGACAGGCAGAAACTTTGATTTATTTATTTATTCATTTAATGCAAGAAGCCTAAAAGACCAAGGCGCACTTATATTCTATTAATATCATTGTCCTTATAAATATTTTATTAAAACTATAATACTACTATAATTACAGCATATTGCATATTGATTTGTGGCAAAAACAATGAGTTATGTACAAGGAGAAAAAAAAATTATGAAAAGGCAGAGGGCACACAAAAGATAAAAAATGAGGTAACGAAAGTTGTTAACAGGGGTCGGTACTATGGTTCTGGTTAATAATTTTGTACTACGATCGTTGCTCACGAAAATAAACTAGAAGATTTTTTTTGAAGGTAGGCGGTGTAATCGTAAATTTTTTAAGCCGGTTTGACAGACAATTCCAATTTCGACAATTTCTTATCATAAAAGATTTTTCGAAAACAGCACTGGATATTAGAGGTTCTACAATGTGTGGAGTAGTGGTATATCTTGTAAATGTGAACTTAGAGAATAAAAATTCAGGAACTGGTCTAATAAAAAATGATAAGTGATCTTAATTTCAAGAAGCCATGGAATGCACATCCTAAAAACCTGTTTAAAGCCTGAGAAACATGATCATGATAATTAATTCCCTGGACAAATCTTACAATTCTTTCAATTATCTTTTCAAGTTTTAATAGCCCACGAACCCAGTTACCAGAATATGTTTCCAAACCATAAATAATAATAATAATATAATAACTTTTCGTTTCTCTTTTCTTTCTTTTTTGTTGTTTTTTGTATCATGCTAGTGTGCTTATATGAAGTTGATGCTGATATGAGAAAAATTATATGAAACAACAGAAACAAGAAATGTCCATAAATGTACAAATAAGTACAGATAGTCGTGTACTACATACTCTCCCCCACCGACAATTTTCGTTACAGAACCCACAAATTTCGTCTGTCTGCCCAACATCTGTCCAAATGTAAAAGGGCTCTAATTATGAAACGGAAACACTGGCATCATTAGTCTGCTAACAAATAAAATTCAGCAATCTTTGCTTTGTCTCACAAATTTTGACAAGTAAAACAATTTTTTCATGTAGTGATAAATAAACAGCGCAAAATTTAAATTTTTCTTTTTATATTTTTATAATTTTCTGAAGAAAATTTTTATATCTTCAGCAAAACCCAATAGGAAACAAAAATTTAAGATTATAGGTATAAATTAAATGTGAAAAAATGCTACAAACCTCTAATTCTACAAAAAATTCGTCTGTAAATGGTGTTTCGCCTAAACAAGCAGATATTGTTAAAAGACTTGAAGACCTCAACAAATGGCAAGAGGAACAAAAGAAGTTATTAGATTTAAGACAGGCAATGCAAAGGCAGATGTTGGGTATAGAGCAGCAGACTCTATATGAAACGCTCGGCTTACAGCAAAGTGAAATGGATTTTGTGGATATAGAGCAAGTGGGTAATGAAGAAGGGAATTTTGCATGCCAAGAAATTGAAAACCTGGAAGAATTTGTGAAAGAGGATACAAAAGAAAGTATAGAAACCTCGCAACTAGAACCAGGGCATGAAGATTGTTCAAATAAATTACCTTCTTCATATGCAGCTTTAAATACACACTGGGGTACAGAAAATTTTAAAGATACGTCACGAACGATACCAAAAAAACCATTTTTGAAAAAGGGTGAGGGTCTTAAACAAAGATTTAAAATTGATCCCGATGAGTTTAGATTGACCAATTTGCCCAAATACAAATATGCTAATGCCCACCCAACTTTACGTCGGAAATTGCTTAATAATTCAAATAATCCTAAACATGTAAAATCAAAAACAGTTAGTTTCTCAACTACAAAAGCGAAAACGACCGATGATCATACAAATCTAGATGCCCAGGAACAGCGTTTTCAAAGTTTGTTGTTTTCTTCGAAAAACTATTGTAATTCTACACCAGAAACAAAACCTCCTCAAATAAATAAGGCTGCAGCCAGGCCAGAGAAAAATTCACTAGCGGTATGTGAAAAGAAAAGCTCTCAAAAACATGATACAGTCTTGCCTACAAAATTGAACGACAATAATAACAAGCCAGCCATTACACAAATTGTTGCCTGGAGCAAAATTTTGGATCCTTTAGAAGTAGAGCCTTTGCAGGTGCCGAGGAATAAACGGCAACTCATGCCAGAAACCGAAGAAAGCATATTTGAACTTTTAGAACAGAAAGCCCAGGAAGGTAGTTTTGATATGGAATCCTCCTGTCTTAAAGAATTTATGAATCGTGGTATTACCGAAAAATTAAATGAAAGTGATGATAATATACCAATAACGGAACAATTAAAAAATCAACGCTTGGAACCAGTGGTTTCAGCTGAAAGTTTGCCACACGATCAATCATGCTGCTCTTCCGAAGAAATGGAGAGTACCACACCTGATGATACGACACACAAAACAATTGAAACAACTTCTACCCTGAACCAACATATACAACAGCCAAGAGTCAGATTCTCGGATTCTAATGAGACTCATGAATATGAAGAGGAGCGTGAGACAACAGTAGATGATGCAAGCCAACTTTTGTCAGGCACATACGAATCGGAAGACCCAGGTGATATTAGCAAAAACGATGTGTTTTTACAGTTTAAACAGGCTTTATTTGCAGCCTTGCAACATAAAGCGGATCAATATCTAGCCAATGATTCTGCACTCAATAGCGTAAGTGATACAACTCTTACGGAGAAAAATTTCGACAATTGTAATGCAAGCGATTCAGTATACTCTCCCGCCTGCAAAGAGCTACAAGAAAAAACAGACATGGTAAAAACGCGTCTCACAGAATTGGAAAAAGAAATTAAAATTTTCAAAGAAAATAACCTCTTGCTGCTGAAAGCCAAGCAAGAACATGAATTACAAAAGTCCATCCACGCCCAAGAGCATCTCGAGGCCATGGAAAGATTTAACGATGAAAAAATCCGCTTAGAAATATATTTACACGATGAAAGGATGAAATTAGAAGATGAAAAGCGACAGTTTGAACAAAATGTAAAATTGAAAACTCAGGGTTTAATTGCAAAAGAGCGCAAAGAATGTGAACGGTTAAAAGAGCAAGTATGCCAGCTGGAACTGCAATTAAAAACAAAAGAAAGTAATCATACTGCAGCCCAAGCCCGATTAAGGACGCAGATACGTAACTTGGAAAAAGAACAAAGTAAACTACATGAGCAAATCGAAAATTTGGCAAGAGAAAATAAGAAACTAGAAAATGAAAATATTAAGATAAGCCGCGAACAAAATAACAAAATATTATTGGAGATAAATAGGAATATAGCAAAACTGGCACCTAAACAGGTAAATACACAAACATATCTATCCTTCATCTATTGCAACAGCGGCATATGGCAAAGAATTTGTTTTCGCCATTTGTAAAAAGGAGCTATTTTAATCACAATTTTAGTGAACTTTTCACAAACGTAAAGTTATTGCATATGCAGTTGATAATTTAATTTAATTTAAAACGATAAAAGCCATACTTTTTATGAATATGGTCTTAATATTTTCACTTTTGTTAAAATTCTTATTTTTATGTAAAAAAATTACAAAAAAAAAAAAGTTTTTTTTCTCTCTATTCACAAAAATTTAAAATATTTAAAATAGCAATATAAATGCTAAATAAATGGTCAATCAATCAATCAAAAAAAAAAAAGTTAACAATTCTGCCTTCTTAACTCGACAACCTTTTTTCTTGAGTTATGACGTTGTTCCAATAAATGATCAAAGTGTATATCATTTCTTTCTATTAGAAAAAAATAAGAAAAAAATTCCCAAAGTAAAGTACACATTTAATTAATTAATTCAGATTCAACAAACCAGCATCCCCATCCCGGATGAGGGTCCGCCTACATTGAGTGCCGGCAGAAATTTGTCCAAGTCTATTGTTACAGCCGCGATAGCAAACGCAAAATGCGCTAAACTTCATAAGGCCCCAAGTATAAGACTATCTAATGCTCAACAGCAACCCAAGTATAGAAAATCATCTTCTAATAACGACAAAGAAACTGAAATCGTATCAGATATAGATTTTGTAGAAGAAAATGAACAGCACATAAATCTTGAACAAGATGAGGATGATATATTAAAAGAATTTGAATTAACACCAGAAAACGAAAGCATTATGCCGATAAAACCAATACCTCGCAATAATAGCTCTGCGCAAAAGTCATCATCTGAAGGGCCAAATCAAGTTCCTATGCCACCACCATCTTCTCCGCGTTTGTCTTGTGGCACGAATATGAAACGAGAAATAGTCAATGCTGATGGTAGTAAAGATATCTGGTATTCAAATGGAAATTTAAAAAAAATATCTGCCGATGGCATGATTATACGCATGCTGTATTACAACAAAGACATTAAAGAGACAAATATAAATGAGGGCACTGTTAAATATTACTACGCGGAAACGAATACTTGGCACACCTCCTATTTGGACGGTTTAGAAATATTGGAATTTCCCGATGGTCAGGTAGAACATCGCCGTAAGAACGGTGTAGTTGAGGTGCACTACCCCAATAATTCTGTAAAAATTGTAAATCCTAATGATGAGCATAAGCAAGAAGAATGGCGTTTTCCTGATGGCACCCATTTGGTACAAATGCGAAATGGTGATAAAATTTTATCTCTGCCAAATGGCCAAAAAGAAATCCATAATAAATTGCACAAAAGGCGGGAGTATCCTGATGGTACGGTGAAGATTGTCTATCCTGATGGCAGTACAGAGACACGATATTCAAATGGGCGCGTTCGTCTGAAAGATACAGAAGGTAAATTGGTGATGGATACAGATATGGCTAAGTAGTTAGAAAGCTGGTTTTAATTTATTAGTTTTGTAAGACTGTATGCAGTTTTTTTGTGGTTCCGATCTGCATTTGTGTGATATTTGTATTTGTGTTTTATTTCGCTAATGACTTTTAAAAAACGTAACAGCATTTTTGCTTGTATCTAAATTAGCTCACAACCTATTTTTAATAAAACTTTATACAAAAATTCAATGTACTTTATTTCATGTAAACATATCGTTTTCTTGTTCTTCTTCCGGTGGATCAAAGTCATGCACTTTTACATCGGCATCTTCACCATATTGGATAACATTGTCGATTTGCAATAATAAATCTTGTATACTTTCCTCATCATCCACATTCATGGGCACAAAACGCACCAAGCTGTAATTAAAAAATATAATTTTTGTTTATTTAGTATCAAAAAATAAAAAAATCATAATTTTACTCCGGTGTTTTAGAGAAATCAATTTTGAAGAGTTCGTTTTGAAAAAAGTAGAAAGGTGCGATGAGCATACATACATACATATATGATATTAGTTTTGGAATAATTTAACATGTCGCGGGGTGTGTACGTCTTTCAGATATAATTGGTGTTTTAAATTAAATAAAGGATTTTTAATTTAAATATGTCTTATTTTTGCAGCTAAAGATCGTTTTATTCAACAGTATTTATTTTCAATATTTCGATAACAAATTGTTATCATCTTCAGGAAGATTAATATGTTATTAAAAAACATATTAAGTTTCCTGACGATGATAACAAATTGTTTTCGAAATATTGAAAATAAATACTGTTGAATAAAACGATCTTTAGCTGCAAAAATAAGAAATATTTACTTAAACAATATCAAATAATTAAATATCAAATATGGATTTTTCATTTATTAAAAAAAGGTCTTCAAGCCAAAACTTATCTATTCAAAGTTATCAATAAATTTTTTCGATAACATTGTTACCAAACGTTAACTCGTTAATGTTTAGAAAAATTAGTTTATTGAGTTATTTCCTAATACTCCAAGTAATTAAAATTTTTTCTACAAAACTTTTACTCTTATCAAAGTAAAAGTTATAGTTTAATAACAAAATAAAAGTTCTTGATTCTATACAATGTATGTGAATGAACAGATCGCTCCTTTATTGCAACATAGTCATAACGCAAAAAAGCTTGTTTCGAGAAAAACACATTTCAAATTTTTAGTTTTCATACAAGTCTTAGAATTTTTTTTAGAAAATATCTCCTAAAGGAAACAGTTTAAAGGTAATTTAAATAAAATTTTGTCACAATATAAAAGGTAGTACTGTTAACCATTCTGCATTGTTAACTCGAATAGCTCATTTTTGAGATATGACTATGTTGCAATAAAGGAGCGAAATGAATTTAAAATAGATAATTTTTTTTATTATATATTTTTAGTTATCATGTAACTCAATTTCACTTTTAACAATAGCTAAGGGCAAATCGCTGCTGCTGCTAAGTGTGCTCTCTTGCGGCGATAACTCTTGTTTGATTGTCAGATCATCGATGAATTGCTTCTGCCAAACAGCCGAGGGATCGCCAATATCTATATCATTGGACTGCTGAGTTTCGCATTTTTCTCTTCTCAAACTTTTCATGTCGATCGTTTTTGTTATATCTTCAAGCAGATTATTCGCATAAACCAGATGTTCTGTATTTGCTACAACGATTGGTACAAACTTATATAACAATGATCTTTCCATGATTTCACTAGTTGACGGTTCGTCACAAGAATTATGAGATCTATTTAAAGCAATTAATTCTTGTAAGCCAGAATTTTCATTGATAATTTGATCAAACTTATTAATAAATTTTAATTTTTTAGTTGCATGAATGCCAGCTCTTGTCAGTTCGATAGTTGCTAGACTTTCATTCAGTGTCAAATCATTATGTTTCTCAAGTTGTGTAATAGCTTGCGACAGATTTTCAAAATTTTGCTTCAGATATATAAAGTCGGCTTCCAATGAAGAATTTTGTATTAATTTTCTAGCTTGTTTTATGCAGTCAGCATCGTCTTCTTGACTAAGCATGTCCAGAATGGTGCTTATTTCCTTAAAACTATCGCAATAGTAAATGACGGCATTTAGCCATGAACAGCCCGTTGCAGCAGTTCTGCTAATCGTGGTGGAAGGTATTTTAAGATAGTGATATTTTGAACGAAGCAAATGAAGGCGATGAGGAGACTGCAAATATTTTCTTATCAGAGTACGACAAACAAAATTTAGCTTATTAAATTGATACCTTTAGAAATACTGCCTCACAGCAGTTGATAAAAGAGTCAACTTGAGTGAAATGTGCACGTAAAAATTCTAAAAACCTATCGAAATTTTGCAGCAAGCAATTTACATAAATCATGTTGGGGTACAGAACTTTAAGTGAATTGATGGCACTTATCATATAAGGAATTGGCTCAGTAATCACTAAGTATACATTTTCATATAGGACTTCTAAACAAAATAAACGTTTTTATTTAAACATTTTAAGAAAATAATTTGGTCTTACTTTTAGGCCACAAAATTTGCAATGAATCGCTGAAAAATGCTGCTAACGAACTGGCACTTGCCCGTTCTAAAAGACTTACATTTAACAAATAAGTTGTTCCCCTTTGCTTTTCTTCAATTAAACCAAAAGTAAACTTTACTATTAAATGCTGATCGCTATCTAACGACTCAGTTACCGATATCCAAATCGGTTTATCTTTAACTTTATGTTGAAGTTTTTGAATGTACTTTTCATAAAGAGCTGGTATGTATTCAGCTCTTAAAGTCGTTTCATTGGGTATACTTTTTTGTGTATATTTCAATAAAAACATTTGAAAAGCTGAATTATCAACGGTTTTCAAAGGCAAATTTGATTCTAGTAATGTTGCACACAAATTTGAACTGAAATAATCTAATTCAGCTTTCAATGGTGGTTTTGGAGGAGGTGGTACTTTACTGGGGCCTCCACTTGGAAGCTCAAGTGCAGATTTATGCTTCAATGTACGAAAATGCTGTTGGACACTAAATACTTTGTTGCCATTTATATTGCAGTGACATAGTTTGCAGAAAAGTATCGATGATTCGATATCCAAGACATTTGGAAACATATGAACCATACGACTATTAAACCTTTGGACCGTTTCTCTACTCTTTTTTTTGGGCATTTTTCAAATTTAATTTCTTTAGTTGAAAATATCACTAAACATGTATTATGAATATATAACCAGGATGTTTTTATACAGGATTTTCTTGCGATGAGCAAAAACTTTAATGAAGCGTGGTGTAGCAAAGGAAAACGTAAATATGTACAACAAATGCAATTGTTGAGATAAATATGCCAAAAAAAGCTTTTTATGCAAAATAGCTGGGAGTTGCCAATTATTCTCAAGGAAATAATTTAGGCGGATTATTTTCTGCGCAAAAGAGTTTCCATGTTTATACCAATCAAAATATTATAAACAGCTTGTTTTCTATGTTTCCTACCTGTCTATATGTCGACATTTCATAGTTTCGCAGGAGCAAGAGTTAATGAAAAAACAGACATGTTGAGCCTTTTTTTACTACAGTAGCTTGAAAAGATGTGTTGTTTTTAACAAAATATTCAAGTGACCCCCAAATGACGTAGTTGGACTTCTTTTAGCGCTTTTTTGGGAATTTAATTTTACACAGAAAACAAATCTTTCTACTTCAATGTTCACTACTAAACTTTTTGTTGGCAACTCTCTACAAGCCTGCCGTATTATTAGTAATGCGATACAAAAATCCCCTAATTTATTATCTGTTTATGGGTAACTCTTTACACATAAATGTCAATTTTTTATTTTGCCTCTTTGTCTCTTTCTTTTCCCCAGAATACCAAACTTAAAATAATCTCCTCGTTTTTCAAGCATTACCAATACCCACATACAAAATTCCTCTGAAAAAGTACAGAAAAAACTGCAAATAGTGTAAAAAACCACATAAAATAAAGGAATTATTGAAAAATTTGCTGCGATAGAAATATTTTTGGGAATCTCTAAAGCATAATTAAACAAAATAGAGTGCTAATTGGGACAAACTCTAAAGGAATTGTGGAATAAATTTTTAAAACATTTGGGGCAATTATACAATTGTTTAGTGCTTTGGGATACGTTTCTTTTATAGATATACAAAAATAGAAAACCCTTAAAATGTCGGAAGAACCCTTAAAAGCGGAAATGCTGCGGTCCGTTAAGGGCAAGGATATGTTATTAGTTGGAGAATATCTTTACCACTATGATGATAGAACAAGCAAAGCATATAGATGGGTGTGTAGCCGCCGTAAAGATAAAACTCCTTGCCGGGTTCGAATGTACACTACATTAATAGATGAATGGGATCTTACGCGCCATAAAGTTGAAAACATTATTGGCGAACATCCTCATGGTCCAGCCGAGCCAGAAGCTATTTTAAGGGCAAAAGAAAAGAAACGGCAGGCAGATGCTGAAGGCTTGCCGTGCACTTTGAGCAATAAGTCTCTTAAAAGAAAAATTCAAAAGCAAGAAATAGACAATAGTACCAAAAAATCTAAATTGAACGAAGACAGTGATGGTGATGATGATAGATTCCAAGGCGACACTAGTGATGAGGAGTTAGGTGACTTGGTAAAAAGTTTGGGTATAAAAACTCAAGAGCCGAAAGAGAAAAAGTTATTAATGCTTAAAACTGCCAAAGGTCATCATATGGTGGCTGTGGATGGCTGTGTGTATAGATTGGATGGTAAGTCTATGATCAGTACCACATATCGTTGGAAGTGCTTTAGGTCTAAAGACTTGCAGTGTTCGGGAAAAATTTATACTGAATGTTTGGCAAGTGGACAACATCGTTTCAAGCCCATTCGTTTAGAAGAAAATTCCCATAATCACCAACCGTATAGTGAAGCCAAAATAGAGGCGCTGATAAGAAGAAACAATATAAAGGTTTTGCAGGGCAAAGATGAAAAGTCCTCTCTAAAGGTTTTTGAAAATTTAGCAACTAATGTTGAAAAAGTTAAGACCAAACCGTTGTCCATGACGAAGGGTAGTGGCAACGTTTTGTCTATATCGACAGTTATCGAAGTGGCGAAGCCACGTCAAGATGCGCGGCGAATAAAGAACGAGGCCACATCCAAACTATACCGCCAAGTAGAGGATGTCATGGATGCTCTCGAAAACCCGAAGGATGGGGAAATTACTAAATTTACTTTTCTGCCATCCCTAAAAGGAAATCGTATTATGATTATGGATAATATGATTTTCCATTATGACTCCCGCGGTTCCCATAGTGATCGGGCCTATTGGACTTGCCTTTATCGCCGCGATAAAATTCATAAATGTAACTCACGGCTAATTACTGAAGGATTAGGTAAAGATATGAAAATTATAAAAGTTAGTGGTGATCACAAACATTCTAACAATCACCGAGAAAATATTCTGAGACGAATGAATCAAAACTTAAAAGTGAAGGATAATTCCTTTCTGTCGCAAAAAATCGAAATGACCTTTTCTGAAAATGATGATGATCGCGGTGACACATATGACAGCAATGCCTTCAATGATACAGTGTTTTCTCGTGGCAGTACACCTGATATTTCAGATTTTCTAAAAATGAAAACACCAAAAACTGAAAAAGTGGAAAATTTGCCTGAAATTAGTGAAAACACTCTAAACGAAGGCGTTGTAGAATATAAGATGGAAATTGTAGAACAGGATCCCTTCCATGATACATTGCCCATTATTGAATATGTAGAAATGGAACGCGTTAATACATCTAATTATTGTTCAGATTCTGAAGTTGAAGATTTTAAGCCACGCACTAGAAAATCTCGTGGTCGCAAAAGTGCCAGCAATGATGATGACGACGACGACGACGAAGATGACGAGGATTATAAACCCACAAAATCTCAGAAATTATTAAAAAAATGTTCTTCTAAGACACCAATGGCATCTTTTAATCCGGATAACATCGATGTAACTAAAATAACTAAATTACGTTCAGCTAAGGGCGGTGAACTTTTGTGTGTAGACGGTTATATTTATCATCTAAAAAGTATTTCAGTAACTACACGCACTTATTGGGCGTGTATTAAATCAAAAGATCGTCTGCTTAAGTGCCCAGCTCGTGTTACAACTGTCTCAAATGACGACAATGAATTACGTGTTGTACATTTGAGCAATTCGCATACACACCCGATATCGGAGAATGATATTAAAAAACGTTTATTTAATGAATTCTCTAAGACGACACAAAAATCTGAAATAAAGACAAAGGACATTATGGAAAAATCTTTAACTGAATTAAATCCAGAATTTGCTCATTTACTAGGAAATCACGGCACTATACGAAAAGAAATATCAAAGTAAGTATTCTATAAAGTTGTGTTAAAAATTAAGTAAAAAAAGTGCCTCCAAAAAAGTTTGAAAATGTTTTAAGCTTTGTTGTCTATTAAATATTACGAGTAAATCTATAAAATATTAAGCTTTTACTATAAACCAAAAAACCTAGCTTTTATATCAAACTTTATACAACCAAATAACAAGTTTTACAATAATATTTGTTCATTATTCAACAAGTGCAGCTTAGTGGAGAAACGTCGTCAATAGACAACAAGTAAAGCATATTGATTATTTTTGTACGTGAAAGTAAAAACTAGTTTTAAAAAATATTTTAATAAAAATATTTTCAATGAGTTAGCAAAGAAAGATACATTATTCTATGTATTAATTTGTTAACAAAAACCTTGGCGCGTTTATTTATTACAAGCAAGAAACAATTAAAAAATTTACATTAAATTTTTCCATCAATTTTTCAATAGATTCAATATGAAATTGTACTCGGTATCTGATGGTCCACCATCTTTGTCTGTACGTATGTGCCTTAAGGCTTTAAACATTCCCTATGAACTACATAATGTAGATTATATAGCCTCTGAACATTTGTCGGAAGAATTTGCAAAGGTAAGAATTAAAACAAAAAACTTTTAAAATACATGCTAACATTTTTCGGCTAAAGATTTTGATTTGTTTTTGTTTTTTATAAAAAAGGTTTAACGGTATTTCATTTTCGATATTTCGATAACAATTTGTTATCATCCTCAGGAATAATAACAATTTTTTTTGTTTCTGAGGATGATAACAAATTGCTATCGAAAATAAAATACCGTTAAACGTTTTTTACAAAAAACAAAAACAAATCAAGATTTTTAGCTGAAAAATTTAGAAGAAAAAATATAAAAAAGATCAAATAATACGAATATTTAATAAATATAAACTATTTGTTTCTTTTTTCAGATCAATCCTCAAAAGGAAATTCCAGTTTTAGATGATGATGGCTTCCTTCTATCAGAAAGCATAGCAATAATGCAATACTTATGCGATGGATATGGTGGAGATGACAATGCTTTATATCCCAAAGTTACTAAGGATCGGGCTTTAGTAAATCATCGTTTATGCTTTAATATGTCCTTCTACTATTCCAGCATTGGGGCTTATAGTATGGCACCCATATTTTTTGACTATCAACGTACCGAATTAGGTCTGAAGAAGGTTAAAAATGCTTTGTCGGTTTTTGAAACGTATCTTGAACGTTTGGGAACAAAATATGCTGCTGGAATTAATGTAACTATAGCTGATTTTGCCCTTGTTACCTCCACCATGTGCTTGGAAGCAATATCTTTTGATATTTCCGACTATCCACGTATAACTAAGTGGTACAATGTTTTCAAAAAGGAGCAGCCGGATTTATGGGCCATTGCTAGATCTGGCATGCAAGAAATTAAAGTATTCGAACTTAATCCTCCGGATTTGTCGCACATGAATCACCCTTTCCATCCCACACGCAAAACAAACTTCACGAGTGAATCGAGTGTGCATATTAGAGATTTTGTTTAATATTTAAGCCAGAAGTTTATATTTAGTTTGTTTTACACGGTTAAGAATGTATTAAACAAACAGTTATATTAAGTGTGTTAAAAAAATATTTTATTTTATCTTTAATATTTAATTATTTGATCTTGTTTTGGTAAATATTTCTTATTTTATCATTAAAATGCATTGAAAATACCTAAATTTGTTTTTTTTTTAATATTTGTTTTTAATTTCGCTTGCTTAATTGTTATTTAATGCTAAAGAAGACAATAACTGGCCTACAGAGTTTTTTATTACTGAATAGTTAAACAAATATTAAAATTTTTGTGTAGTTGAATAAAACCTTATCGGGTGTACAAAAATCTTAATTCAGGTTTTCCTGAAAACAATGTGATTTCGAAGAAAATGCAGCACTGAAATCCAACATATTTGCAGAAAAATAGCATAAAAATTATCTATATACTTATGTACATTTGTTACAAAAATGAAACAAATTTTCGAAATGAAAAACTTTGTACGTAACTTATTTTATGAGGCTTGAAAATCATAAAAACAATTTTTAGAACGGAATTAGTTTGTCATGAAAAATTGAAATTGTTATAAGCATAGCCAGGATTATAAAAAGTATGCAACCTCCTTCTAAATTCTTCCAACTAAAGATCTTTGTTTTTGTTGCGTTTTATAAAAAAGGTTTAAAAATTTTATTTTCGATATTTCGATAACTGTTATCATACTCAGAAAAATTAAAAATGTTATTTCCTGAGGATGATAACGAAATATAGATTATTAAACCTTTTTTTTTATAAAAAATCGCAAAAACAAAGATCTTTAGTTGGAAGAATTTAGAAGAAATTAATATAAAAAATATCAAATAATACGAATATTGAAAAGTATGCAACATGTTAAATAAAAAAAACGACTGTGTGTACTGGAAATTTTTACTCAGGAATTGGCAAAACATTTTTTTAATATTTGCTTTTTTATCAAAAATGCTAAAAAAAAGTTTTGAAAAAAGTTTAACGCGAATTGTAGAACATGGCCGTATTACTCAACATTAGTTTTCGTAACTTACCTAAAGTCTTCTATTAAAGAGCCTATCGCCTGTGATAGTTTTTGATGTGATCTTCCCCATGCGGATTCTTGTGTGACATCTCCCAATAAAGCTTTAGGATCTGGATCTAAATATTTGTCTAGTTGTTTTCTAGCCGTTTTGCTTAACAAATCCATTTTGGTTAGAACATTAATATGAGGCATTTCCAAATTGGCCATTACACTTAGAGCAGCCATAGTGCCAGATAAAAACTTCGCACCATCTATCATAAATTGTGAATCAACTAAAAACACGGTGCATATACGAAAATTCCAGGACTCCAACAGTTCTACTAGTTGTTTGCCCATTTTCAAGTGTGTAAATAACTCTATTTGTCCCGGCATATCAAATAATATATAATCATCGTCAGGTTCTATATTTAAGACATCCTCTTCCTCATCGCCACTACCGCACAACTGATTTTTTAGCCATTCCTGATTTTCGATGAGAAATTCCAAACAAAACACCAAACCGCCATTGGGGCCGTAGTGCAATTCTTCATCGTCCATAGCGTCGTCCAGTTGTATCAAATCACGTATGTCAACCAACGGTTGATAGTCAAAGTGTTCCGCTGCTGGATCTAAATTGACCACTTCAATAGCACGTTTCGAGTCCTGAGCATGCCTTTGCATGAATGAGCAATAAGTTGACTGAAAATGAGAATGTTATTTCTTTTTATTTTTATTATGCTAGCATACTCACTTTGCCACTACCGGCTGGCCCTATAACTACTTGGGCATAACGCATTTTCGGCTATTCTTAATTATATACCATACACTTAATTTGCTTTACTTCAAGTTATTCCACATGAGCACAGAGTATAAAGTTTTTTTGTTTTGCGGATTTTGCATTCAGCTGCCAGATCGCTAATGTTTTCATTATTTCCACAAGTAGATGCCAGACCTGTTGACATGTGTTTAATTGTTGAGTGGTTAGGAATTTAAGCAACAGTAGGTTATCCAATTGTATGCACCTTATAATAGGGCTTTCACTCTAATTTACTTGCGCAAGTCTATTTTTAATAAATGATATAATAAAGCAATTCAAACAGAACAGGTAATTTATCCGGCTTAAATCTAGTTTACGCAAACAGCTCCAAATGAAATAAAAATAATATAGGGTGGTAGAGAATTGAAATATAATATGTAAATATTATATAACAATATTGGGGGGAAACGCTTAGTTTCCGAGTTAAGGACCGAAGAATTTTTCATATATGCTAGCAATTTGTTAGCGAAGCCGCTGCTGGGTTATCTAGACCTGCAAAACTATCGATAGTTTCATTTTTGGTCCACTATCGATATTTTTAATCCGATAGTGATACTATCGGCCGGCGAGAAAAAAGCAAAGCAAAGTTGATTAAAAATACTCAACAGCTTATTAATTTTTGTAAATTTAATTAAAAAAAAAGTTAAAATTTAATTAAATTTTATAATTATTAAGCATGATTTTTTCATTACTAAAAATATGTTTAACAAAATAATCACCTTAAAATCCAAATGCATTATCGCCGGCTAAAACTGGATAATATACTATTTTCTTTGATATCTTTTAACAAACATTTGCAGCCAGTTTACCAATCTCAACAGCGTGCTTGCGTTCGCAATCTAAGCGAAAGAAAATTGATTTGGGTTCGTCTAACTTTTTTCTATGCGTACGATATGTCAAAACTCGATAAAAATACATAAGAATATGCGAACGAATAATAGTGAGATAGACAAACCCAAATTGATTCGAATGTGAGTGACTAGCTTCCTTTCGCATTCATTTTCATTCGAAATTGGTAAACTGCCTGTTGGTTTTCATAAATTTTTATCAAAAATTGTATCAGCCTGTTCGACGATATCGAATGAAAATGTATGCGAAAGAAACCTAGTCACTCACATTCGAATCAATTTGGGTTTGCCGATGTTACTATTGTACGTTCGCTTGAACTTATGTATTTTAATTAATTTTGACACATCGTTCGCATAGAATAAAGTTACAAAAACCCAAATCAATTTTCTTTCGCCTAGAGTGCGAATGAACTTATTCTTTCGACATCGGCGAACTGGCTGTATATCTTTCGCAATATTTTTTTAAGCTGCTGATTACTATTGAAAGTTTACGGTTCTGATAAACTTGTTTTATTGTTATGGAGAAGTTTTTGCAAGACTCAATGGTAAATCAATTATTAACAGCCAGTTTACCAATTTCGAAAGAAAATGAATGCGAAAGAAAGCCAGTCACTCACATTCGAATCAATTTGGGTTTGTCTATCTCACTACTATTCGTTCGGATATTCTTATGTATTTTGATTGAGTTTTGACAAATCGTTCGCATAGAAAAAAGTTAGACGAACCCAAATCAATTTTCTTTCGCTTAGATTGCGAACGCAAGCAGGCTGTCGAGATTGGTAAACTGGCTATAAAGTTACATGCTTCAAAAAAAAAGTTGCTCTTACATATTGAAATCAGTGTTGAGGGTGGAATTGAAGCAAAAAACTCCGTAAGGGGTTCTCGGAAGTCTGGACATTTTTCTTTTATTTTTTTGAGCAAAAAAAAAAAAAAAAAAAAAAAAAAATAAAAAAATAAAAAATAAAAAAAAACTATGCTAAATGGGATTCATGTGGTAAAATTTGTAAAACAAGCGGTAACATGTCAAATATATTCCACCATCTAAGCCCAACAATTTTAAGGTACATAATTAAATTTACAAGATTAAATTAAATTTCTTCCTATTTGTCAAGCTTGAATTTATGATCATGTTAGATTTTATTCTGACTATATACATACATCATATTGGAGTGGATTTCAAAAATTAATAATAAAAAAATTGTCCAGAAAATTTCTTTCAAAACCGAACATTTATGAAACAGAATTTTTTCGAAAAGATCCACTTTTATCGCCGGGAAAGCAATACCTGAAAATATTAAATGATAGATTGCTTATGAAAGAGTTTCTTTTTTACAATTTAGCTTTAAACTCTTATATAAATGTCAAGGCAGCTTTACTACGATAGTAGTATAAGCGCAGCTGTTTTTTGTTTCCTTTGCGTAAATTTGTCAAAAACACATAGACTTCCTTGCTTTTTCAAACAAAATTTTGACAACTATTCGTAAATTCTACCAACAAAATACATGTTAATGTTTTTAGTGTTGTATTTATTGTAATTCTGTCACTACCTATTGTAAAGCTGCCTTGATAAATGTTTAAATTTGATTTATTGAAAGAAAATTCACATTTTTTATTTCAAAATAATAACAATATTCCATTTATTTAAATTATATAAATATAGAGATTTAAATATATATTATTTTTCTTTTGAATAATTGCGTTTGTATTCTTTTTTTATATTAGTTATAAACACAAAGTTCAAATCATAACTTCTAAGTGCATATATATACATATACATATTACATATGTATGTATACGTTGACAAAATATAAACAGAAAATATTAACTTTTTAAATACTTATTATGTATATTGAAAATTATATTTAACATATAGTAAATGGTAAAAATGTATGCTTATAATAAATATGTAAAAAACGTTTTTCAAACGGTCATTTGGAATTATTAAGGAGTCTATTTTTTGTATGTTATTTCTAAATATAAGAAATCCTTTTGAAACTTTAATAAATTTTAAATTATAACTGAAGAAGATAATTTGCAACAATCATAAATAGTAATAGCTCTTTTTATTTATTTAAAACACAAAAAAAAAAAAAAAATCATAAAATTTCAAGTTTTAAGGCAAATTGTTTTAAAGACTAGAAATAGTTATACATTTAAGAAAACCCGAACCGTTTTTTAAACTGCTTGCAAACGCTTATTATAGTCGGCAGGTCTGCGATATATATTGCGAGGGTGTTAGACGGGTATAAAATAATATATAAGCAGCACTCGATACAACATTTGAAGCATCTAACGGTGTCACCACCTGATCGTCAAACTTAAACCATCTGTCGTAAGTGCCACTCTTACAAAATGCTGTATAATGACCACTTTCCATGGAGCCATAATGATTTGAAACAGCATACAATTCGTAGGATTTTGTGGTATTACGCCTTGATTCCGAAATTGTGATATAAGGCGACATATTAAGATTCTCTAAAGGAAAACGTAAATAGTTTTGTTTTTTTCTGTAACTGGGTATTGATGATTCTGTATCAGCATAGAATCTGTGAAGAAAAAAAAAAATTGAATTTTAATGAAAATTAAGAAAATAGCCTGCAATAAATAATTTATGTGATACGCAGGGAACCCAGCGAAACTTCGTACTATCAAAAGTTCAATGAATGTTACGCTAACTTTATGCATAATTTTGTTTATTATTTTATTGTTATTCAAACGAATGAAAGCTATGCGCTCCGTTTTCATTTAAACTTATATATCTATTTGTGTTGATCCTAATTTATTGACCTTTTTTAAATAATTTTCTTCTTTTTTGAATAATTTTCAATATTCGAGGTCGTTTTTTATAAAAAAGTTTAACAAATTTATTCAATATTTCGTTTTCCGTTGGAAAACTTCTTCAGGAAAATAATAGTTATAATTTGTTTTGAAAAAATTTCAAAAAAAGTTTTTGTGACAGAAAAACAAATAACATGAAAAAATATTTAACATACATACATATACGAAATAATATTTACAGCCAGTTTACCAATCTCGACAGCCTGCTTGCGTTCGCAATCTAAGCGAAAGAAAATTGATTTGGGTTCGTCTAACTTTTTTTATGCGAACGATGTGTCAAAACTCAATGAAAATACATAAGAATATGCAAACGAATAGTAGTGAGATAGACAAACCCAAATTGATTCGAATGTGAGTGACTGGCTTTCTTTCGCATTCATTTTCTTTCGAAATTGGTAAACTGGCTGTTAAAATATCTACACACAAAATTGAATTTAACATACAAAAATTGTCACAAAAAACATCATATACAAAAACCGTTTTTTAAAAATATTTTAATACAACAACAACAACATTTTTAAAATGTTTATTTCTTTTTCTATTCTTATAAATTAAATGCCTATAATTACTAGCTAAATTTTCCGTATCCTTTCTAAAATTTATTCTATTTTCTATTGGTACATTTATAATTTGTAGCATTTCAAGCATATATCGTTTTTTTATAACTATCCTCTGTATTTAATATAGAAACGTTCTCAAAATCTGGATTATGATTTGAGTCGCGGCAATGATTCGATAATGCTGTTTTCTGTGAAGAATTAATATTCCTATACTTTTAGTCACTCTTATGTCCTGCTAATCTAGTTTTCAATTTATTTTTGGTTGTTCCTACATAAACCTTATTACATTGCTCATTATATATCTATGCAAAATGTTAAGCTGTATTTTCAGGATTCATTAAACGATAAACAAAACAATTTGTCAAGTTAATTTTCTTTGTGGTTGATAACAATTATCTTTGAAGTGAACCTAATTTATGAGAATTCATTAGTTCCAAGAGAATTTTCTGAAGTCTGTTACAAAATTTTCTGCAACACATTATCTACATTGTTTTTTAAACATCATAAAAGTCCTGATCGTAAGAGAAAAGTAATGCTACTTCATAAGCAATATACGAATATACGACCTAATATTAAGGGAGAAATAACAACGGCCCCAGTACAGAGCCCTGAGGATTCGCAGAACTAAAAATATGAAGTACAAGGGGCAATTGATTAGTCCAGAAGACTAATTGTGATTTATTTATGGTATTTTCAAACTCACCTTTTCAAATGTATCACCAATACTGGCGGCAGTTTTGATATATTTAATTTTTTAATAGCGTCTCGTTTTTGTTTGCAGGCTGGACAATTCCATCCATGTATGCGTTCACCGCTAAAATACATATCCAAACATTGTGTCAATTGGCAAACATTATTGTTTTCGGGCAGCTCTAAACTTAAATTGGAAAAGCAATCATATGTTGCTGATTCTTTATCGCAAGTGGTGCACTTGACAATACTTTTTATTTGGCCATAAAATAAATGCAAAATTAAACTTTCTTTTGATTTGGTAAAATCTAACCAGGCCTTGTCCGAGGCCGTCATTGGTTCTCGTGTATATTCCGGTTGACTCACCGTTTGTAAATCGGAATGCAGCCAATCTATTAAAATAGTTAAAAATTCATGCGAATCCTGCTGTTCGATGCCACGAAACATTTTTTGATATTGACCAATAACATACTGTAAACAAAAAGGATACGACATTAATTAATTATTTAATACTTGTATTAAACATTTTATATCTTCTTACACGCAAATCCTTGCTGGCTACACATTTGTAGTTGCCATTCCATAAAACTTTTATTAGTGCGGCGACTTCTTCGACAATTTGTCCTTTTGTTTTATTGTTGCGACTGATGTAGTTTTTGTATTTGTCCGTTAAACAGTATTCGGCCAGTTGCGGGGTATTGCTAAGACATTGTATTATGCTGTTCATGTAACATGTGTTTCCAAGATTTTTCAAACCAGTCAGACCGCGACCCTACAAAATGCGAAAAGAAATGGTAATAAAATGAAATTTAAGCAAATTGTACACGTGTTCTTGATTATAAAACAAACACACTTAAGGGCGAGAAGGGTGTGTGTGCTTTATTTAAATATTTAATGTTACAAATGTTACATTTGTGTACTATTAACAAAAGCAATGTTATTGCACACATTAGCACTTTATTAATTATTTGGTTTAAGAATCGACAAGCCTTAATTGACAAGAAAAAGGGACAACCAATGAAAAGTTTATTTAGTCAGGGATTAAATTCGCTTAAAGCAAAAAAACAGATGTAAACAATAAATTTTGTTGTTGAGAATTGTTCGTTGCTGGCGAATTTAAAAAACGCCTACAACAATTAAAAAAAAAAAAAAATAATTTAACAATTGAGTTTTATTCACTATATTAGCTTCTAACATTAGGTTTATTCGTTTGCTTTACAGTAAAATTCAGAAAAATTAGTAATTTTTCAGTAAATTGTAAAAATTACTCTCTGAAAACTCTCTTGTCCAAAAAAGTACGCGAACAGAAAAACATTAAAAATTCGCAAACTTTAGTAAACAGCTAATAAAACTGCACCCATATGTAACAGCGCACACAGGGGTAATAGTAGATCTGGCTAGCCAAAAGTTAAGTTTGTTATAAACACTTTAGTCACCTCCCCGTAATCAGCAATTGTTATAGTAATCAGTCAAAACTTTACCACCTTTTACTGTGCATACGTCGATTATCGTATTTGTGATCGTTAAGTTTGTGATCAGATAATATTTTTCAAAAAATTGTCTTGTCTATATGTACAAAAAAATAATAATAATTCATAAACACAAATTAACTTTTTAAATAGATCCATTTATGTGATATTCGGACAACACAAACAAGCAACTAGTCTTTAACATACATATGTATAGAATTCATACAAAAATTGAGTGCTTTTCATTTAAAATTTCTTGATGTGGAAACATCATATTAAACT
Organism: Thecocarcelia acutangulata; assembly: GCA_914767995.1. Classification (NCBI taxonomy): domain Eukaryota; kingdom Metazoa; phylum Arthropoda; class Insecta; order Diptera; family Tachinidae; genus Thecocarcelia; species Thecocarcelia acutangulata. Next base: position 13,661,396 of record OU612094.1, read on the forward strand.
TTATTATAAGTAAACAAAATATTTGATAGTTTTGTTTTTAATTATTGCGACTAAGAGTAAATTGTTTATCTTAATAAATATCGAAAGACAATTTAATTAACACAAAAATTAAATAAATTTTGGGCAGCCAGATTTGCAATAAACCCCTATGTGCGGCGTCACAATCTTTAACTACTTTTTTTTTACATGATTACTGGGTTCTGACTGATTACTATAAGCGCAGAATTGTTTTACTACCTTTTATATAGTTTTTATAGTTTTAGTTTTTAAAAGCAATAAGAAGAAGTTTGCGCAAACGGCACAGAGTACCAAATTATACTCTTATTGCATTAACCTTTCGTATCGAACTTACTTTCGCATCGCAATAGGGAGTAACCCCCCAGAGCTCATCCGTTTGTTGTCGATTGCCAGTGGAATCAGACGTGTTTATGATCTGTTATGAAAGTTCGAGTCAAATGTTCACAAACACTACTCCCTCTTTCCTCCTTCTCACAATCTATTTTCCTAGTTCTGGTACAATGCACTGTTTTCAAGAACTATTTTACTAGGTTAGGTTTGACAGGCTGCCAGCTATTGTATAGCCAGCCCACTTAGGTCCAGTATGGTCCCGTTGTACTATTTTACTAACAAATTTGTTTTTAATTATTGTTTTAAAAACCCGGTTATCCGGGTTTTTCTTTAATATTTAGCCGAAACGCGCATTTTTTAATTGTCACTATTCTAAAGCCGGTCTTAGAACAAAGTCGAATAATCAATCACCCTTGGATGTACCTATCCGTGTTTATTTGTGATTTCGCTTTATTGGCACTAATTAAACTGAAAAATGTAACAACTACGATAGGCAAACATGAACAAGAACAGTTTCAACTATTATCCAAAGATTTTTCTTCGCACTCCTAAAGGATTTCACTGAGCTTTTGCTGCTATAGTAAAAGGTAATAAATATTTACAAAGTAGTGTTTTTTCTTCCATTCTGTGTACCCGTCTTTTGATACTACTGTCCTTATTTTCTAGTGTTTTGTCTCTCATTCTGTACACACGTCTTTTGTTACTGCTGTCTGTAACTTACAGCCTGTTTATAAGACACGACTCGTCGATAAAAAGCGCTAACTTTGTAAGTTTTTTCTGATTTTGGTTTACAAACCGCGACTATTGACGATTAGTATTAAAAAACGTAACATCTGTCAATTTATTTTGGTTTGTAAGACGCGAGTCATCTCACCATAAATGTCAAAATCGGCGAATGAGGAAACATGCTCGTCAATAGAAAATGTGTAGAAATTGTTATAAATAATAAGAAATATAATAAAAATAATTTATAAGTGGTAATAAGTAAGAAGAAAACTAGGAATGAAAATTGCAACAGAACGTTTTAATAGTCTCTCAAATTACTGGAGACATGAATTGAAATTGTTTTTTCGTTGCATATAAATGTTTTGTAGACATATTTACAGACATAATAAAACATACACATATACAATATAAAACTTGCAGTTAAATATACAATTTTTGTTTGTTTATTCGTTTTTTTTTCAATTAGCCTTTCCAAAAAATATTTTGTTTTATTTATTTACTTACGCATACATGTTGGCACACATGTATGTGTGCCAACTGTGCCTAGAATAGGAATGCCGCTTTTTGGCTTGAAAAAAAATTTTTTGGTATGAAAAATGTAAACAGATACTATTTCTTCGCATGATGGCAACAAACAAATATCATAAATGTTTGACACATACGCGAATTTACGTAAGTTGCACGACACAATCAAGTCGCGTTTTATGAACCCAATTTCTTACGTACTCGTCTATAAATTGGCTCGTCGCGAGTGAGCTAACTCGTGTCCTATAAACAGGCTGTTAGTTCATTAATTAAATTCGTATGCAACCAATTTGCACCGGAATACACAGAAAAAAATAGATGCCATATTGATAAAAAAAATTGCACTATTTTTATCAAATTTCCTGTGAAAAAGATTTTTTGCTGGATTGATAATTCAAATTATAAAGTAGAAATAGATTTTTCACTTAAAAGCAAAAATTATTGAGTTGAAAAAAATTGTTGTTAATATGTAAAATATACTTAACAAGAAAAATTGTTAAAGAAACAATAACTCTTCACTGTTATATGACAACCTTTTAAATTTATTTATTGAATAACAGTCAATAATTCGGAAAACTTTTTATTAATTGCATTTTATTAAGAGATATTTCCAAAAATTTATTATTAATAATAATTTAATTAAGTCAATGCAAATTTTATTAAATTGATGGTTTTTTATTAATAACATAACTTGATTGAAAAAAATCTCATCTATTTTTTTCTGTGATAGGTAGCAGGCCGTATACACAGCTTGCTGCCTATTCCGTTTGTTTCTTTTTTGCTTCTCTTTTTTCACCGTTATCCGTATTTTCTATATATATGTTCACTATCAATTTCGTATGAAACCAAAGTGCATCGAAATAGGTAGCAAGATGAGTACATGTTTTTTTTTCTTTTTTCACCGTTGTCCGTGTTTTCTATATATACATATATATACATATGTTCATTATTAATTTCTTTTCAACGCATTTCATTACCTTGTAGTATGGAAAGTGTTGGACTAAAATTTGCTAATCTGAGCAGTGTCCAAGGTATATACACTGGGTACTGATCAGTTTTAACTAATTTAACTCCAACATTTTAAATGCTGTAATAGAGTTTTTTCTTAGTCTGTCATGTTGTTATTGTCCCTCTTTCCTCCTTATCAATCTATTTTGCTAGTTCCAGTACAATGCACTGCATATGTAGGGGTCATCCCCTGAGTACTGATCCAAGATAAAAAAAAAAAAAATGTAGGGGTCATCCCTTATTTGGCTTTACATTTTATAAATATGTACTATAAAAATCCACTGAAAATTTTACATTGCTTTTAATTTTACAGCTGTTGCCAATAATGCAAATCTTTTGATTATATGATGTTATGTGTTTTAAGCGTAAAAAATTTTAATCTAAAAAGTAAGCAGAACTAGTATTGCAAAATGTACAATTGTGGTTTTTTGCGTTCCAGCAGTTTTGGGTAAAGTTTGCCAACTTAGTGAGTAATTTGCTTTTTACTTTCATTAGTCTGAACTAGTCCGAGATCTCGTGGAACACACCAGTTTTTCATCTTACTAAACTTTGGTGCAGGGAATTTTTGTTAGTACTCAGTAAAAGAACTGTTACTTTACTCTCTTTTTTGTGTTCTCATTTACTGTAACTTGGGTAAACGAACAGCATTCAATAAAATGCAGTAAAACACAGTAAAAATTAATACAAATTTTTGGGTAAACAAACATACTCGTATTGATACCCATCAAAAGATTATAAACAGCTTGTTTTCTACGTTTCCCAGCTACCCTAATTAGGGAGGAAACGATACGAGTAAATACTCAATACTTTTCTTTCGATACCAACTACTTTTAGTATCGATGCTTTACTACCGAGTACCAAAATATTCAAAAATACTCGTATCGAATACGCTTTTCTTATTGACGAACAAAACAGCTGTGTTGGACACCATTTGTACCATAATTTTATTTGTTTTCAAAGTTATATATGTATAATATAAATCCGTGCATGCAAATGGGACCACCAAAATCGGGTGTGTGGTTGTACCTATATACTAAAAAAAGCCATTAAGTTTGCGTTTACGATCGTGAGTTACTAAAACAAATAGTCCAGTTACTAAACCCAATTGACTTTATCGCTAAAGAATCTTTAGGTCAGAATTATGTGACTATCGAAGATTATACCAATAATATATTCACCATTTTCTGATTGTCGGCGGCAATACAAGACGACGCCGATTTTTAAATTTTGAGGCGACTCGACATTCCTGTTGTCAATATTGTCATATATGGATAACTGTCGAGAAAATGGCGGCAATATAGTCTTTAATTGTCGGTTGATTTGTCGTCACAGTTTTTAGCATCGAGTTCAAACAAAAACATCAAAAAAATTAATAAAGAAAATTAAAATTAAAAAATTGGAATAAAATGGAAAAAAATTGAAATTACGAGTTCCGCCATCTTGTGTCCATCTTAATATCTAACAAGGAGTACACGTATTTTTGTCTTATAACAATTTATAAATCATTGAACATCGAGAAGAAAACACTACTTTGCGATCAACATAATCTGATATGAATTTTATCTATGTGCACATTTTGTACAAAAGTAATCACTTATAGTATACATTTAATACATAAAAAAAGATTATTTTCCACTAAAAATGTTTTTTAAAAGATATTTTGCAAAATTAATAATCGGTAAAATTGCAATGGCGTCTTTTTGTAAACAAACACACACAATCGCTTTTTTGACAGCTCTTATTATAAGATCGTTGCCATAAGATTTCTCATAACAACGCTCTCATAAAAATTATTATAAGGCTGCGATAACACTGATTTTAAGTCTACACGTAACAGAATTTTCTCTGCGATTGAATTTGACGTTCTCATCTCAGATATTATCGCAGATGTGGACACTAAATTAGGGATGATAGACCTCCTGTTATCACATCTGGGCCATATCAGACTTAATATTCGACAGGTAATCTCACTAGATCACCTGTCTTGAGCGATCACAAAAAGTTGATGCTGTATTTGTTTCTGACAGCTCCTTAGAGGTATTCCAAGGATCCCATATATATCCCTTTGTTATAGCTGGACACCGCTACAACATTTCCGGGCACTTCACTGCGTCCTCGTACCCAGAAAAGCACTTATAATTTGTTAAATTTTATAAAGACGAACGAATCTTCACAGAGTGCAAATGAGCAACTCGTCTAGAAAATTTGTGTGAAAAATGAAAAGTTTTCCGAGTACTTTACTATACCAAATTTCTAGACGTGTCGCACACTAGTTCTGTTAAATACATATTAATTTAATAATAAAATGAAAAACAATTAAAATCAATTTTACACACACCCAAAATCATATCAAAGAAAACAACAACATGACTCAAGTTTTGTTAAGACAAAATCCCAATAGAATATTTATGGTTTAAGATAACAAAACAGAAAATACAAATGAAAAATATCCAAGGCAACTTTAGAAAGTTAAAAAAAAAAATGCAGGAAGAAACAAAATAAAGATGTAGACATCAAAGATAAAAGTTAATAGCCTCTTATTGCTTTTAAAAGTGAAAAGATTCGAAAGGAAAAAGATTATAAATTTTAAAACTACTACATGCTTTGAAAGCGCTGCATGAAACGCCGAACAGTAGGCAACATTAAATAAGCAGAAAATAGTCTATATATTTTTATGTGAAACTTATTTACTTTATCACACTTTGTGCCAATTCACGGATAACGAAACTGGTTCGTTCGTTCGCACAATTACATTTAAACCAAAAATAATGCTCAAAATTTTATTATTATTTTAAATGTAATTGTGCAAACGCAAGAACCAATGTCGTTATCCGTGAACCGGCCGGGGCACATAGAATCCGTCGTACGTTATACTTTGCCTTTTTCAACTGACAACTAAGTTGAAATACATGTAGGCTTGTGAGCTTTTTCACAATCGGTACTTCTCCGTCAACGCAAAGTATTAAAGTTGAGCAACTTTCAACTTTTAACGTACGTTGAGAGCTTTGACAACTATCTGGTAATATTTTTTGTATATTTTAATATAATTTTTCGTTCAAAAATTAAATAAATTGAAAAAAAAAAAAATTGTGTTAGATTTTTTGTGCTGTGTCTGAAACATAAATTCAAAGATTTTAATCAAACTAAAGTAAAATGCAGTTGGTTTTATATCCGTTATCAAAGTACTGATGGTGCCAACTTCATACTTTGTACACGTGATGTCAGTTGATAAAGGAGACAGCAAAGTACGACGGATTGTATGTGCGCTGGCCTTTAATCACATCGTTATCGAAATCTTCGAGTGCTAACGACTAAAGAAAATATATTGGAATCCTTGGGTCTATTATAAATTCGGTGTTCTTCAGGCAGAAATATCAGCTATAAATACAGCGTTTACATGGCTGACGTTTAACAAGATATTTGGCAGGAATGTCATGATAATAACGGACAGTAAGGCCGAAATATGTAACAATTCTCAAAAAAAAAAAAAAAAAAAATCGGAACTGCTTAGCTAACCGGGTTTTCATATTCGGTGCCCGTTCTTGCCGTGGAACATGCATCTAAACTATAAACGGTCATTCGCTTTAGTGCAAAAATTGATGTTGCCGTATTGCTTCTGAGGAAGTGGGGGGATTTTTTTGTTTCCTAAAGACAAATTTGGGAATTCAAAAAAGACTCGGAACCGGTTTTTCATATTCGATGCGCCTTTTGGCCATGAAACATGTATTTGAGCTGTTAACGACCATTCGATGTAGTGGGAAAATTGAAGTTGCCACCTTGTTTCCGGGGAAATGTGGGATTTTGGCGATTTCTGAAGCTGATTTTAGGAATTCCATAAAAACTCGTAACACGTTATGCAGATTATTACTTGTTTGTATGGATTATGAGCTTGATATCGAAGCGTAGTTTTTAGTTTTTTAAACTACATTTATTGCTTAGATACCACACCTGCAGTAACGATCTGTGCATGAATTTAAATTCAGCTATTTTTAAGACTAATTGAACTATTTTTAATAAATTTCAATGCATTCCAAAAATATAAATGTTCCAGTTTCTTAAAATAGCAAAATTCGCCCTGTATTATTAAGTCCTCAAAACCGATACTCTTGTGCATACTTTTGCTTATAATTTTTTTATTACTGCAATTTCGTTTTTTTTTTTAAATCACTTTTTGCAGCTTATTACTTTTTTGTACATATTAAATAGAGCAATTTTCTAGCTTAACTAAATGTGTACTGAAGCATTTATATAGGCTGTGTAAACAGCATTACACAAAATTGTTGAAAGGTATCAACGATTAAAATACCCGCAGCTTATTTAAAATTAAGCAAAATGAAATGAAATCGGTTATCTGTGTTATTAAAAACGAGTAGAAACTTTAGCTTAAATAATTATTTAGACCTGCTTAAGTCTAAAGCATTTTTTGTAACAAAATCTATGACTTTTTTGTTAAACTATATTTCATTATTAATTTATTGAACTTTTTTGATGAACTTTATAATTTTTTAAACAAATATACAAAAACCAAAAATTATATTTCATTATATTTATACGATTTCAACATAATTTAATTTAACTACACCCTAAAAGTATGCAATAAATTTATGATTTATTTAATAACCTAAAAACACACACCTTTTTTATGGGACGCAAAGAAGTTGTATAGCGATATGCTGAGGTTGGTAATTGGATTTTAACACCGCCAATAATCATCTTAGTAGAAAAAGCAAAGTTGTTAATAATTTATATTGTTGTTTAAGCTTAAAACTCCGACAACTTTGCGACATTCTTCGTTTAAACACCGTATGAAACTAAAATCTTAGCTGGTTGACAAAACAAAAAGTTCACAAACATTTTCACAAATGCTTTTGTCAAAAACACATTGGAAAACCAAAACCAACCAAACAACAAAGAAACCCCAACGAAAATAAGAAATAAGGCGCATTTTGCCCAACATGCGTAAATGGTATTTAAAGCAGAATTACAAAAACACAGAAAACGAAATGTATATAAAAATAACTCTTGAGTTGACCGACCACCATGTGCTCTGGATCGGTCTGCGGAAAGTTATTTTGTTATTTATTTACAAACAAACACATCTTCGATTTTTTAGTGGTCACGGTTTTATTACAATTGGTACCGTCTTAAAATTATACCAAAATTAAAAAGAATCCATCTGGTATAAACAAAACAGTTGCAATTTTGTCTACACATCCTCGTACAATTGCTGGAAACAAAGTACATTCAGACAAAGGAAAATCTGTTTTTTTAAACGTGACCTTTTGAACGGAAAAAGATTTTTTGGGGTATTGATTTTTAAATTCATTTAAATTTCTTTTGTATTTTGTTGAACTGTGTGTGACGTACTCGTAAGGAGGGGGGTTTCTAAGCTGTTGCTGGCAATTAAAGTGTAAACATGCAGATAGTTGGGGGCTACATGTGAAATTTAGCTGCCCAATTTAACTAAATAAAAGAAAAAGAACCAGCTGCATTTCTTTAAAAGGTGACCAATATACGAGGGCAGTGTGATATTTACGTGACTATTTCAATTAAACTCAATTGAAAGGTGTAAAGAAATGTTAGAGACGTTTATAAATAGAATAGCTTGTTTTTTGTGTTTTGACGGATATTATTAGAGCATTTTTCTTTTTAAATTCTCAGCAATTTATTTGGATTGTTGGGATATAAAGTTGAATGTTTGAGAATATCTTTCAAAAATTTCCAAAGTCTACTGATGATTAGGGTAGTTGCTATGAAATGTCGACATATAGATAGCTGGGAAACATAGAAAACAAGCTATTTATAATATATTATTTATTTATTTTATAAACAAACACAACAAGATATAACATCTTATAAATGACAGTGTTAAGCTATGTACACACGGTTGTCAGATGTTACAATATTGTAAGATCTGGCAACATGCTGACAATGTAGTGACAATGAAAAATTGTCCGGCAGAAGTAAATTGTAATTTTAGACGATCGTAAGAAATCTTACAATTTCATTGTCAGACTATGGTCTGACAAATAACTCATCTGACAACAAAATTTGTCAGTTCACACGGTTGCCAGATTGTTAGATGAAAAAAAAATTGCCAGACATGTTGTAAGGCATTGCCACTTACGCTGCATTTACACACACAACTAGTGGCATGCAAATTTTGTATACATATCATCAATGAAAACCAATTCGAAATACTGGAATCTCTTGCCACTCGCTTTTCTGTTTACATTTGCCATTGCAATTTCATTTTTAAAATGTCGTCGAAGCGTAGACTTCAAACAATTTTACTTCTCGAATTTTGCCTCCATTTTGAATTTGTCTTCTATTTACAAAATAGAGCTACCGAGTTCATCACAAGAACATATATTTAGGGAAACGATGAAATATTATTTTTATAAATATTATTTTAATAATCTAATAATTTATAATTAACGAAATCGAATCTTAATAAAACAAATGTGAAGCTAAAATTTGTAATTCCATTTGCATTAAGTTCTTGGCAGGGTAACATTAGTTTATCATCCTGACATTCAGTGGCATGCAAATGCCAAATTTTCACTCGCATGCAAAATTTGCTGCCACTGGAGCTGCCATTGCGAAAAAATGTGGGTGTGTTAGTGAAAAATTGTGAGTGTATTGAGTTTTTCGAACTGGCAGTAGCATGTGTAAACTCTAAGTCATGTTATCAACAACCATCTGTTTGGTAGTGTTGCCGATCAAAATTTTTTCTGACAATGATGCCATTGTCAGGTGCATTAATTTTATACATCTGACAATTAAAACTAAGCACTGACAATCTCACGATGATTGACAATGGTTTTTCTGACAACGTTGTAAGTTAAAAATTCACAGTTCACACGATTGTAATACATTTTCAGACAATTTTACTTACAATATTTATTGTAAGATCTGACAACCGTGTGTACGTAGCTTTAGTAACATGGGTGAAATACTATTGTAAAAAATTGACTCCGAGAAAGCAAACGAAAGAATATACAATTGAAGCACGAGGTGTGATCGAAAAATAACCGTTATTTTCAATTTTTTTATAAAGTACTTATCTATTCATCAATACCTATCTTGCCCTCTTTAAAGTAGTATCCTCAAATATAATACTTTTTTTAGAGGCATGATAACACTTTGTTTTTGGCCAAAAACTCACGCGCAAGCATCAATGTGTGAGCTGGTGCGTTATCATTGTGCAAAATCCATGATTGTTTTTTCCACAATTCTGAACGAATTGCTTCGCGCAAACGGCGCATAGCTTCAAGGTAGTATCCCTTATTAACCGTACGACCTTGTGGCAAGAATTTAGGATGCACCACGCCATTGCAGTCGAAGAAAACAGTGAGCAAAACTTTCACATTTGACCGAACTTAAAGTGCTTATTTCCGTCTTGGCTCTTCTGGACGCTTCAGTTATGATTGGGCTTTGGTTTCAATGTCATAGCCATACACCCATGATTCGTCACCAGTTATGACCTTTTTGAGGAAATCGGGATCATCGTTGACGATGACAGCTCCTTAACGATGTCCATGCGACGTTGTTTTTAAGTTTTTAGTTAAATATGAAATATTTTGACAACTGTTGTGCTCAGTTTTCCTGCCTTGAAAAATGGACTTTATGGGCGCATGAAATAAGCTGTGAGCCACTGTACTTATTTTGCACATTATTAAACAATTTTCAAAGTTTTATTCTACGAGTACGTAGAATTATTAAAGACATCGTCTTTGTAAAGAAAACTATTTTATGTTCGAAAATTTGTTAGAATAGTAGTTATTATGTAAAAAGTATTATGAGCTAAAGTGTTTTATATATGTTATGTTAAAAGGCCTCGATCATAAATATTTGCAAACAAATTAAAAATATTAATCCAAGTTTTATTACATGTAGAAATTTGTCTAGCGACAAAAACCACCATTGAATTCAAATTTAGACTATTAAATTTTGTGTGCCAGAAATTTAGGATGTAAACATTAAAAATATGCACACTATTAAATTTTACTTACCACTGTTCCCGAAACGGGTGAAAAATCTCGTTGTCTCTGTAACGCATAGATGTTCGGAGAGTTTAGTGTGTTGGAACGTACACTTATCTGGGGCTTAGTAGAACGATCAAACTGTGGAATTATCAGTTTTGTTTCCTCTATTTCTTTGTTATCTAATTCGTTTTTGATATCGTCAAAAGGAAACTCGGTTTCGTTATATCGTTTTTCTTGCTCCAGAAGTTTGGCATTTATTTGATGCTTATTTTTGCGAGCAATGTCTAATTGTAAGGCACGTTGTAGCTTTTCTTCTTCAAACTTTGCATCTAAACGCTGGCGTTCTTCTATTTTCTCCTCTACATCGTCTATTACTTGTAATGGAATGTTGGACTTTTCTTCCTTTCCGCGGCTTTTATATTCGTCCAGCTCCTCACGTAAGCGGATATTTTCTTGTTTCTAAAGAAAAAGAAAACATTAGGTATATAAAAAATATAGGTTGAAATATAATTCCTTCAGTTACTTACAATATCTTCTGCAGTGCTTTCCAATTGCATTATTTTGTACAACAAATGCTGATCTAAATTATTCCACTCATTTTTGCTGTAAATATCATTGATTTCTTTGTCAACTTTGTACAATTCCTCATCGTTCTCTTTGGCCTTTTCCATTAACGTTTTTTGTTCCTCAACTATTTCATCAAACGCTTTTTGTTTTTCATCATAGATCTTGATTGCCGCCAGCTTGCTGGATCTGTCAACAAACGGTCTATTTACAGTAGGACCGGTTGATTTAATGATATCGTTAATATTCAAAATTATCTCATCTTTCATTTGAATATCAGATATAGAAGGATATTCAATATCGTCAATTAAATTAAGATCATTTTGTGGAATAGCTGGTGCCTGTACCATGGGATTTGTGCACAATTGTGGATATATTAAAAGAAAATATTCGTAACCGCCTTCAAGGATTCTAATTGGCGAACGATAGGTAACATCAGGATCCCACTAAAATAAGTTTTTAAATATTAAATAAATGAGAACAAAAAAAACATTATATTATTATATATAGTAATAATGTTTCTGTTTTATTTAGTTTGAAGAAAAAAATATATTGTGAATCAGTTCTCTTGTACAATTTAGATAACAAACAAGTGAACATTTTGATATTTTAAAGATTAGCGAACTTACTTTTTGTAATATATCCAATAGTATAGAAATCGGCCTATCTTCTGTTATGTTAATTTCTGAACAGTTCCAATCAAGCAGCACAACCTCATTTTTAATAGCTCTAGCCGACCAAAGTTTCTTGGATTCATTACTAAGTTTGTCCTGCAGTTTGCCAGCCGACATGCTAAAAATTAAATACATAAAATATTAATACGATAACATTAACATAAATATTATTAATCACCCCGCTTGTATTATTTCCTCTGGTATGCTAAGCGTCAAACTATATTGTAAATGTGACTTTTTAAAATCCGTTTCTGGGCGACAGTCAATAACTAAAACATTTTGCGCTGCCATAGACTCAAATAATTGCTGACAAGACATAAAACGCATACTTGTAAAATCTGAATTGTTGCCTCTGGGTGAATTTGAGCGTGAGCGATCATTTGACACCGCCGCATAATTATTGTGTGCTGCTGGTATTGTTGTTGCTTCCACTCTCATTTTATTATTTATGCGATCATAACGTTCATTTAATGATTTAGTTAATGCCTCCAAACGATCCATAGTAATTTTATTAGAGCGATTATCTCCCAACATTTTTCTTATCAAGGGTTTGCTTTGCTTATAGTCAGGCTTCTTGTAGATACTGTTTAACATATTGAAATATCTTGTATATAATACGTACGCCATTTCTTCGTCGCCTTTGCGATAATATTTTTCTGCTTCAGCAATTACACGGCTAGCAGCATCCAGCAAACTAATAACAAATGATTGAACTGATTAGAGGATTTTACTAGATTCTTTTAGACTGTACTTACCAATGCATTTTACGTTGTCTTGCATCTGGAATTTCGGTGTGCTTTTCCAAGTCATCGAGGTTTTTACAAAGATAGATTTCTTTTATCGCCGACATTTTAATGTTATATTTTTTTTTATCACTTTATTTTATTTTTTTGTTTAATTATGCACTTTTGTAAATTCAGGTGTTGTATTGTTTTGGAGTTATCGCTCCTCAGTGACTTATAATTATTCTCGAAATTTTGCTTTTCTCAATTGAGACTTTTACTAATTAAACCAATTTATAAATTGTAATTGAAAATTTTTAATAAAATACAAGTAGTTTTCGTATGCAGCAGTACAAAATGACGTTTCATATTAAAGAGAAAACTAAAACAAAAGTTGCCACATAGCAAATAATTGGCCAAGTGACGACAACTTATCATATGGTGGAAAACGTTGCCGGATGTATAAAGAAGTAATTTTATGTGTCTCGAATGTGCTTAGCTAATTCAACATCCTTTATTTTTACGCAGCTAACAGTGCATTTACACATACAAATAACTTACAGTAAATTCATTAAATGAAATGTTGATTTAAACTTGGGGTTGGTTCCGAAGGAGAACGAATTATCGAATAATAAATTCATTAAAATATTTCTTATATAAAATCCAAATCCAAGCTTAAATCAACATTTCAATTAAAGTTAATAAAAAAAGTTAAAAAATTAGGAGCAAGATAAATTCAGTATACATATCGCTTTTTTATTGTAACATAGTTATATTTCAATAAATAAGTTTTTTCGAGTTAACAATGCAGAATTGTTAACCGTACTACCTAATATATTGTGCCAAAAATTTATTCAATTTACTTTTAAACTGTTTCCTTTAGGAGATATTTTCTAAAAAAAATTCTCTAAAACTTGTATGGAAATTAAAAATTTGAAATGTGTTTTTCCCGAAACAATTTTTTTTTTTGTTAGTTACGACTATGTTGTAATAAAGCAGCGATATTATCGAAAATGTTGGAAAAATTCTCGAATGTCTCGTAACTTACTTTTATATTTACACAGGCAAGTACAAGTTCATTTTTAAAATGTCCTCACAGCGTAAATGACTATTAAAAATTGCTTTATTTATTTATAATTTCTTGTTCATATAATTTTTTTGTATTTGATGAAAAATATTTGATTTAAAATAATATTTGATGGGAGAAAAATATGGATCAAGTATTGATTATTAAGTACTGTTTATTAGGGTAGCTCGTATGAAATGTTGACATATAGACAGCTGGGAAAAAACAATTGCTTATAATATAGTAAAATTCAATCGTAAAACAGTTCCAAAATTTTGTTTTGTAAAAATTAATTTTCTTTCAAATCCGATCGATAGTTTTAAAACTTTACTGCCATTTTTTATATCCAAAATTTTTATGTTAATAATATTTCTTAAATCAACAAAACTAAAAACGTTTTCCGTTCAAATACATCTGATGGCTTGTTCTGGATCAAGGAGGTAAGAAGATTAATTAGACATCATGTTCCTCTGATAATTTTCCTCCTCATGGATAATATATACATATATGTATAAGTGTCTTATAGAAAAATGCATCATCATATTGAAGACGGCGTATATCGTCAGAACTATGACATCAATATTATGTAAATAGTCATCAGTATTGCCTTCAATCTATAGAACAAAAGTCATCAGAGAATTTTGTCTTTTATTGAGTATCATCATTGATATAACTGTGGGGATCGGATTTGCTGTTTTTGGTAATTTCTCACCAAAATTGGTAATATTTATTTTCAATGTTTGGGATGGGACTATTTTTTTCGTTTAGGTTACTTCTGTTACCTAAATTAATAGTTTATAATAATATATTTTTACAAGAATATTTAACTGGCTAAGATTTTAAACTACGTTTTTGTAATTTTTAATATTACCATTTACCTGCTTCTGTTACGTTTCTTCCACAAACCTGTCAACACAAATTCTTCTTAGAAGAACAAAAAACAAATTATGATTTTTTTTCTTAGGAAATCGGGTATCATAATATAAATCAAGGTGCATTAACGTATACACGGTGGCAGCACTAGAGCAAAATTACAACAATACAAAAAAAAAAAAAAACAGGCATGTGGTAAGCTATGTTTATCAGAAATATTTGTAACTATTTTCACAATTATAAACTATGAATGTACCTTTTCATAATTATAATTTTTTTTGCATACGGCCGTTAATGTTTAATTCAGAATAAAACACTAAATTCACTTTCAAAAATGTAAACAATACATTTGACGTAAATAGCTTACTATATTGCCAGTAGCAAAACATTGTCACATGCCGTAGTGCTGCCACCGTGTATACGTTAATGCACTTTGATATAAATATAATTAAAATATTTTTTTATCAATATTTTAAACATATTAAAAATACATATTTCAAAATATTTCTTTACCATATGGTTAGTGGGAAAATATATAAGCAGTGTTGTCAAATTTTAAATTTCAAAACACTCCAAAATTTGCAAAAAACACGTTATTTCAACAAAAATGAACCGAATTTCGAATTTTTCTTTTCATTTGAGAAAACCAATTTTATTTTATAAAAAGTATACTGTTTTTATATTAAAAACACGATAATGAAACAACCTTTTAAGCGATTATTATGCAATAAAACTGGACCTGATACCACTGCCTGATGGCATGCCATTAAATTCGTTCAATAGCTAGAATTCGTGTTTGTCAAACTTACACTCTAGTACGATTCTATTACTTTTATTAAGATAATCCTTATAATATTATATAATTAAGATAATTTTTACAATAATTATAACGATATTTTATCAAATTTATTATTCAGCAATATTATTTGATTATATTCGGTGTCGACCGATATCAGCTGCTACTTTTACTGTCTGGTTACCAGTAACATAAACTTACAGCTGCTTAGGAGCATACAACTGTTACTGCAAGGGATGAAAAGTGCCGAAAGAACTTGTGATTATCAGATCACTAAACGGTATAGAACTACAACACTAGAACACTACAAGTCTTTAAACTCGATTAATAGCAATTCTATCAAATACAGGGTAAATTTCTTTTGTGTTTCCGTAATAGAATAGTGAAAAGTGTTGGCTGGTTACTTTAAAAGTATTTATTGAAATATACGAAACTTTGCCAGAATCATAACAAATAAAATATGAAGTTTATCATAAGCAATATTTAATGCAAACGATTTGGAAAAAATTTTATCATTTAATTTAACAAACTGTAACGAATTCACGCGCCATCATAAATACGAAGTTCTTTATTCAATCTCTGAATTTATTGTAATATTTAACATACATGACTTGATAGTTTTATAGCAAATCTCGCTCTAAAAGCAGCAAACTTACGAAGTGTTTTCTTTCGAGAATTATTATTATACAACAGCAAGAATGCCCTACTTTATGCATATGTGCATGAAATGCAAAAATTTAGAACACTTGAATAGACCTTTTTCTTACATTAAATCAAAAAGTTAAGTTGAATTTAAAAATTTTTAAAGCGCACCGAAAATTTAATGAAAGCATACCACGCAAGGACTGAAGAATTATTCGCACAAATGGTTTTAAAAAGCATCAAAAATGGTGCGAAATGCACCGAGTTGACAACGCTTTATATAACCACACAAAATATTGAGTATTTCTATCACCCGGTGGCAACCACACACTAATTCGTGTGGTCTGTTGCCAAATATTTTGAACAAAATTAGTATTAAGCTATATTTATTGGGTGAAATTATGGGCGACCTAAATGAAATGGGATGAAACGATACCACTAGAGTATCGATACTTATTCTCGATATGGTATAATACCTAATCGGTATCGTTACCTAATCGGTATCGTTACCTAATCGGTATCGCACCATTTGTGCGAATAATTCTGCAGTCCTTGCGTGGTGTGCTTTCTTTAAATTTTCGGTGCGCTTTTAAAATTTTTAAATTCAACTTAACTTTTTGATTTACCTAATCGGTATCGTTACCTAATCGGTATCGAAGAAAAAGCATCGATACATACTTGTATCGGTCGATTTCTTCTTACGATTAGCGACAGGTATTAATACTTATGTGTATGGATACTCTAAAAACGTACCAGAAGGACAAAATATTCCAATTGCGCAATTAAATGCTCGACCAAGGCTGCCAAACTTATCAGTTAATATTAATATTAAAGCAATTTGTTACTGGTAAGGCGGAGGAAGGACTTGAACTTGTACTACATTTAACCTATTCTGTTTTACTTAATGTTGCAATTTGTTACATTCCATCGAACTTTCTGAAGAATTACAAAAGTTTATTTGAGAATTAGTTTTGTATCTAATTTAAAAAAAATTTCGTTTTATTTAATGTTTAATTATTTCATTTCATGTTATGTAATATATCTAAACTACAATACATTTAAAAAAGCCAAATAATATAACGTTTTATTAGCCGTGTTTTATGGCGATATTCATATTTTCTCCAAATTTTCTCCTTCAACAATCATAAATTATCTCAAATAGTTTGTTGTTGAAACTATCAGCAATTTCATTATCACTTGCTTAAAAACACAATGAACTGAAAATAGCAGTAGGATTGGTCTGCAATAAATATTGCATATTTTTGGGCTCATAAATTATGCTTTTTGTGAGAATTCAAATGCAAGTATGCGTTGAAGCAATTGCAAGTGTGTGTGAATGCTGGCGAATAAATGGAGAAGAAGAATAAAGTAAACGAGATATGAATGCAAAGGATTTTTGCTGTTGTTGTTAGAGAATGTGCAAATTGTTCCTTTTTAACTAATTGTTATATTATGTCTATTGTTGTAAAAATAACACACAAATACTTACATGCGACATATGTATGTATTATATCCATACCAGATGAATATTCTTGTAAAGAGTTTAAAATAATGTGACCAACAGAGAATAAGGAATAACGAAAAATATTAAATTTAAGCCACTGTAAAGGAAAACAAATTAAAAGTAATAGATATTATTTGCAATATCAAACAGCAAATAAAATTAGAAACGAACATTAATTAACGATAAATAGTGCGTTTTGTTGGCACGTTGTTTCTAATTTCACGTAACTTTCTCATCGTCACAGTAATCGACGATTGATTTGGATAAAATATTTTAACAATTAAAACTCGGTGGTTTATCAAATATTTTTCCATAATAAATATATATATATATATATATATATATATATATATATATATATATATATATATATATATATATATATATATATATATATATATATATATATATATATATATATATATATATATATATGGGTATGTATATATATATATATATATATGTATGTATGTACATATATATGTATATGTGTGTATATATCTATGTATATATATGTATGTGCAGGGAGAAACATATTTAGAATAATATTTAAGTTTTGCTGATATATGTATATATCTTGTATATCTTTAAGGTACATTCTCAGGTTATGATGCTTTGTAATTTGTTATTTTGGCCATGGAGGCTTTATATTACTGTACAAATGAAATAAATAAATAAATAAATAAATAAATTTGCCACGTGTCTACTTCTACCCGGTGTTAATAAATTAAAAATTTATTGAGGATTTGTGAATAAGTTTCAGGCATCTGTAACAGCTGATTTAGAGGCACCAGCGGCTTTTTTTGTTTGTCCAGCCACCGCCGCCAACAACTATACGGCGAATTGTATTGTTTGTATTTTGGACTAAGAGCGAAAAAATCGAGAAAACAAAATTAAATTTACTTCCTAGTATTTTCTTTAAGTCTCCTCTTTCCTTAGATTTATTTTAATAATAAAAAAATTTAATAAATGTATTTAATACATTGTAAAACTTGAAAAATTATTGGTGCTGTTAATCATTTTATTATTGGTGTTTTTTATAAATTTTTTTTGTAGACAAACAGCATATTAAAACGTAACTTTTCTAAAAGGAATTTAAGCGATGTAGACGTTTTGTGCAGGAACTATTTTTAAAAGCCATGGCGAAAAAAGAAGCAGCGCTTTTGTAACAAACTAATGGCAATTTTCACAGATTTTAGCATTTTTTTTTTTTATTGAAAAATGTTTCAAAGGAACAAAGGAAATTTCTAATAGACGCGCTAAAGGTAGTCATTGTCATAACTTCTAAAAAAAGGATTTTTTGTTCAAAATGGTTTGCAAACTAAAACAAAAAATAAAAAAAAAATTGCAAAAGTTTGACAATATTGATGTAAGCAACTTTGTTTGGTTCTTTGGTTGCTTATCATATAAAAGATAAAATTAATTTTCATTGAAAAGTAGCATAAACTAATAACAAATATGTTAATCTATAATATTGTAAGTTTTCTTCAGTTTTGCGAATTTGTTAAAGTATGTAAAAGAAAAATTGCATGCAAATCGTTTTTATGTTACATATAATTTCTTAGCTTTTATCTTCAATTCGTTTGAAACTTCTATTATTTTCCAAAAATGCAAAAACAGATCGTGATATTTTGCTTGAAAACCAGTGCAGTGTGTGATAAAACTTATAACAAGAATATTCAAGTAGAAAATGTAAAAGCTTTGTGCTATCCCACCCTTATCCTTGTTTTTCCAGCTTTACGTGTTCAAGGTACTACCTTGTTACCCCTTAATTTATAATTTTATTTATTATTTTTCACCTTTAACTGTCACACCTGTAATTAATTTCTTAATGCCATTCAACAATTTCAATTTGTAACAATTGCAAGTTTGCCTGTTCCTCTCCCCATCAAATGCCAAAAGAGAATTCTCTCACCATATAAATTATCAATTTTTATTGCTATAAGACAATTTCATTGCCTTAACGGACAGTATAACTGCTAACAAATAAATACTTATTATAAACATTAAACAATTGTCTGGCAAGCCACTTTGCACGAAAACCGTTATAAACTTAATAGTATTACTCTCATACTCAAACACTGAGTGCATTTTTGGGTTTGTGGTAAACAATTCCCCGTTTCTTTATAGACGATAAAATTTTCTTTTTCGCATTCATAAGAAAACAAGTCCAATACTATTTGTGTGTACGTGTGTGTGTGTCTTTGAATGACTTTTTAGTTTAACAGTGGTAGACCACTGAATCCCACAACATTAGAAGGCACTTTTTGTTCAGTTGTAGTATCAATATGTGTTGTTGTGGATGTACTTTTCTCTTCTTAGGTGGAGGATTAATTTGTAGTGTCTGTTACAGTGTATTGTAAATGTGATGATTAGGTCATAAGTCACTGATTTCTATTATTTACTATACAATACAAATAAACAGTAAGAGTTTGATGAAGAGAGTAAGAGAGGGATTGAGGGTTTGAACAAAGAGTGCAGTTTACAACAAAAACGCCTTTTTTGTGTAAATGTTTAGGAAACAAACAAGCAGATTAGCAAGATGACAGTTATTTATACAAATAACATAGAAATATAAGAAAAAAGTTTAGCACAGTTCTAGCTATTGTGTAAAAATGTAATGGCTATAGTTTAAGGAGAAGTTTTTGCTACTTTTTTAATTTATAAAATGTTAAAAAAAAATTATACCAAAGTTTAATAATATTATATAAAACTAGCTGACCGCCCCGACTTCGCTCGGAAGGTATTTACTAATGATTATACAGAAATGCTTAATATTATACAAGAACATAAATATTTCAGTATAAAGATTTTTTTTATCAGTTTATTGCTTAAAATTTTCTTGGATTATTAATATAACTATATAACAATAATTGATTTAAAAGGAAAGGGTAAAAAACATCCCATTTCAAAGCTTGATATTTGCGTAAATTTGTCAAAAACACATAGACTTCCTTGCATTTTCAAACAAAATTTTGACAACTGTTCGCAAATTCTACCAATAAAATACATGTTGATGTTTGTTGGTGTTGTATTTGTTGTAATTCTGCCACTATCTATTAAAGCTGTCTTGGGAATGTATTAGAAAATTTTATGGCAGTTCATACTATCTTGGCAAACACTACTCTAAGAATATATAAGGCGAACTCGATTGTGGGAAGAACTAACATTTTTTTTTTTTTATCTTGGACCAGTACTCAGGGAATAGCCCCTATATATGCACTGGAACTAGGAAAATCGATTATGAGAAGGAGGAAAGGGGGAGTAATGCTTGTTAACTTAACACACGGAATGACCAAAAAAACATTATCACAGCATTTAAAATGTTGAAATTAAATTAGTTAAAACTGATCAGTGCCCAGTGTACATACATACCTTCGACACTGCTCAGACTAACAAAAATTAGTTCAACACCGCGCACACCGTAAGATAATAAAATACATAGGAGGAACATAAAGACGAAATTAATAATAACAAATAGAGATAAAACAAACGACATTAAAAAAAATTATAATAAAAAAAAAAAAAACGCGTGCACACATGATGCAAAACTCTACCTATTCCGGCAAAATTTCACTTTTTTTACTTTGATTTAAGTCGATTCCCCCAAGATCTTCTAATTGATCAATATCTGACTTATTGGCAGAGTGCAACTTATTATATTATATTATTATATTATTATTATAACATTAAAATTAAAGGACTCAAAAATGTGTCGCAACGTAAGATAATGATTTCTATTACAGTAGAAGTTTAGCTATTTAATTTTTGTTTGTAAATACACAGTCGTGTGCTGGCTAAAAGCAATATGTGAAGAAACCGCCTTTCAATAAATCCTCACTAAAAAAAAACCGTCGGTGGACCATTTGAGGAGAAAGTCCTTTCACAAGCTGAGGAACAGATAGTTGCTGCAGCAGGCCTAGAAGTTGGTATTGAGAAATTGAAAAATGTTAAAACTTTTGGCTCCCTTTTACCACCAGAAGTGAAAGGCAAGGCATGACACAACGCTACGATCCTGAAAGGTATTTTAGTGTACCTACTCGTACTACACATACAGAAAACAATATAATGATTTTCTTCTTTCATATGATGACAACTTCGATTCCTTAATAGTAATTAATGATGAGGTGAAAGAAAAAATGTTCCAACAGCCGCTATGTGAGAAAACCTTCCAAAAATAAAAACTACAAAAATATCTGTGATAATGAGAAATATGTATATAATTTTTTGTTTTTATCTAAATTTACATTAAGTGTTTCCTTTTGAGTCAAAATGTGATTTATTTTTATTTTTTTAAATTTAAAATATGCGTATATATACTTTTCCAACTATAAGTTTGTGCGTTAACATGTGGTTTTTGTTTACAATTTTCACCAGTGTTCTAAAACACATTTTTTGCGTATTTTCGAACACTAACACAAAAACTCGGCTCGCTTCGTAACGAATAACGTCATTAGAAAATTATACGATATCGAAATTGTTTTTTATTCGCAAGTAATTTCGACCACGAATGCCAGAAGTAGTCCTCTGGGGGCTAATTCTGCCATTCGTGATCGATTTTAGGGTTCACCTCAAGTTTTTTTCAAGGATGTTTTATTAAAAGACATTTTTTTAACGTTTTGCTTTTGATCATCACACACCTATGTAAAAGTACATATGGTATGTTTGAATACAAGCATAATCATGAATATGTGCATATGTATATACATACATCCCTATATAAATTAAATATACAAATTTACTACTAATAATATTAGTTATTTTTACCTTGCGCCACATTTTCACATCTTTAATTGGTGGATCAGAAGCTTTCAACTTCAGAGCAAACTCTTGCCACAATTGGTTGGCTTTATATTTTCCTTGAGCAGTATTGGGTAATACACTTTTTGAAAAGCCGGTATGTTCTGCCATAAAATTGGCCAACATTTCTTTTTGTGTAAAATTAGTTTTCGTTACTGCTGACCTGAAATAAAAAACTTTTACATTTTAATTTTATATTCAAAACAAATTTTAAACTTACATTTCTTTTGTGGGTTTGGCGGGTTTTCGATAGTACTTTTGCTTACGAGTAGAAAGTAGCACGTTTGCATTCGAATGGTTACTCGCTATCGAATGCCATCATTCGAAATTTCGATACCTTTTACTCGATATCGAATGAGATAATCCCAAAAGTGTAAAAACTCGCACATTCGAGTAAGAACTCTCTCGTAAGAACTAGCCTCCTGAACACGTTTTCTGCTTTTAAGAATTGTGAAAATATATTTGTTTCAAAGATTGGCTTCTATGTTTGCTGCTTTGCAATTCAGCTTATTAAGTTTTTTTACTTTTAAAATTTAAAAGAATATATTTTTGGTTCAAAGGTTTGTTTTAGTATTTGTTGGGATGCCATTGATATTATTACGATTGTATTGTAATGAATTGAAAAACGGTTCTTGGCTCAAAGTTTTATTTTTGTGTTTGCTGGGATGTAATTGTGTTTATTAATGTAGCATTTACAGTGTTTTTGACAGTTGTTAATTAGCAATTGTAGTTGTACGTTTTTCAATCCTCTTCTGGACATTTTGTTTTGTATGACGACGCCAACCAGCGCAACCTCTCTCGCTCATTTTCGAGCCGAGCATTATTTCTTTTTTGCTACACAAAATCATTTAATTGTAAAGTGGGTTTTCGGAAAAACATTTAAATGGCAAATTGCCATATTAAAAGCAAAAAATGAAAAAAAAAACAAATGGCTAAATAAAAAGGTCATTAAAAACAGAAATGTACTTCAAAAAAATTTATTAATTTCTAGTAAAAGCTTTATGGAAACTTGTTAAAAGTTAAACTTCTTATTAAAAAGATAGATATTTTTGTTAAATTTTAATTTTCAGTTGCCAGTGTTCTAAAGCGTAGAAAAAATAACAGTTAATTTATTGAAGTGTTAAAACAAAAATGGCATTCAGCGGAAATAGTGTTGCCTATTCCCTTTTTTGTATTGTTTTTAATTTTTTTGTTATATGTAGCTTTGTTGGCTTTTGTGTATGTGTATGTGTGCGGGTGTGTAATTTGTGTTGAATTTTCATTTGTCTGATTAAAAAGCTCAAGTTAGTGTAAACACTTTGTTTTTTATGTTTCATGTATGACAGGAGTTTTTATTTTAATTTGTTAGTTTTTATTTTTATTATTATTTTCTGCCACGGTTGGTAAAAGTATTTTTTTTTTGCAAATTCATATGTAGGTATAAACATTCAAGTAAAATGCTTAAAAGCAAGCAGGTGTTAAGTGTTTAGATATGTATCTAAAACGAGTATGCAGTTAGTCATTTATGAGTTGGTTTTTGTTTTTAATTTAAAAAAGGATATTATGAAAGTTTTTTGCTATATTACAAAAGAGAACTTTGTACCTATTTGTTAATATTGCAATGCATAAAAAGATTGCTATCGCCGCCAACTTAAATGTTTAACTTATGTATATATAATAAATTTAAGAATGTATAAAAAATTAATTTGAAAAATAGACATACTCACTTTCGGATAAATATTTGATTGTTTAAAATAAGAGATTTTACTGCTGGAGTGATGAAAACCAGCAAATTTAATGCAGCCAATCACTCATAAGTGTTGCTGATAAGCGTTGTTGTTGTTGTATTTTTAAGCACAGCTAGTGTGTTTATATGAAGTTGATGTTGATATGAGAATAATGATATGAAGCAACAACATAAGAAATACGAAAAGTTAAAAAGAGAAACAAAGAATGTCCACAAATGTCTAGTACAGAGAGTCGTATACTACACACTCTCCCCCACCGAAAATTTTCGTTACCGCACCATCAAATTTCGTCTGTCTGCCCGTCGTCTGTACAAATGTAAAAGCTGACTAATAAGAGCTGTCAAAAAAGCGGATGTGTATGTGTTTGTTTACAAAAAGACGTTATCGCAATTTTACCGGTTATTAGTTTTGCAAATTTTCTTTAAAAAAACCCGTTTTAAATCGAAGAATAATGATGCGTCATGTTCAAATCCGAACATGGCTGCTCATGAGTAGTGTAGCGACTACGAAACAACTAGTTGTCCCCCAGTTAAAAAGGTTTCATTATTTTTTCTGGTCTTTTTCAATCAAAAACTATTGATCAGTAAACTATTGTATAGTAAAACATCCTTCTTAAGAAACTTAAGAAAGGAAAAACTTCAACTAAAGCCCGTGTACAAGAACCAAAAATCTAATTTAAAAATTATCAATAAATTAAAAAAATTTTTTTAATTACATACTCGTATTATAGCTTGAGAGCCAGTTATGATCTAGAATTCTTTCCAATCCAGCTGGCCATATTCCCTTTACCAAGCTTAGATCAAACAGACTTTAATTTTCACGAAATAATTAAAAGATTTTCTTCCTTGTAAACATTTTTTTATTACATATTTTTTTAAATTCCTTTTTGTGTTTATATCGGGTGGCCGATATTGAATGTGAACAAAACTTAAACGTCAAGTTTTTTTTTCTGCATTTCATTTGACTCGATTTACACAATCTAGCATCGCGTTAAAGTTATTCAGGCAATGGCAACAGTGGATGATAAATTTTCGAAGAAAATCATCTTCAGTGATGAGGCGCATTTTCACATCAGTAGATTCGTCAATAAGCAGAATTGCCGTATTCGCGCGAATGACAGTCCAAAAGTGACTGTCGAAAAACTCAATTATGCTTCAGCGTCATCGATAATTTGGATCATCGGATGGAGGTGTGCCGCCGAGGTCACTGCTGGTCACGAGATAGAGCCTGAACGTCTAATCCACCTTCTCGTACATTCCTGGTCAAGGAAATCTCTTACTTGCACTGCGTAGTGTTGACTTTGGTAAAAGCGGCGTCACTATCTGTCTCGGTCACTCATGGCAAACATGTCCACTATCCATCTCTCTCATAATTTTGCCGAAAAATGAAGAACTTACCAATAGCTTGTGCGACTAAAAAACATTTCAACCGAGTAAAATGGGTTGGCAAAAATCGGTTTATTTGAGGTTTTTATTTTTTACTAATTTTTTTAGTATGACACTAATGAGTATTGTACTATTTTGCAATCCTAACTATATACATGCACGAACTTTTAATAGCACTTGCCAAGACACTTTAGCATATTTTTTTTAGAGGAACGCCTTTCAAAGTCGGCAAATTTTGAAAATTTTAAATTCATAAATTAACAAATAGTCTCAATTCTAGAAAACTTTGGGCAATTGTGTCATTATTTTTGACTATGATTCAAGTAATGTTATTTAGAGTTACGGTTCCAAAGCTTAAATGAACAAAAATAATAAAAATTAACCACAATAAACGAAAAATGGTTACAGTTTGACCAAATTTCTGGGTTTTTCTTAAATTCCCATAATTTTCAAACTGCATGGGATAGATTTTTTCTGATTTTTCTCTTGATGGCTACAAAAAATACTGCCACTCCGTTTCAGCTTGACGTTGAGTTCTGAAACACCCTGTGTATATATTTAATTATTTGTTTAGCATAGTGGACACAAAACCCATTTGACTTGTTTAAAAATTTGTGTTTCACAAAATTGTTTCAAGTTTGAAAAATCACACCTCTTTAACGATGTGATTAATTATAAACGCAAAAATAATCTTTGCTTACAAATGATTTTGCCAATTAGAGCCCCCGTATTTTCCCCTCTTAATAATCTTCAATAACATGCTTTCCACTCAAACATCATTTATCAATGTTTTGAGTTTCATGATTGAATAAGTGAGATATTTTTTTTCAAAGTCTCTTTTTTTTATTTTGGTTTTTTCAACTTGAATTCGTTATTGTCGCAAAAAAGAACCCTCCGAAAAAAATATGGCCAGTCTTCAGGAATACTCGTATTTTAAACAATGACAATGGTTTATGGCAACCATTGTAAATGACAACAACATGAGCTTGAAACCAGTAAATGATGTTTAACGGTAAACGTGAGTATGTGGGAGAGGATGACTGGATGCATGGGAACATGTCAAACCACGTGTAAATAAAGATTGCGTTAAAAATAACAGTAAAACAGTTAAACAGAAAAGCCAACCACTAATAAAAAAATCAAATACTCATACTAAAAAAAAAAGAAGAGAAAAAACGGAAAAAGGGAGAAAAAATCACCCACTAGACAACAACATTTTAAGGATAGAACAATGTCGTTGAAAGGGCAGAGTGATGATAATGATGAAAACCAACAAACTTAATGCAGTCATTCAGTCATAAGTGCTACTGATAGTGAATGGACAAACGACATATTACTTCCGCCAGTTTAATGTGTGTGATATATATTTTTTTCTCTTCGTTTATTGTTTTTGCGTTAAAGGTGTACTGCCGTGCAAAAATTAATGATACTTTCAAACGAGCGAATCTTGTTGATTATTTGTGATACTTTGCGACATTTAGTATAAATGAAGGACTTTTTTTTTACTTACATACATACATACATACCTATACAGTTTGTAAAAAAAGTATTTTCAAAACAAATATTTTTAAAAAATTGTAATTTAAATATAGAGCAACACCAATAAAATCATTTACTGTTGTCTGGTATGTTGGCGACAAGAAGGCGTTGAAACTTTGAAAAATGTATGCACACATTACAACAACAATGCTATAGAATAATTTAATAATTAAGGGAAACATAATTGCCGGTACTTAGCAGTTCTTTACTTTTCTCTCATGTATGTATGTATGTGTATATGCTTATATGTGGTCTGATCAAAAAATCACCGTTATTTGCAAATTTCGTGAGTTACGTATTTTCGATTTTCGCATTTTTTTTTTGCTGTTATGTGTGTTATATATGTCATGGTTGTTATATATGTTGGCACCACCCTGATTTTGCTTCGGATCATCTACAGTCTATATCATTTGACTATATTACTACTTCCGAGGTTACACACTACATTAATAAACTCAAGCCATCTGTAACTAGTAGGCCTGATGGTGTTCCGAATTGTATTTTAAAAAACTGTGCGCAGAATTTGGCGTACCCGTTAACTATATTGTTTAACACTTCAGTAAAAATGGGATATTTTCCAAAAGTGTGGAAGGAGTCATATATCATTCCACTCTTTAAGTCTGGATACAAATCTGATGTTAACAATTACAGAGGAATTGCAAAGCTTAGTACTATTACTAAACTTTTCGAGCAATGCTTGACCCAGTCTATTTGTCATCACACACAATCGCTTTTGACACCATATCAGCATGGATTTTGTAAAGGGCGTTCAACTACTACACATCTATTACACCTTACTTCAACGATAAATGACGGTTTTTATAAAAGTCTAGGTACTGATGTTATCTATACAGATTTCAGTAAAGCCTTTGACAGTGTTGATCACGTTCTTTTACTTAAAAAACTTGATGCTTTCGGGTTCTCTAAAACTACTGTAAATTGGCTCAAATCATATCATGTTGCTCGTCAACAACGTGTACGTTTCAATAATTATATATCTAAATCTATACCTGTAAGCTCTGCAGTACTGCAGGGAAGCCATCTAGAACCAATTCTTTTTATATTGTTCATCAATGACCATCTGTCATAAAATTGTCCCATATTCTAATCTATGCAGACGATGTAAAAATTTTTTCAACATGTGGATTCTGGAACCAAAACTGCTTCCAACTGTATTTGGACAATTTCTTTACTTGTAACTAGTCTAAGCATAAGCTTTTAAAATTAAATTTTAGTAAGTGCAAGAAAATCTAACCCTCATGGGAATTTTAGGCTTGGTGGCCATGTATTAGACACAGTTGAAGAATTTCTGGATCTGGGTGTTTTATTTGATAGAAAACTTACATTCATTACATTACATTAGCTTTTGCTCAAGTAAAGCAAGGGGGATGTATGGCTTTGTAAAGCGCTGGTCTAAAGAATTTGCTGACTCGACTATTGTAAAGCAATTGTATACATCTTTAGTCAGGCCAATACTGGAATATGGCTCGATTATATGGGACCCTTTTTATAATGTACATAGAGATCGAATTGAGTCTATCCAAAAACAATTCCTTCTTTTCATCCTACGCGAACACTGTAAGCAACTTACCATCCTATGAGTTCAGACTGCAACAAATGAAGCTGCCTTCTTTGACAAGTCGCAGAAAAATGTTAATTGCCATTTTTGTCTTCAAATTGATTAACGACAATATCTGCTCTGAGTATCTGGTGTCCAAACTAAATTTTGATGGTCCTCAGCGTAGCCTTCGTCAATATCAACCTCTGTCAGTGCTTTATTACCGTCAGAATTATGTGAATGCAGGTCCCTTCCGTAGATTATGCTGTTGTTTTAATGAACTTTACCACGTTATTGACTTTTCGATGAACTTAAATTTTGTTAAGTAGTATCTTAGTATTAAATTCCAGTAATTAACAATTTTTTCTATTGCTTATAAATTTTTGTAGTTCCAGTAATTAGCTATTTTTTCTATTTTTTATTAATTTTTGTAATTTTTTTAAGCTCATATCTGAGAGTTGAATGTTTGAAAATATCTTTCAAAGGTTTCCAAGTCTACTAATGGTTAGGGAAGCTTCTATGAAATGTCGAACAAAACAAAAAAGCTGTTTACAAAAGCTTTTTTCAATAGACTTTTGGCGACTTTTTGGTGTTTTAGCTTATTAAATAAATCAATTCTGCTAGAAAAAAATGTATTTAAAGTATTTATTAGAATTTGGTTATTAAAGAAACCCAAATATCCTTGTTAATATAAACTTCATTTTCTTATTAAACTATTATTATTTTTGGTTTTAAACAGACACACAACCAAGAAAACATTCTTGTTAACTTGACATCACTCAAATGATAAAAAGCTGCATAAACCATTAAGCGTTTACACTTCAATAAACACTTTACAGGCATTAAACAATGATTTACGGAACAATTTATGTATAAAAACAAACGAGAAGCGATTCGATATGCTGAAACAAAAAATTTGCAAAATAAACATTTAATAAACTGTATTTTTATAAACGGAATCAAACATCAAAAGGGAGCAGAAAAGAGACAGCGACAAACAGTGGTTTTGAACTATCTCAATTGGGGATATATAAATAAATAAAATACCGCTAAACTAAAGTAAACTAAAAAGATATAGAATTAGAAAAGAACCAAACATATTGATGGCAATTTTTGCCATTCTCTTTCCACTGTATTTGATAACACATACAAGTAATATATTAATATTTTATTAGCCAGAAACAATGGACTTTCACTTCAAACTTTCTCTCTCTCTCTCTTCCTCTTAACACTCTCAAAAATATAAAAGTTAAGAACAGAAATAGGCTATAAACATTTTTGGATCATAAAAAGCAAACATTTGACGAGAAAGAAGAGGAGGATTTTGAAAGGTCTTGTTTTTTGTTTGTTTTGCAAACATTGACGAAGAAAATAAAAATATGAAATGTATATATTTATAACAGGCTTATGCATTAAACACATTCGCGACAGCAGGCTACAGACTACATACTACCTGTCAGAAATAGAATATACGCATTCATATGAAAATAATTATTTTAAAAACAGAAAGCAATATGGCGGCTGCTTGTTGTCCATACTTATTTTGTCGTTATATAAAACATAAACATTTGGCCAGAGAGAAGAGGAGAATTTTAAAAGGATTTGGTTTTTGTTTGGTTTGCAAACATTGACGAAGAAAATAAATATATAAAATGTATATATTTATAACAGCTTGTGCATTAACCACATTCGAAACAGCAGGCTACAGACTACATACTACCTGTCAGAAATAAAATATACGCATTCATATGAAAATAATTATTTTAAAAGCAGAAGGCAACACGGCGGCTGGTTGTTGTCCATACTGATTTTGTCGTTATATAAAACTTAAAAATTTGGCCAGAAAGAAGAAGAAAATTTTAAAAGGATTTGGTTTTTGTTTGGTTTGCAAACATTGACGAAGAAAAGAAATATATGAAATGTATGTATATATTTATAACAGCTTGTGCATTAAACACATTCAAGACAGCAGGCTACAGAAACAGCTGATTTTGTCGTTGCAGTCCAATTAAACTAATTTCTATTATTGACTGCAAAATAAAACGAGTGTTGACAGTATAATAAAATATCTAAAGAAATTTAGTGCTTAGAAATACTTTCTTCATTAAGAGAAATATTTTCAGTCAAGTCTATAAGGCCAAATATGAATCATATTATACTCCAAAAACACAGAAAGGTTGAGTATATATGTAAACAAAAAGATAAAATAAACTTATACCTATAATATAAAAAGATATGAGTATGTATTATAAATACAAAAGATAACAAATAAAAAAAGAACGAGCTGAAAATATTTTATTTTGCGAAATAAAAGGAGAAAATGACAGTGACAACAACTAAAAGTTTTAGGATTGAAAAATACTTGAATTCTGATTTTTGTTTAAAGTAATTGAAAAGTCACTAGAAAAGTCACTTTTCGAAACTGCGTATTTCTAGGTAAATTCTCTACCCATCTCTCATCACTTTCGGAGCCCAAGTTCGTGGGCAAAATATCCAAATGACTGATTCTATTTATCTCGATCGGACTTTTTGATTGAGCTCCACAAGGGTTTGAGTGGGACTATACACCAAAAACCAATAAAGTACCGTTATCTAAAAAACGGTATTCTACTAAAATTTGTGTTGATGCTAATTTATTGACCTTTTTTAAATAATTTTCTTCTTTTTTGAATAATTTGCAATATTCGAGGTAATTTTTTATAAAAAAGTTTAACAAATTTATTTATAAATTTGTTAAACTTTTTTATAAAAAATGACCTCGAATATTGCAAATTATTCAAAAAAGAAGAAAAGTATTCTACTAAAAAAAAATTACAACACTTTTCGTGTTCAGGACGTGCCAATTAACTTATCTAACCATGTGGCGTTCTTGGTATTTTTCCAAATTAAACATTTGTAAAGCTGTGCAATTGTTTTTGTTGTATTTTTGTAATTTTGTTTTAACGCTGCCACCTTCTAGACGTTAATGCACCTTGGAAAGTGTCTTGCTATTCAAAGCTTTTATATTTTTTAAACTTGAACGCTTTTAAATCTTGTCTCACTTCTAAAAAAAAACAGTTTTTTTTTGCAACGCAAGTAGGTATCAATGAAAGTTGAAAAACATCAGGGACATTTTCATTAACTCATATGTACGAGTACAATATATATTCCCTTCCTAGTAAAACAACAATTTAAACTTCTTTCACATTAAAAACTTGGCAAATGTGTTTTCTTTTAGCAACAAAATCATGCTTAAATGACTTGTTGTTTCTGTTATTCAGCACAAAAAAAAAAAAAAAGTCTCGAACAAATCTCAACATCACTGACTGACTTGACTAACAGCAATAGAGTAATAACGATAGAAGTTATTTCAGGCAGAAAAAAAAAACTTTGCCAGAAAGAACTTAAAAAACTACAGTTTGTTTTTTGTTTCTAATAAACTAAAACGACGACAATGACGACGACAACGACAACGACTTACATGTCAAAAACAACCAGCAGCAACATTAACGTGTAATAAACAAAAGGACCAGGCAGCAAAACATAATCATGTGTGGAGGGAAAAAGTTAAAATACTCTTGACTGAACAAATGAGTTGAATAAAAAGTGAGTGACTGAGTGACATGTAACTTTCGGTAACAATTTGTCGTTGAAAATATGTAAAATAACAAATTAATGCAATTATACACCTCCTCTGAACATAAAAACCCACAACAATAAATAACATTGAACCGAAAAACTTTTCAGATGAAAAAAATAAAATAAAATTCGTGCTCGCAAAAAGAGAAATGATGATTTTTGTTTAAAGTGAAGGAAGTGAAACCATGAAATACATTTGTTAAGTAATGAAAGGTTACTTTGCGTGAGTTAAACTAGTCCGTGATATGTTTTAAATATTTACATATGAGAAGTAATTGGAAAAAAAGTAGCGAAAAATACTTTAACTGGAAAAGTTATAGTGGGGCTTTGAAAAAAGTTATGACGTTGGCGGCCTATAACAGCATTGTTGTTTTGATAGCTTCTGTCAAACCTAATTTTTATTATTCAGGTAAGGATTCGAACGAGATGAGGCCAACCCACCAAGGTTAATCAGGTAGCAATAAGTTACTGTTCAGCGCGAATTTTTACGCCGTTTTCCGCTTCATTGGTCTGTATTTCTTTAAAAATGATAATGGTGAGAACATCATCATCAACGACAAGTGCTACAGGCGTGTAATTAATTTGCACCAACACCTGCATTGGCCTCTCGATCTGACACTTATGGCCATATGAAAACATTTTTGCTGAAGGGCTCGAGCCTTCTAATCTCTTCTGTATGCAGTCTACCAGACATTCACTGAAAGTCAAGGCTTCACGGGCTGGTGGGCAGAAGTTTACAAAGAATATCTGCCTTTAACCAATTCAACCTTTCCATTACCATTTCTGATTTCTTACATTACAGATATATGTTGCAGGATTTGTTGCAACATATAATGTTGATTTACATTACCACCTGCCTTGATGACCTTATCTGAAGTCGTGTTATCTCCATGGAGTGAATTATTCGTGATTTATCACCAGCCTCATGTGCCTTGGAAAACTTACACAGGTCGCAACTTTTGGCTTAGTTTGTAGCCATGTGGATAAATCTCTTGCTGAAGAGTATGGGCCTTCTAATCCTATATCCGTCTATAAGTAAATTCCCAGACAGTCAATGGAAGACTAGGCTTATAAGTTGGTGGGCCCGAGTCCATTAAGAAAATCAGCCCTTAACAAACTCACCCGTTTAACCATCACTACTCGTTTCTTACACAACAGGTATATGTTGCAAGACAACAGCACTTCGAACGTCGGCATGCATCAAAGTCATCGGAGAAACTAATATCCCTTCCTGCGATCTCGGAAACTGCAGTGACTTTCAGCACCTGCCTTTACGATCTTATCTGATGATGGACCAATTCCTCGGAGTGAATTATTCACGATTGTGAATCGTGATTGCTACACAAGTAGCAATTTTTGCCATATGTTTGTAGCCATATAAGCAACTTCTTGTTGAGGAGTTCGGGCCTTCTAATCCTTTGTACATGCAATTTCCTAGCAATCAATGGAAGACAAGGCTTCATGAGTTGGGTTGGCCCACTAAGAGCATCAGCACTTAAACCAAATAGCCCGTCAACCATCACCAATGGTTCCTTACAGTACAGCTTGTTAGTCCCCGAAGAAAGCCAAATACCAAAAAATCATCTTGCGTTTTAGGTTTAAACCCGAGCCAGAACAGTGGTAACGTGAAAAGGTCACCAAAATCGTGCGATTAGATTCGAATGGAGGTTTCTTGAGGTGTTTGCTGAGGTCGCCGGTCTGTGAAAACAAAACACAATCTTTGATGCCCTTAAAGTCAAAATAAACGAGATAATTGTTCAAATTCAGCCAAATCCACGCGAAATAGTCATTGGAAATTGGGCTACCAGAATTTAACAGACACTATTTTCATTTCCCTATACATTTCCCCCAACAGACAAAGAGTTAAAGTCCTTGCAACTTATTCAACAAAATTACAAACCTCTCTAAGGGTTGACAATAAAAAACTATAAATTTTGCAAATACTTCCCAAACAAATCACAAACAGAATTTAAGGTAATAAAATATAAGTACCAAAACAAAAAAGTGAAAGCGAGAAACACAAAGAGGGGTACAGAAAAAAAAAATCATAAACTGTAAAAGCCATAAAAGGATATAAGCATCTACTCCCCTCAGGAAAATAGATAAATTACCAACAGCCAACAAGAAGTGTCAAAAACCTGAAAGAAGACAACTTAAATGAAACAAATAGACAAAAACTGAAAACGACACAACAGTTAAAACTTTTGCCACTTATTGAAATCCTATTGAAAAAGGAAAAAAGCAAAAAAAAAAAAGAAGAACAAAAGAGGAAATGAATGATATTAAGTACCACAAACTACGGCTGGCTTTAAATCGCCTGGTACTAACAAATACCAACCAAATGAAAATGCTAAGGAATTTAAGGATAACTGCTGCTGCTTAAATAGCTGAGTGAAGATGACAGTTTTTATGGCTGGCAAAAATAAAAAATGAACAGTAGCTTGTTGTAGAATATTTAAGGATAATTTAGATACTAACGCATAATCATTAAATTGGAACAGAACTTTAAAAGAATTGTGAACTATAATGTTATTTCTCAAATAATTTGAATGCAAAAAAGGCATTTAACTTCAAGACTGTGTTTTTATTTTTGAAACAAAAAATATTGCCAAATTGTCAAAGGGGGTAAGAGAATAAATAAAACAAAATTGTTCTTCCGTAGCTCTGGCTTCCATATCTTGAAGTACTCGTATGTACGTAAGTCTGTAAGTCGAAATTGTTTATTTACTTAGGGGATTTTGCTTGGTTGTTTTCTTTTGCGTCTATAAGCATGATGAATATATACATATACATATATATAACGTGAAGTTTTTAATGAAACTTTTGTTTCTTGTTAATACACTTACTGGGCTGATAATAGCTAACGATTTGTAAAACCTCATTACTAAGCCGTGCTGAAAATTTCGGCTCATTTGATGTAAGTACACAATTTTCTGCCATATATCCTTTATTTTGAAAAACGGGGAAGTACAGTTGTAAATCAGAGGAGTTTACATACATATATTCTTTATACATTTTTTTTATTTTTGTCCAACTTTAATGCATACTGATAGGCTAATAGACTATTTGTGGAACTATATTTCTAAGCTCTGCTGAAAATTTTAGCTCATTCGGCACGAAGCAAAACTTTTTGCTATACATGTATCCTTTATATTGAAAAAAAATAAATAAATAAAACTAAATGTAAATTGAACAAGATAATAATCAAATGAACGAAAAAGCACTTTTGTAAATTTGAGAAGTTCATACATATCCTTAATAAAAGAATTGGACAAAATATAGTCCAATGTTAATGCATGTAATGAGCTGATAGTTCATAACTATTTGTAGAACTCTATTCCTAAGCTGTCGTGAAAATTTTGGCGCATTCGATGCAAGTGTAAAGCTTTCTGCCATATATCCTTTATTTTGAAAAAAACGAATGTAAATTGAATAGAAAAAATACTAATCAAATAAACGGGAAAGTACAGTTGTAAATCTGAGAAGGTTACATATACGAGTATTCTCTATAAAAAAATTGCATATTTTGTCCAACGTTAATGCATACAACAGGCTGATAGCTCATACTATTTGTAGAACTATATTTCTAAGCTCTGTTGAAAATTTCAGATGATTTGGCGCAAGAATACAACTTTCTTTCATATATCCTTTATTTGAAAAAAAAACTAATGTAAATTGAACAGAAAAAAATACCAATTAAATGAACGAGAAAGCACAGTAGTAAATTAAAGGAGTTTACATACATATTTAATAAACAAAAATTTATTTTCTGCTCAATGTTAATGCATACATAACTATTTGTAGAACAATATTTCTAAGCTTTCGTGAAAATTTCCGCTCATTTGGTGCAAGGATAAGACGTTCTGCCATATATCCTTTATTTTTAAACACATTAAAAAACTATTGTAAACCCAACAGAAAAAATAATTATCAAATGAACGGGAAAGCGCAGTTGCAAATTTGAGGGTTTTACATATACTTCCTTAATAAAACTAAAAAATATATGTAGAACTATATTTCTTGGATCTGTTGAACATTTCGGCATTTTGGTGTTAGAACAAAACTTTTTACCATATAACCTTTATTTTGAAAAAAACAAAAATTATGTAAATTGAACAGAAAAAAATACTAATCAAATGAACGGAAAAGTACAATTGCAAATATGAGGAGTTTACATATATCCTTTATAAAAAAATTGTATGTTTTGTCCAATGTTAATGCATGCAACGGGCTGATAATTTATAACTATTTGTAAAACTATATTTCTAAGCTCTGCTGAAAAGCTCAGCTCATTCGGCGCAAGGACAAAATGTTCTGCCATATATCCTTTATTTTGAAAAATAGTTTTTGGAGCACTGCGTAAGGTATCTAGGTGAGCGCGGCTTCAATAGCCTATCATGTCCGGCCTCGGTCAACCTGACCGCGCTATACTCATTCATAAGGAGTAGCGGTTAGGTAGTACAATAGCACGTAACGCCACACAGAACAGGTTCCCACCTTTTTCTCCTCCATACCTGTTTCCTCACCTAACTATATACCTATAATATTATATTCTTTTTCACATCTACCTCTTCATCTACCTTTCATACAGGCAAATGCAAAGACACCAAATTTGGGACCCAAGTGAGCTGGAGAACGCCAGGAAATACTATCCGGGAACCCAGCTGCCTGACTACCTAACCTAAATAGTGTTAATTCTAGAAAACCTGGGGCAATTGTGTGAACAGGTTCCCACCTTTTTCCCCTCCTTCCCTGTTTCCTCTCCTAACTATATACCTATAATACTATATCCCTTTTCACATCTACCTCTTCACCTATCCTTCATGTAGGCAAACGCAAAGAGACCAAATATAGGACCCAAGTGAGCTGGAGAATGACAGAAAATACTCTCCGGGAGTCCAGCTGACTGCCTACATAGCCTAAATAGTGGTAATTCTACACTGAAAGAATTATGCATCATATATTTAATGAAACTGTTGCATTGAATATTTTTCATTAATCCAATTAAAAATTTTCACAATATGCATGAAACTTCATATATATTATGAAATAGTTTCATCAGAATGGTTTCATTAAGTTTCATAGTTTCATTAAAAAAAATCATTGGATTTATGACTACAACAAAATAATTTTTTTTTAATTCTTTGAATTTTGGTAAGATGTATTAATGGGCATTTAAAAAATGTTAAGTTTTTTTTTTATTAAAATGTAAGTTTTATGAGTTTCATAATTCCAATGAAATAGAATTCATTAGATCAATGACAAATAAATTTCCGGCTACCGAAATTGGGTATGTATGTACATATGTGTATGTACTCAAATCAGCATAATAATAGTTTAAAAAATTTAAATTCCAGTGTATTGAAGTCATTTGAATTAATAAAATCGGTTTTATTTGGTGAATGCTTGTTCAACATTTTCTTTTATCATAATTAGGTACAATTTCACAAAAGCAAGGAATAGCATTGTTTGTGTAATGAAATAAAGTATCAGTGAATAAATGAAATAAATCCATTGATCTTATTACGTACATATGTGAACATATTTTATTAATGTGTGCTATGATATTATTTCATTAAACAAATGTAACTATTTCATTGATTTAATGTAAATTTTTCAGGTGCTCAATGAATAATAAAATTAGATAAATGAAACAACTTCATTGACATTATGAAGGAGTTTCGTATTTTTAATGAATATTAAATAAATGTTACTTTTCCATTCATTTAATGTACAGTTTTCATGTGCTTCATGAAATTTATTCTTTGATCTAGCGAAATTATTTCACTAATCATATGATTTGTCTTTCATACTTTTAATGAAAATAAGTCAAGATTCTTATAAAAATGTTTCATTACTTTTATGAAGGTTTTCATTAAAATAATCTAATGAAATTTGTTTCATTATTTCTATGAAAAGTTACAATGGTTGAAAAATAATGAAAAAATTCATAAAAGTAATGTCAAAATTTTTTCAGTGTAGAAACACAATTGTAAGACTGTGGTTCCAGAAATGTTATTTAGGGCTACGGTTCCAAACTGAATGAAAATAATAACCGCAATAACCGAAAAATGGTTACAGTTTGACTAAAGTTCTAGGTTTTGCTTAAATGCTATTAAACTTCATTGGATTGATTTTTTTTCATATATTTCTCATGATGTTTACAATCAATTCTGTCACCCCATTTTTCACCAGAAAATTTATATTTCCTTTAATATTTTTAATATTATCAAAATGAAAAAATTCACACACAAAAAAACTAATTTAAAATTACTACAAATGAACATGATTTTCATAAAATCAACATTAGATAGTTTATATTGTAAACCCATACTTGTTGCATTAACCATAAAATAAATAGTGTATTATTGGACATAACAAAAGATATTGTTGTATTCAAAGTATCTTTCAACACAGTATTATTGTATTCAACTATGTTTTAAAATTATAGAACAGTAACAATGGAAATGTGAATATGTCAATACTACTATATTTGTAGCTGACAAAACTATATTAAAAACGATAAACACGTTGCCACAAAAATATTCCAAATTGATTTTTCTTTACGTGTGTTCTCTTTACTATATTATAAAAAAAATATATTCGCCAATCACGATAAACATGAATTTTTTAAGCATACACAAAATTTTAACAAAAATCGTGTTTCAAAATACTAAAAGTCGTTTTACTTTTCTTTTCCAAAGCGCAATTAATAGCTTCCATAAGACATGCATTGCTTATCACAATACGATACTGGCCATTTGATACACAAACTGGACTATAAACAAGAAGAGAACAGGGCTTAACCTATTAACGCCCAACTTTTGAAAATTAACAATAAAAAGTTTTTTTTAGTGAAACGTTTTTAATTGAAGTAAAATAATACGAAAATACAAAAATTTATTCATTTTTTATGAAAATAACGTAAATATAGACTATCCTAAATATAGGACACTGGCACTTACACATATCAACCGTACTATAGGTGAAATCAAGACGCAGATTATTTTTTGTGGTAAGGTATGAAGCATTCCTTGCAGAGTGTCACATCACATTTGATGCAAAATGAAAGAGGTTTGGATGAACAGTTTTTTCCTTGACATCTTCGCTGTTTCTCTCTTTTTTCCATAAAATGACCATGGTTGTCATATCTTACATCTTCGAAAACTTTTGTCGCGGACGTTCTCGGCCTACCGATAAATGGTTTTTGAATAATTTTCATGTATGGTACGGCAACAGATCATCTGTACTCTAGCAAACTCAAATCAATATCGTTAACTAGCTTGTAAACGAGCCATGAGTTTACCATGGCCATATCAATACACCTTATAAATAGAGGCCAGTACCATTTTTTGGCTCTAATATTTGTTGCATACTTGACCACCAACCAGTCGTGTTAATCCACTCCACCCTGTAAGAGCTGTAATTTTTCAACAAAAGCGGTTGAGGTATGCTTCGCTTTTCTTTAGCCTTTCGATCCCATCTGCCTGCTTTATGGAGAGGTTCTACTGAATCGAAATTGGTGGCGATTGTAACGCACTTGTTATCATTCCATTTCATAATAAGTATTTCTGCATTTGTATCGAACCTGTAATCATACGAGCCTCGTTCTTCTTTTCCAAGAGATGTGGAATCTTTTAAAGGGCATGAAGATAATCTATTTTCCCTTAAAGTTCCAGTCGCACGGAATCCTAGCTGTTGTAGATGAATGAGTAAGTCTCTACTTGTAAACAAGTTGTCGAAATATATCTGATGACTTTTTGGTTCTGATACACAATCTAACATATCAAGTACTACCCTGGATCCTAAGGCCAAATCTTCACGATCATTTTTTGCAATTGATTTTCCAGTATACAGGTCAAAGTTATAGCAATATCCACTAACGCCACAAAGGGCCCACAATTTATAGCCAAATCTAATAGGCTTTCCACGTATAAATTGCTTTAGGCCATGATGTCCATAATATTTGACAATCATTTCGTCGATTGCTAATTCTTTCTCAAATACGTGAGATTTTTTAAAGTTTTCGTTTATCATTTTTAGCAAAGGTCTAACTTTGAATCCTCTATCATCCTTGTCTATTAGCAGGTTATCGGCAAAATGTATATATTTTTTTATTTTTAAATATTCATTTCTGGAGATACAGGCCTTGACAATATTTATATCAAGATCCTCTTCTTCGCTCCAATAATTTCTCTCAGATGGCAATTGATGATATCCGCTGAACAAAAAATACCCACAAACGATTTTAGTTTGTCTATTGTGACGGTAAAATCTTGATCGTTTTTGCTTCTAGCATATTTCAGCGTTTCGTTAACAATGTAATCAAAAACGGTGTCACTAAAATATTCTTCAAATATTTGAACTGGGGATTTTCCCGCTAGATGAGTTTTAAGATTATCTCTATTTGTAGTGGCTGTATGGAGTATATCTGGCAATTTTGTGTAAACGGGTTTCACCTTTTTCCAGGAAAATGATTGTTGAGTAAGGCAACGTCTTTTCTTAGGTCTCTTTACTTTACTGTGCGTGGCAACAGACAAGCTCGAAATATGAAATAAAAGAAGCTTGTAGATTTGATCACGCGAAGTACCAGTGTCATATAAATAGGACAGCAATAATAGACCACCTATATTGTGAAGTTTCTAAATATTTTTTTTTAAATAACTATGGCGACAGCTTTGGTGACCTCTTTTTCGAGCGAGTAGTATAGTAAATGTTCGTTAAACCTTTTTTTATATGATTTATATATTTATATACAAAACGTTATAAAAACGTCGTTTTGGGATTAAACGTAAGGATTAAAAAAATCTTTTCAATGGTACAAACTTTAAATGGTCAAACACGTCTTAAAAGGCTTAATTGGATTCCACCTAACTATAAAAAAAAAACTATTTTGAAAATAAGTTA
Organism: Thecocarcelia acutangulata; assembly: GCA_914767995.1. Lineage (NCBI taxonomy): Eukaryota > Metazoa > Arthropoda > Insecta > Diptera > Tachinidae > Thecocarcelia > Thecocarcelia acutangulata. Next base: position 13,702,366 of record OU612094.1, read on the forward strand.
TATACAGAGCAGAAAAACACCTGTTTTTGTACTGTCCTATAAATAGGACGCTGGGGTATAATGGGTTAAAACAGTCGGGTGTATCTAAATCAAAATTATTAAATTTTTCCAATAACAGCTGAAAGTCATCGACCAATTTCGTATTGCACCAGTCCATAGCAGTGGGAACATATTCTAAAAGTAACATACAGACAGGTCAAATAAGTAAAAAGTTATTTTTAAAAATTCATATTTAATATCACTTTGCAGAGAAGAACGTTCCAAACGACAATTGCTGGCCTTTAGCTGTGAAAGCTGTTGTTAAATTCTTTATAAACTTTGCCATCTGTGGCACACAAGGGACTATAATTCAGAGCACAGATTTTAGGACATTTTTGTTCGTCCGTTGGCAATGAATTGGCAACGGAAATAATGAATACAGCGCAAATAACAAACCAAATTATAACCGGTTTTAAATACATTCTGCTTAGAATTTAGGTGTTCGTTGCAAATGTTTTTTTAATGTTTGTTGACTGGTTTTTTAAAAGTGTTTAATACAAATCATCCATTTGAATTAACTTTTTATATATTTTGATAAGAACGACAATAAATAACCAACTTTATCTGCAAATTGCAAGTCTTTTTACCGTGACTTTGCTAGAAATATTTATATGTAATCATTTTTTTTTAGCAATCTTAGATAAGTATGTATAGCTTGAAAATATAATTAAATAAGAGTTTTGTGCAAATTGTGTCGCAATTTATAGCTTGTAACGAGTGATTTTTTTGCTATTATCTTTTTGGCAACACTAGTTTTGACAGCTCACGCACGTTTTGTATCTTGTGTCACTGTCAAACATCTTCAGTTTGGTCTATAATTTAATCATGAATCGTCTTACAAACGAACAACGCTTGCAAATTATTGAATTTTATTACCAAAATGCGTGCTCTGTCAAGAAAGTTCATCGCGCGCTTCTTCCATTTTATGGTCAGTTTAATCGACCTACTGAGGCTTCTATTCGGGCTATTGTAAAAAAATTTCGCACCAAATTTACATTCTTGGACATTAAACCACCAACACGCTTACGTAGAGTGTGAACTGAAGAAAATATCGTAGCCGTATCGGCCAGTGTTGGTGATGACCGTGAATTATCGATTCGGCGCCGTTCGCAGCAATTGGGCCTCTGTTACTCCACTACGTGGAAAATTTTGCGGAAGGATTTGGGTGTGAAGCCTTATAAGATAAAGCTGGTGCAAGAATTGAAGCCAAACGACCTACCACAACGCCAAATTTTTGGTGAATGGGCTCTTGAAAAGTTAGATGAAGATCCACTTTTTTATCGAAGAATTGTGTTCAGCGACGAGGCTCATTTCTGGTTGAAGGGATACGTGAACAAGCAAAACTGCCGTATTTGGAGTGAAGAGCTACCAATGCACCCACAAAAAACAACCGTTTGGTGCGGATTATGGGCTGGCGGCATTATTGGGCCGTATTTCTTCAAAGATGATGCGAATCACAACGTTACTGTGAATGGTGAGCGCTACCGTGCGATGATAACAAACTTTTTTTGCCCAAAATGGAAGATCTTGACTTGCATGACATGTGATTTCAACAAGACGGTGCCACATGCCACACAGCACGCGAAACAATGGACCAATTGAGAGGCGAGTTCGGTGAACAGTTTATTTCACGCTTGGGACCAGTCAATTGGCCGCCCAGATCGTGCGATTTAACGCCTCTAGACTATTTTTTGTGGAGCTATGTTAAGGCTAATGTCTATAGCGACAAGCCCGCTTCGATTGACGCACTGAAAGCCAACATTGCCAACATTATTCGTGAGATACCGGCCGAAATGTTGGAAAGAGTATGCCAAAATTGGACTAAGCGGACGGACCATTTGAGGCGCAGCCGCAGCCAACATTTGCATGAAATAATCTTCAAACATTAAATAATATCGACCCAACTATCGATCCAAATAAATATTTCATGCATTTTTCTGAATTTTATGTGTTTTTTTTTTTAATTTCCGATAGTTCTTATAAAATCACCCATTATTATAGTATCCTGTACACAGATTTTTTTCATGTTCAATAAAAAAACTCGCTGATTCAGTTAATAAATGGTTTGAATATAGACAGACCAGTAAAGGAAATTGGGAATTTAAAAAAAAAATTGAGTAAATTTTTGTGTTTGAAGAAACGCAGATATTTTCCAACAGCAACAAAATTGATATTTTTGTAGTACACATAAGTAGGTATGTAATTGTAAACAATAATAATTGAGTTTTGGGACACCCTGTATACGTACGAAAAAGTCATTCCTTTAATCTGCACATTATTATTCACTGTAATAGATTGAAAATGCGGTTAAAGGTTAATAATTTCAAATGATTACACATGAACAAATTTTGCCCATCCAAAATAAGGAAAAAAAGGGAAGTCAAAGGATACAAAGGAGAGTAACCATAAAAATTGTAATACAAAAGGCAGAAGTAAAGCAAAAATCCATAATAGAGCAAAACAGAACAAAGCATTAAGAAATCTTTATAAACTCAAGTAAATAAATGAACAAAAAAAAAATAAAAATGTCAGAATTGAAAACAATTTTTATGTGACAAACACATTCAGATAAATCCAAACATGTGTACATGTTGCTAACATAAAGGCAGTGGCAATATTTAACAGGATTATGGAAATTAAGCATGAAAATAAAAGGGGCGATGAAATGAGATTAGCAACTCAGTGATGCAGTTTACAGCACAAACAAATGTCTGGTTAATTTTTTAACCCTTGACAGCAAAATTCAAAAATCATTTAAAATTCCTATTTAAATTACTTTTTCATTTTTGTATAAAAAAAAACCTATTGCCTGAAATGTGCCAATTTTCAATTTGTATTCTGTAGATAATATTTAACTTAAAATATTATAATTTTCTTTCAGTCTTTTTTTTTTCGTTCGTCCTTTTTGTATCTCGAAACAAGTAGTTGATGTTGTAGTTTTTGGCACCACTGCTCACAATGACTTTAACAGTTCATTTTTTTTTCTTCTCTTTTTTGCTTTCAACAAAAAAATAGTTGCTGTATTTAGTTAATAGAAAAGAGTGCTATTTTTTCTAAGAGTTTTATTTATATTAATGCAAATGTAGTCTACAAAAAAAAAAAAGTGAAATAAAATGAAATGTTAACAAATGAAAATAGTGTGCTTTATATTAATAAGAGAAAAAAAAAAAAATAAACAGATAGCAGGGACATTTACGCCAACACAGAATTACGAAAGAGGCAACACCAACTAAAGCATATTACTTGTGAGACAGTGTAGTCAACTAAACATAAAACCAGATTGTGCAAATAAACCCTAAGAACAGGGTTGTCAACTATTTATGACCAAAACGCGCCGTGAACTTACTCAAATGCGCTAAGCGCCACTAAACTAATTGTTTCGCGTGCTAAGTGGCATGTGGCACCGTCTTGTTGAAACCACATGTCATGCAAGTCAAGCTCTTCCATTTTGGGCAAAAAAAGTTTGTTATCACCGCACGGTAGCGCTCACCATTCACAGTAACGTTGTGATTCGCATCATCTTTGAAGAAATACGGCCCAATGATGCCGCCAGCCCATAATCCGCACCAAACGGTTGTTTTTTGTGGATGCACTGGTAGCTCTTGCAATGCTTCTGGCTGCTCTTCACTCCAAATACGGCAGTTTTGCTTGTTCACGTATCCATTCAACCAGAAATGAGCCTCGTCGCTGAACACAATTCTTCGATAAAAAAAGTGTAACGTTAAACGATGATTAGAAAATGGCACGCTTTTAAAAGTTACTATATTTATTCAGTATATTTCAAGAACTGCTTATTATCTAATAATGAACAAAAAAAGGAAACCATGCTTGCACGTGAAGCGTACAACAGCGATGATAAAATATTTTTGGTGTTGCCATAGTCCTTGTTTTGATTATTACAATTCTCCCCCACTTTTAAAAGGACGAGCGTTGTTAGTGCTTTACATAATTCTCATGGTGACTTTTCAAGAGCCCATTCACCAAAAATTTGGCGTTGTGGTAGGTCGTTTGGCTTCAATTCTTGCACCAGCTGTATCTTATAAGGCTTCACACCCAAATCCTTCCGCAAAATTTTCCACGTAGTGGAGTGACAGAGGCCCAATTGCTGCGAACGGCGCCGAATCGATAATTCACAGTCATCACCAACACTGGCCGATACGGCTGCGATATTTTCTTCAGTTCGCACTCTACGTAAGCGTGTTGGTGGTTTAATGTCCAACAATGTAAATTTGGTGCGAAATTTTTTTACAATAGCCCGAATAGAAGAAGAAGTAGGTCGATTAAACTGACCACAAAATGGAAGAAGCGCGCGATGAACTTTCTTAACAGAGCACGCATTTTGGTAATAAAATTCAATAATTTGCAAGCGTTGTTCGTTTGTAAGACGATTCATGATTAAATTATAGACCAAACTGAAGATGTTTGACAGTGACACAAGATACAAAACGTGCGTGAGCTGTCAAAACTAGTGCTGCCAAAAAGATAATAGCAAAAAAATCACTCTTATAAAGGGTGGTTAAATTTCAAGGGCCGATGTTGATTTTGAATAAAACACAAACTATTTAGGAAATTATTGTAAATTTATTTTATTATGATATATTGGTATTATTCAATTATGTATGGAACAAAATATCGGCCAAATGGGCGCCGCGATCACACCTCCATCCGATGGTCCAAATTTTCGATGACCCTGAGGCATAATGAAGGTTCTATGCCGTTAATGCGCCGAATTATCTCATCCTTTAGCTGTTGAATTGTTGCTGGCTTATCGACGTACACCTTTTCTTTCAAATAACCCCAAAGAAAAAAGTCCAACGGTGTCAAATCACATGATCTTGGCGGCCAATTGACATCGCAATTACGTGAGATAACACAGCCATTGAATTCGTTGCGCAAAAGAGCAATTGTTTCGTTAGCTGTGTGGCAAGTGGCACCGTCCTGATGAAACCACATATCGTCTACATCCATATCTTCTAATTTGGGCCATAAAAAGTTCGTTATCATCTCACGATAGCGAACACCGTTCACAGTAACTGCCTGACCGGCCTCATTTTGGAAAAAATACGGCCCGATGATGCCGCCAGCACATAAACCGCACCAAACAGTCACTCTTTGTGGGTGCATTGGTTTTTCGCCAGTCACTCTTGGATTCTCATTCGCCCAAATGCGGCAATTCTGTTTATTGACGAATCCACTGAGGTGAAAATGTGCCTCACAACTGAAGATGATTTTCTTCGAAAATTGATCATGCACTGTTGCCATTTCTTGCCACCATTCTGCCCGTTCACGACGTTTGGAATGGTCAAGAGGCTTTAGTTCTTGAGCCAATTGCACCTTGTAAGCGTGTTAATGCAAGTCTTTATGCATAATGTTCATCAACGACGAGCGTGAGAGATGCAATGTTAGGCACGACGACGAGTTAAGGTGGACGGCTCTTCAGCCACACTATCGCGAACAGCAGCAATATTTTCTGCAGTATGAGCTGTACGAGCATGCACTGGTGTTCTCACATCTTCTACAGAGCCGGTTTGCTCGAATTTTTCCACGATTTTTCCGATTGTACGCACATTTGGACGATCAAATTGACCAAAAAAATCACGAAGTGCACGATATGCATTTTGATTTGAACGCCCATTTTCATAATAAGTCTGGATAACTTTAACACGTTGTTGGATTGTGTATCTCTTTATGGTTCAAATTGAATAAGTCTGAAATAGAGAAATGTCAAATAAAATTCGGAGAAAAACTTGGCGTTTAGGTGTGGTTCACATTCAACATCGGCCCTTGAAATTTAACCACCCGATACATCAGAGATCTGCTTCGGTGCTTCGCAACCATATGTGCACCAATCATTTTCACATCCGATAAATACAAAAAAGAAAAAAACTCAATGTTGACAACCTAAAAACGGAACACAAAAAGAATACCTTATTTTTTTCCTATGAAACCTTAAACAAAATTACAAAGGATTTTCGAAATAGAACTCTAAAATTATTTGTCTCATTTAGAGGCTTTTCAAACTACTGTCCTTTTCTATTTACCAGCAAAATTGTAATTATGTTGAAAAAAGCAAATTAGGGGGGCATAAATACAAATTCTATAATACATATATTTTTTTGTTATTTTCCTTTCTTCAAGAAAATCATAATACATAAAAATAACTACAATAGATTTTGTTGCATGAAAACATACAAACAACAAAACAAATGAACTAAAAAAAAAGGGAAAATATTATTTGGCCAGCAGCAGTTCCATTAAATTACAAAAATAAAATATTTTTTACACCAATTCTTACTTGTGTTACGAGTACATACATTTTAAAAAAGTGTAATATTTATATATAATAAAACCACTTTTGGTTGATAAAATTCAACATTTTGCTCACAAATGCTGTCCCAAATGTTTGTGACAGGTTTTGGTGATTTGTCAAACTTAAAATGAAACCTATCAGTTGAAGTCACAAATACACTGCACATATTTAATCATTCATATACGCACGATTAAACAAACATTTTACTTTTCTGTTTGCAATTGAACTTTTTTTTAATAAGAAAATTTAGACTGTTCAAGTCGTTAAATAAAAAATTCTATTGTTTGTAAGTCTCTCCACCACTTAAATAAATAAGTCACGCATACATACACCACGAGCCGCAAAATTATTCGCATCTGAATAAGCAAGTCAAGACTAGCAGACACAGCCAGCCATACAGCAAACAGCTCCTACGCACATACGCACACACGTTATTTGATTAAATTTTTTCGATTTTATATAATCAGAAGTGAAATTAATAGTCTGTAAGTTATAAACTGGCCATTAGCAACAACAAAGCGGCCAATTAAACTAAGCAAACTGTTCGCTGAAGAAGTAAAAAATGTGTGTGTGTGGCAAATGAGGTAGGAAATATTACACGAGAAATACCGTAAAACTAATGCAGAGAAAAAAAAAATACTAATGAAATGAAGGGGAATACATAGTTGCAAATTTAAAAAGTTTTCACATATCCTTTATACAAACATTTTATGTTTTGTTTCATATTACTGCTTATAACGGGCTGATACTTCATAACTATTTGTAGAAATCTATTTCTGAACTTTACTGAAAATTTCAGTTCATTCGGCGTAAAAACAAAGCTTTTTGCCATATATCCTTTATTTTGAAAACAGCGTTTTGGCGTAAGGAATTGTCAAAACACATTAAAAATTGGTAACAATTTGTATATTACCATTTCCGTACTATATACCAAAATTTAGTACCATCGATGCAAGGAGTTAAGGAGTTTTTACATATCCTTTATACAAACATTTTATGTTTTCTTTCATGTTACTGCTTATAACGGGCTGATATCTCATAGCTATTTGTAGAAATCTATTTCTGAGCTTCAACAAAAATTTCAGTTCATTCGGCATAAAAACAACATTTTTTGCCATATATCCTTTATTTTGAAAGCAGCATTTTGGCGTAAGGAATGGTTAAAACACATTAAAAATTGGTAACAATATATATTGGTAACTATATATAAAAATTTAGTACCATCGATGCAAGAAGTTAAGGAGTTTTTACATATCCTTTATACAAACATTTTATGTTTTTTCATGTTACTGCTTAACGGGCTTATATTTCATAACTATTTGTAGAAATCTATTTCTGAGCTTTACTGAAAATTTCAGTTCATTCGTCGTAAGGACAAAACTTTCTGCCATATGTCCTTTATTTTGAAAGTAGCGTTTTGGCGTAAGGAATGGCCAAAATACATTAAAAGTTAGTAACAATTTGTGAATTAGAATTTCCGTACTATATATAAAAATTTAGTACCATCGATGCAATAAGTTAAGGAGTTTTTACATATCTTTTATACAAACAAAATATGTTTTTTTCATATTACTGCATATAACGGGCTGATATTTCATAACTAGTTGTAGAAATCTATTTCTGATCTTTACTGAAAATTTCAGTTCATTCGGCGTAAGGACAAAAATTTCTGCCATATATCCTTTATTTTGAAAGCAGCGTTTTGGCGTAAGAAATGGCCAAAATATATTAAAAATTGGTAAAAATTTGTAAATTACCGTTTCCGTGTTATATACAAAAATTTAATACCATCGATGCAAGGAGTTAAGGAGTTTTTACATATCCTTTGTACAAACATTTTATGTTTTTTTCATGTTATTGCTTATAACGGGCTGATACTTCATAGCTATTTGTAGAAATCTATTTCTGAGCTTTATCAAAAATTTCAGTTCTTTCAGCGTAAAGACAAAACTTTTTGCCTCATATCCTTTATTTTGAAGGCAGCGTTTTGGCGTAAGGAATTGTCAAAACACATTAAAAATTGGTAACAATTTGTATATTACCATTTCCGTACTATATACCAAAATTTAGTACCATCGATGCAAGGAGTTAAAGAGTTTTTACATATCCTTTATACAAACATTTTATGTTTTGTCTCATGTTACTGCTTATAACGGGCTGATATTTCATAACTATTTGTAGAAATCTATTTTTGAGCTTTACTGAAAATTTCAGTTCATTCGGCGTAAGGACGAAACTTTCTGCCATATATCCTTTATTTTGAAAGTAGCGTTTTGGCGTAAGGAATGGCCAAAATACATTAAAAATTGGTAACAATTTATAAATTGGCATTTCCGTACTATATACAAAAGTTTAATACAATTGATGCAAGGACACTACTGAGTACCATATATCCTTGACATAAAAAATAACAAAACAGACAAAACTAGTAAGTAAAATTTGTTTGCAAAATGCAACTATTAGTTTTTATAAAAAAAATTATTTAAATTGGTGTAAGAACAAAATTACAATTGTCCTTTGGAATAAACATTTTATTATCATCACAATAGAATTCAACTACAAAGCCAAATAAAATATTATTATTATGTTCAAACACATTTTAAAATATATTTAAAAAAACATAGGTCTTTTAAAGAAAATCCTTTATTAAAAACCTGTAAATTTTGGCAAAGAACTGAAAACGAAAACTGGTAGAAATTTGTAAAACAATGTTTTCCCGCCTTGTAATAAATTGCAGTTAGGTGGGAATAAGGACAAGCATACCTGCCACATATCCTTTATTTTCGAAATAGGGTTCTGCATAATTAGAATATAATTAAAATTTCGTTTCCAAACTCAATTTTACAGCCAGTTCGCCGATGCCGAAAGGATAAGTTCATTCGCATTCTAGGCGAAAGAAACTTGATTTAGGCTTGTCTAACTTTATTCCATGCGAACGATGTGCCGAAATCCAGTTAAAATACATAAGTATATGTGAACGAATAATAGTGATACCCAAATTGATTCGAATGCAAGTGTCTAGCTTTCTTTCGCATACATTTTCATTTGATATAGCCGAACAGACGGTTAATGTTAATGAAAAATTTCAAGTCAATTGGTGCAGAGATGTTGCTATATCACATATATCCTTTGAAACAAAAACTGAATTAGCAACACAATATTTATAACTCAAATATAAAGCGAGATAAAAAATATTAATATGATGTTTAATAACATTTTAAAGTGTATTGGCCATTTGATGTATATTCTCAGCTAAAGGCAGTTAATACGAGTATATATGCTTTGTTAAAAAAAAAAAATTAAAATTTTGCAACCAAATGAATATTATAATTTGTAGCATTTTGTAAAATTATGATGTCCAATAGTTTCAATTCAATCAAAACAAAAACAGGGATACCCTCAAAATATCCTTTATTTTGGAATTAGCGTTTCTGTAAGAAAAATGCTTTGAGTGTAGTGAAAATTTATAACAGTCTCCAAAAATTTCTATTGTCAGTGTTTTAAAAACATTTTATTTCACTTGGTGCAAGCACAGGATAACCTGCTATATATGTCTTATTTCATAAATATAGATTAAAAAACTAAAAAACTTGCTTTGATACCAAATTTAATATTTCTCATTCACTGTTGCTTAAGCTTCTTCTTAAATCATTCATTTAACCAGATAAATAATACGTATAATGCATTCCGAGTTTTTTTGGAGTTCTAAAATGTGCTTCAAGAATCGCCAAAATCCCCCACTTCCCCGCAAGCAATATGGCAACTTAAATTTTCGCACTAAATCGAATGACCGTTAATAGTTCTTATACACAGCCAAAAGGAGCACCGAATATCAAAAACCGCTTCCGATTCAGCTAATGAAGGGGTTCCGAGCTTTTTTGGGAATTCCCAAAATCGGCTTCAGGAAACATCAAAATCCTTCCACTTTCTCAGAAGCAATATTAAATTTTCGCACTAAGGCGAATGACCGTTTATAGTTCGGATGCATGTTCCATGGCAAAAATGCGCAGAAAAACTGGTTCCGATTCCGTTGACGAAGTGGTTCCAAATTTTTTTTTGGGAATTACCAAAGCCGGCTTCGTGAATCCCCAAAATTTCCTCCCTTCCCCGCAAGCAATATAGCAACTCCAATTCTGTTTTTTATACCTATATATGTATGTAATAATCACTCATATGGCTTCCGAGCAAAAGGCGCGGAAAAGTTTGGCTCGCGAGCCCAACAACAAAGGGTTGTAAATTTGTGTATGTATGCACTGTATGCATGTATGTGTGTATGTTTAATAGTATACGCACGTACACAATTCAACGAAGAAACCTTTTTTTATTTTAAATACGTTGTACACAAAAATAAAGCTCGCGAGCGGCTCTTTTCAAATCGGCTCGCGAGACGAGCTAAATTTTTAAGAGCCGAAAAATTCAACTCACCTCGCGAGCTTTGCATTTTCAGCTTGCGAGCCGAAAAGTATAGTTCTTTTGAATTTAGAAAATAAAGCTCGCTCAAATTTAGCTCACTCACGAGCAAGCTGAATTCGAGAGCTCTTCGTACTCTGGTTTCGAGTGTTGCATACAGACAAACATTAAAGTGATACTAATATAAGCGTGTTAAAAAATAAAATATGAGTGATTTTTTTGCTATTATCTTTTTGGCAACACTAGTTTTGACAGCTCACGCACGTTTTGTATCTTGTGTCACTGCCAAACATCTTCAGTTTGGTCTATAATTTAATCATGAATCGTCTTACCAACGAACAACGCTTGCAAATTATTGAATTTTATTACCAAAATGCGTGCTTTGTTAAGAAAGTTCATCGCGCGCTTCTTCCATTTTATGGTCAGTTTAATCGACCTACTGAGGCTTCTATTCGGGCTATTGTAAAAAAATTTCGCACCAAATTTACATTGTTGGACATTAAACCACCAACACGCTTACGTAGAGTGCAAACTGAAGAAAATATCGCAGCCGTATCGGCCAGTGTTGGTGATGACCGTGAATTATCGATTCTGCGCCGTTCGCAGCAATTGGGCCTCTGTTACTCCACTACGTGGAAAATTTTGCGGAAGGATTTGGGTGTGAAGCCTTATAAGATACAGCTGGTGCAAGAATTGAAGCCAAACGACCTACCACAACGCCAAATTTTTGGTGAATGGGCTCTTGAAAAGTTAGATGAAGATCCACTTTTTTATCGAAGAATTGTGTTCAGCGACGAGGCTCATTTCTGGTTGAATGGATACGTGAACAAGGAAAACTGCCGTATTTGGAGTGAAGAGCAGCCAGAAGCATTGCAAGAGCTACCAATGCATCCACAAAAAACAACCGTTTGGTGCGGATTATGGGCTGGCGGCATCATTGGGCCGTATTTCTTCAAAGATGATGCGAATCACAACGTTACTGTGAATGGTGAGCGCTACCGTGCGATGATAACAAACTTTTTTTTGCTCAAAATGGACGAGCTTGACTTGCATGACATGTGGTTTCAACAAGACGGTGCCACATGCCACACAGCACGCGAAACAATGGACCAATTGAGAGGCGAGTTCGGTGAACAGTTTATTTCACGCTTGGGACCAGTCAATTGGCCGCCCAGATCGAACGCCTCTAGACTATTTTTTGTGGGGCTATGTTAAGGCTAATGTCTATAGCGACAAGCCCGCTTCGATTGACGCACTGGAAGCCAACATTGCCAACATTATTCGTGAGATACCGGCCGGAATGTTGGAAAGAGTATGCCAAAATTGGACTAAGCGGATGGACCATTTGAGGCGCAGCCGCGGCCAACATTTGCATGAAATAATCTTCAAACATTAAATTATATCGACCCAACTATCGATCCAAACAAATATTTCATGCATTTTTTTGAATTTTATGTGTTTTTTTTTTAATTTCCGATAGTTCTTATAAAATCACCCATTATTTATGATGGTAATCTTAAAAGCGCATTAAAAAGTTTTTAATTTCTGTGATTAATTAAGATGACGAATTTAGATATAGTTAGATTATGAATATGCTTGTTCTTCCATATATCCTTTATGTTCAAAATCACATTGAAGCAAAAGTAATATTCGGAATGTGATAAATATGGATTACTATTATAATTGATATTTAATTATTGGATCTTGTTTACGTAAGCTAAAGATCGTTTAGCTGCAAAAATAAGAAATATTTATGGATCACTATTGTTAAAACTATATATCTAATATACAACAGAAATTTAATTTCAAATGAAACGGAATTGCAAATTCTTTCCTTATATCCTTTGTTTTTCATATATACATATATTTTTGACCACAGCGATAATCCCAAAAAGTTTCAACTTTGTTTAACTATTTGTTAAATTTTATTCTCTAGCTAAGCAAAAAAAATTTACTCCAATCTATTCAAGGACTTGTCTGACTTGCATAAATCCTTTTTTCCCCACAAAGAACATTTAAAGCGAAAGCGTAATTAGAACTAAACGATACAAAAGAAAATATGAGTAAAATAATTTTTGTTAAGAATTTCTTTTGAAATGTGCAAAGGAAATTGTAATTTTTATACTTTTAACAAATCGTTTCAATCACATAAATTTCCCTTTAATTCACATTATTTCAATTGCACAACATGCTTTCGTGTTGTTTTTTGTTTTTAATAAAACACAACAAGAGAATTATCATAAACAACTAAAAGCACATAAAGATAAAACTCTGCACAAAAAAAAAAAAGAAAAAGAGTTAAATGACAACATCATACATTCTTTTTTCTCACATACAACATGTGATAATTAAATGTCACTGCAACTCATTACATTTTTAAACATCACTGAGCACATTTCGTAAAGAACGAAGCCTACCTGCCGCACATTCCCCTGCAACCTCAAACAAACAGACTGAATTATCACTTGAAATACCAAAAACTGGGGTAAAGAAAAAAACAAAATCACCATAAAACACAAAAAACTCACGCTGACTAATGGGACATATCACTTATCACTTGTTTAAAACAAGGCAAGAGCAATAATAAAACATTTACACACACACACACACACACATACTCACATTCCCAAACTCATTTCAGCGGCATTTAACAGTTTTTAAATTCGAATGACAAAAAAGTGTTTAATGAAAATTCTCAGCATATAAATATAAATTTAATTGTAGAAATGAAATGTAATTGAAATTTTCCTCTTTGTTTTTGCTGCTCTTTTATGGAGATGTAGTGAAATATTGAGCGCGGGGTTTACGTCCGGGAAAAGCAGTTTTGTTCATTATAGTTTTGAGTGGAAAATATTAAAGAGTTTGTGCTAAAAATCAGCTTGCACTTTAGTTACATATACATATAAACTTACAATAATATTTTCCAGGACATGCAGACAGAAATATAAGTCTTTGATGCAAAACGATGACTTCTGTTAGTGAAATAGTTTTCCACAAATAAAGGATATATGCCAGGATGGCATTATCCTTGAACTGCTTTAACAAAAACTTGGCAACAGAAATAATAGTTCGATTAAAGGAATAGTTATAAAGAGATTGCTATTAACAAACTGCTTTTTTTAAAATAAAGGATATATGAGAAAAACTCAAATTCTTATTCCGATTAAAATGAAATTTATTTAATAGGTTAAATATAATATTTGACAACTAGTTACCATTATATTGGCAACTATTTCCTTAATTAAGTTTTTAGCTCACTGTAAGCATATGTGGAAGGTGGGCATGACTTTAAGAGAATTAAAACTTAATTTACAGCGCCAATTTAGGCGAAAAATTTAGCAAAAGTAATTAGTTTTCTCGGAATACTGTTGTAAGTATCGTTTTCAGATTAAAGGAAATATTGAAGACAGATCTACGCCTGCACTGCTGCTACAAAATTTATTATACAGTTATATAGAACAAATTCTTTGGAAGCTTATTAATTCAGGTTCCTTTTTGATCAGTAAATGCGAATAAATTTGGTTTTCAAATAAAGGATATATGGGAAAAGTTCACCTTCTTGCTTCGAAAGAAATGAAATCTATTAAACAGTTAAAGTATAAGATTTGAGAACTAGGTACCGATTTTTGTCTCCTTATATCCACAACTATTGCTTTAATCATTATTTAAAACCACAAATTTAGCATCAGGAAGTAGTTTTCACGGTACACTGTTGTAACTGTCGTTTTCGGATTAAAAGCATTGCATTGCTTGAAATAAAATATATTTTGCAATTAAGCGGAATAAATTCTATGCAAACTCATGAATTTGTACCGCTTTTTGATCACTAAATGCGAATAAATTTGGTGTTCAAAAAAAGGATATGTGGAAAAAGTTCACATTCTTGCTTCGAAGGAAGTTAAATTTATTAAACAGTTAAAGTATAATATTTGACAAATAGTTACCAATTTTGGTCTTATCCTTTCTCATATTTTTATCTTAAAGAAAGAAGATACGCAATTGATATATCTTTAAAAGTATATATTAATATTTAATTTACACTCATAACTTATGATAAAAACTTAGAAAAAGGAAATAAGTTTAAGAGAAGGATAATCATATCTGTTGTAAATGTTGTTTTTATAACAAATAATATATTTAAGATATTACGTTATACATTTAAGCGTAAAAATTTGTGATTTCTGCTGCTTTTGATCATTATATTTAAATAAATGTGACTTTTCAAATAAAGGATATATGGCACGAACTCACATCCTTAATCCGATTGTAATAAAATTAATTGGATGATCCCATTTTGTTCACTGCTGTTGCTTTAATCGTGGTTTATTTGACTTAAAGAACATAAAAAATCCCTATGTGGCTAGAATTTTATTTTAAGGTAAAGTTTTAGTAAAGAGTAATAATTTCACTGATGTAAAAATTAAAAGGTTGGTAAAAGGATATGTTGTGGCAAACATGCCTTTTTATTGTTTTCTATCGAATTTATTTTACAATTAACAGGAGTATTTAAGGGATAAATTTTGAATTTAAACTGCTTTCTGATCATAGTATTTACTAGTTTTTGCTTTGCCAATAAAGGATATATAAGGCAAACTCACATCTTTAGTCCTAACAAAATGAAACTTACTACAGAGCATAAGTATATAATTGCACGAATAGTTACCAAGTTTTACGGCAATCTAAGCACAAGTTTTATTTATATCGTGTTTTGGAGACTAGGTATTATATTGAGATGAGTGAATTAATATTGTTAAAGAAATTAGAGCTTAGATTCAAGGGCAAACATTTTGAATTTAAACAGCTTTCCGATCATAGTATTTACTAGTTTTTGTTTTGCAAATAAAGGATATATAAGGCAAAGTCACATCCTTAATCGCATCGAAATGAAACTTACCACAGAGCATAAGTATATAATTTCACGAATAGTTACCAAGTTTTAAGGCCATCTGAGCACTAGTTTTGCTTATATTACATTTCTGTCATCAATATAAACTCACTCATCTTGAGATAAGTGAATTTATATTGATAATGGAGTTTGGGGCATAGATTCTAGAGCAAAAGGCAATGCTTTTTGCAATTTGTTAAGATTTATTTTTTAAAATCAAATTTTTGTAAAATTTTTTCAAAACTATTTTAACAATCAAAATTAAGATATTACAATTTGTAAAATAGTACCTTTAAACACTGTGATAAAATGTAAAGCCATTAAAACAAGGATATGATTGTTTCCCATATATCCTTTATTTTCCAAAAGTAAATTATCGCAAGAGTTTTTAACAGAATACCGGGAAAATGTTTAATTATATATAAAACCGTAGCTATTGTTTTTACAACAAGCTTTTTTAATCAGGTGTTGGAGTAATTTTCTATTCTTGCTATTGATGTGGGCTTTGGCAAGATCGTAACCAAAATTGAAATGTATTTGTTATATTACATATTTTAAATATGTTCTAATTTTCAGTCTTAGCAAGATCTTGTGCTTCACTCGCATATCTTTTTTTAAAGGATTTTAGTTTAAACAACAGTTATACAGCCAGAAGACCACGACAAATGACGACAGTTTGGAAAATTGTATTTTAGAGACTTCACACACCATTCTTCTATACATAAGGTTTTTGTAGTAGATGAAAAATGTTTGTATCAATAGAAAAATCTGATAACTTTTTATTTTATGAATCTATTTCTTCTCTTTCTTTAATAATGATTAATATTTTTTGCACTTGGCAAACATTTGACCAGGATTGGCTTTGTTGCTTAAATGTCCTGTGACATTTTGTTCTTGTATTAGTAATTTCAGTTGTACGGCTGTTAATAGCAGGACTATTTAAGCTTATCTTTGTATTTCCGCATCATTTAATAATTTCATCATTTGCATTATTTTCACTTTCTTTCACACGCTCACACCCGCATCCTCATCCTTGATGATGCCAATGTTTTACGCTTTTTTTATTTTCATATTTCGTGGTTAAATTAACAGTAAAGATGTGTTGTCAACTGATTTGCCTAATGGTTAATTTATTTTTAAAAGTCATATTTTTTATAAAAAAAACATTAAATATCTTTAACCATTGAAAACTTATGAAGTTTCTTAATAGTTTCTTTAAAAAACTTGTAAATTTATAGACACGAACACAAATCTCTACTTGATATTTGTTGTTTTATGTTATTTTTTTAATAAAAACACAATTTCCACTAAACCACAAAATAAATTCATTTAAAACAATGAACAACTATTACAACAAATAATAAAAATTTTATTATTTACTAATTGTTGAACAACTAAAAACACAACAACAGCAACAATGAAAAAAATTTACATGAAACACAACATGATTAAACCTGCCTACCGTTTTATTGCTATTCAATAGGGCAGCACAAATTCTTCAACATAAAAACTTTTTTTGTAAAGTTTGAACTGAAGTTGAATGTAGAAAATTAATTCTTAGTTAGTTTCATATTAGACTTTTTCTAAATGCAATAGAAAAGAAAGGTAAAATATTTTTTTCTAAATAAAAAAATCATTAATTTTTGAAACATTTATGAAGGAAAAATTAAGCAATAACTTGTATAGTTATATATTAAAGTTATATAATAAAATTCAAGCTGATTAATTAAGGAACATGCATGTTCCTCATATATCCTTTTTTTTAAGAAAAATTTTTAGCTGTAAAAAACTTGGCGTTAACGATCGTATGGATACAAAAACAATGCAACAACTTGTGTAGTTCTGGTTTTAGCCATTTAAATAAATTTTAGTGAACTCAGTCAATAGACATGACGCGGCTTCATATATCCTTTTTGGAAAAATTAACTCTTGCTACATTTATCTGCTGCTTACCATATGTAAAATATGCTCTTAAATATCTATGAAAAATTGTACATTGATTTTTACAAGGATTTGTCTTCTTCCCGTATATCCTTTTATTTACCCAAAATAACAAAAATGAAATAAAATACCAGTTATGTTTAAACTAAAGCCAAAAAATTATTTTGTTTAAAATTGTGTTTTAAATATTGCCAGAATATTTGGTTTTCGTTTACACAGCATTTGTGGCAAAAAAAAAAAAAAAAATATTAAAAAACAGTAGTGATTAAACAGCAAGAAAAAAATCACTTACTATTTAAAGAACTTTTCCTTCGAGTTTCTCAAATAAATTTCACTGTGATTGGTGCAAGGATAAACTTATCTTCCATATATCCTTTATTTTAAAATTATAATTCTAAAAATATCTTTAGCAAGAAATGCAAATAAAATTCATAATTATTAAAATTACTTGGCCTCAAAACTATAAAATGTTATTTCCTAAGGTGTGTACATTTTGTATATCCTTTCATTTATATCAAAAATAGATAGTGTTTTCAACAATCGCGAAAATTCAAAAAACAAATGAGTTTACAATTTGTGAAATAACTTAATTAATCTCTGTATAAAACTCCATTTGATTAGGCTCAAAGATATGACATTTTCTTATGTATCCTTTTTTTTTAGAAAATTTACTTCAAGTCAAGTTAGTGAGTGAAATACAGGGAAAATCAGACGGAAGACTTAAAAGTGTATATCTAGATGGTTTGCTAAGTTTTATTTCACTTTATGACAAGAACATTATAGGCGTATTCTCAGAGGTGACATTTGAACAACGTTGTGGATCAGAATCTAGCAAATTCTTGCTGACAACTCGTAAAACTAAACCTTCAAGTACTATACAAAATATTACTTCAATTGCTATAAGGATGTATCAGTCTCTTGTATATCCTTTTTTTCAAAGTTTAAAATTTAGAACCAATGAAGATGAAAAACACCTGCAAAAGTTTCTGTAATTTATATCGAAGGACATGGATTAAATTTCATTTCTGCACCATATATTCTTCATATTGAAAGCAAACTTTTATCAAAATTAA
The DNA here is from genome assembly GCA_914767995.1 of Thecocarcelia acutangulata. Taxonomy (NCBI): domain Eukaryota; kingdom Metazoa; phylum Arthropoda; class Insecta; order Diptera; family Tachinidae; genus Thecocarcelia; species Thecocarcelia acutangulata. The sequence continues at coordinate 13,721,024 of OU612094.1, forward strand.
TTATTAGAATGTTGTTAAAATTGGAAACTATTTATAGAATTTTAGTGTATAGCCCTGTGGGTAATACCAGGAAAATAAGTTCCTTTTTTTTTGAAAACCAAATTAGAGTATAACCAAAGTATAGCTAAATAAAATATAACCAAATTTGTGAAAACAAGTTTTTATCATCATAAACAGATCAGCAGTAAAGTTATGTACGAGTATACTTAATGTTCTTAGTAAGAATCACAAGGTTATGCCATCATAATAAACATTTGACTACTATAGTCAAATGTTTATCCGTTTGTGCGTATGTATGTATTTGTCTGCTAAACATGTCCTTTATTTGTAGCATCATGTAAAGTTGTCAAACGAAAAGGTTAAACAATATTTTGAAAACCATAATTTCATTATAAAAAGCCAAAGAAAGCAGGTTTGATTTCCCTTTTCGATAGCTTGTGTGTCTGTCTGGTTGCCTGTCTGTCCACTTAAAGACACACGACACAAATAGAATAAATATGAAACAAACGATAGATGGCACCTACAACCTTAAAAGACAGGATGATAGTTTCTTTTTTTTTTTTTTAATGCAGCTTCGCATGCATGTGTGCTTATGTGTACGAGTATGTGTGTCTGGGCGTATTGCTTGTGTTTGTATGGTTAACAAAATTATATTGTAAATTTGTTACTGCAATTGTAAAGTTTTGTGTATTTGCTCTAACCTGAAATTTGAATGCATGCGTTGTGTTGCAACATGTGTTATGTTTGGGTTGTGGTCTCGTATTTTATCAATATGATAACTTTGAACAGGAAACCTACACAAAAACATACAGTGGTTGAAAACTCTTCCCAGCCAAAAATATTGCATCGCGCAAAGCAGGCAGGTAAGCTAGAAATGTTTGAGATTCGCTTACAAACTTGCTGAGAAGAGGCATCTCGTGTGGAAGGAAGCACTGCATTTGTGTTACAAAACGTGCTCTTTGCAATACCATATTAAACATGTAAAAGAAGCTACGATTCAACGCGATCATACTCGAATAAAGTCTGAACTTTTGTGTTGATATTTGACATTCCTTAAATCGAAGCTAATTGAAGCGCATGTTTAAATGCTTTTTATTTGGTTTTATAGTAATCCCCAGTTAAAGCTCCCTTTAGTGGAAAAAATTGTTAGTTTTTTTTTATTTTTTTATACAATTGAGTTCCATTCACCATACCAGCCTCCAATATTGACAACAATCAAAATATTATAAATAGCTGGTTTTCTATGCTTCCTAACTGTCTATATGTCCACATTTCATAGGAGCTACTCTAACCATCAGTAGACTGGGAAATTTTTGAAAGATATATCATCTTTCATTGAACTTTGAATCCCAGCAATCTAAATAAATTATTGAGTAAAAAATTATAAATAGCTTGTTTTCTATATTTCCCAGCTATCTATATGTCAATAAAGTCTACTGATGATTACGGTAGCTCCTACGAAATGTCGACATATAGATAGCTGGGAAACATAGAAAACAAGCTATTTATAATTTTTTATTGGTATCAGTGTTAGAAGCTAATATAGCAAATAAAAAACTCAATGATTTAAATTATTGAGTTTTTAATAAAAGAAAGCTGTTTTAATAACACCATAAATATAGCATGAATGGTTTTTTACAAACCTACTCTGTGGCAAGGATAGATATGTAAGGGATAGCTGCTGCACTTAAAATCAAATATATTTTATAAAATTGCATAATCATGGAAAGTTCTTATTTCGGCAGCGCGTTATTATATGCTTACATGATACAATGTACCTTTAGTGTTATCAAATGGGCTCAATATTTTTGCCGGGTACTGTGATTTAAAAAAGGAAATACTGCCATTTAAAAACACTGTTGTCATTTGAAAAAGCACTACTGTCCTTTCAAAAGATGCTACCGTCATATAAAAGACAATATTGAATTTAAAAAACACTACTGTCTTTTATGTAATTTAAACGTTACTACTATCATTTAAAAAGGCACTGCTGTCATTAAACCATCACTATTATTTTTATTGAGACTTCTTCGTTTTAATGACACTACGAGAGCGGTTCAGAAACTTCTTAGCCTATCAATGAAAGAGAATAGTTAATTTGAAAATTTGGTTTTGTTTTAAATGTAGTTATGCGAATGAAAATATTTATTCGAAATAGAGAAAGTGGCAGTTAATCTTCTGAAACTTCAATACACTTAGTCTAACCCTTTTCTAGCAATTCTATCCCTTGATTAAAATAGTTTTCCTCAAGGGCTTCAAAATAGTGGTTAATAACTATAATTGCATCTTCATTTGAAGTAAAACGCTTGCCAGCAAGGAATTTTTTTAGATTTGGGAACAGGTAAAAGTCACTGGGAGCTAAATCAGGAGAATAAGGTAGGTGGTCAAGCAACTCGTACCTTACATCGTTGTTAAAACACTCTTGTGCGTTGGTGCGCTGGTGCGTTGTTCCAATCAATAAAATACCTTCGAAGTCCCAAAAAACCGTTACCATAACCTTACCAGCCAATTGAATTGTTTTTGCCTCCTTTGAGGCACTTCCTCCAGCTTCAGTCCATTGTTAGGATTGTTCTTTTATCTCTGGAGTATAGTGGTGGATCCATATCTCATCAACAATTATGAAACGACGCTTAAAGTCCATTTTATTTCGCTTAAAACGATCCAAACAAGCTTGAGAAATGTTCATTCTTATGCGTTTTTCGTCGACTGTTAACAAATGCGGCACCCATCTTGCAGAAAGCGTTTTCATCTGTAGTCCTTCATGAAAAATTAAATGGACTCGATCATTTGAGATGCCCATGGTATTAGCTTCACGCACTTTTATTCGTCGATCAATTAATACCATATCACGCACTTTGGCTACAATTTCTGTTGTTGTTGCTGTTTTTGGACGTCCACTACGTGGTTCATCTTCAATGCGTTTAACTTCAGCAACCCAATTTTTTACTGTTGCATATGAAGGATCACTTTCACCTAACACATTCACCATAATATTATAAATTTCTTGTCCCGATAAACCTTTTTTATGTAAATAATTAATGACACCACGCATTTCTAATTTTTCCACTGTAAAAAAATCGCGGATACGTCTTTTGTGAACACCTATTTCTATATGAAGGAGTTACCAGATCGAAACAAAATTATACCGCAATTTTTGTGCTAGGCTAAGAAGTTTCCGAACCGCCCTCGTATACTATATAACTTATGTTTACATGATACAATGTACCTTTAGTACTTCCAAATGTGCTCAATATATTTGCTGGATACTGTCAGTTGAATAGGCCATTTAAAAAAACTATTGTCATTTAAAAGACACTACTGTCATTTGAATTGGTACTACTGTAATTTAAAAAGACACTACTTTCATTTAAAAACACTACTATCGTTTGAAAAGACACTACTGCCATTTAGTAAAACTAAAAAAACTATTGTCATTTAAAAAAAAAATTTAAAACTATTGTCATTTTAATGGGTACAACTGTAATTTAAAAAGACACTACCATCATTTAAGAAACACTACTGTTATTAGAAAATACATTACTGTCACTTAAGAAGCACTACTGTCATTTAAAAAACGCTAATATAATTTAAAATACACTACTGTTATTTAAAACGACACTACTGTCATCTAAAAGTTACTACTGTCAATTAGAAAAAAAAACACTACTGCCATTTGTTATAATCTACCCATATTTTTTATTGAAACTATTTCATTTTAAAGACACTATCTGACTTATGCTTACATGATATAATGTGCTTTTAGTGCTTCCAAATGTGCTCAATATTTTTGCTGAGTTGTTTTGAAGCAAAAATGTTGAAAATTTTCTAGAAAGGCTAATGGATAGACTTTTGTCGGTGCGTAGTTCTTTTCGAGACAATTTCGCTTTAGAAGAACTGCAAAACTCTAGTCTCTAGATGACCAGATATTTCGTACATCAAGTTTGAATGCCGAAATATGCCACTGTGGCTTCTGTAGAACTTAAAACAACGGTGCCCTGTAGTTCTGAGTTAATACTTGTCTTTAATCTTTTATGCACTGACCATGTAAGTTTTATTCTAGAAAGGCAAATCAATGTAATAACGTTTCATAAGCAGACTTTTGTCGGTGCGTAGTTCTTTTAGAGACAATTTCGCTTTAGAAGAACTGCAAAACTCTAGTCTCTAGATGACCAGATATTTCGTACATCAAGTTTGAATGCCAAAATATGCCACTGTGCCTTCTGTAGAGCTTAAAAGAGCGGTGCCCTGTAGTTCTGAGATAATACTTGTCTTGAATCTTTTATGCACTGACCATGTAAGTTTGTCCTAATAAAATTCTTGACCTATAATTTTTTGTTTTAAATGAATCAAACAGCTTTTATTCTTACTCTTTTTTCAAACCTGCCGGTATCTCTGTCAAAAGCATTTACATATGTATATACATTTCGTAATATTTTTTGTGCAACCTAAAACAAAAGCAGCCTACATATTCGTATTCTACTCATTTCTGTTTAAAACCACGTTATGAAATGTATTTTTTCAAAAAAAAAAGTGGAGAAACAAATCTGGCTTGTATGTGTGTGCACCTACTTCTCATTTGCTAAACTAAAAAAAAACTCCTACATTAACATGTCAGGTCTGCATTTTCGGTAAAACAAAACACAAAAAGCTGCAGCACAAATTAAAATCTTTTTCAATCTCATGTCTGTTTTTTTTTCTGTCCTGTCAGACTTTTATTTCAAATATGAACAGCAAGCAGCAGCACACATTACAACTTTAAATGGTGATGCCACAAAAAGGACACTTGCAAGATGCAACAAACAACCTAAACATTTCCAAAGACAAAGAAAGACATTTTTTCCGGAAAAAAGTTAAATAGGGTATTGAATAACAAATAAATTGTTTGACGTTCTGCAAACAGTTTAAAAATGAAAATTTTATTAAAATTTTTTAAAGAAATTTTCCCTAGAAAATTTTTAAATTGATTGATAGATTTAAATTTCAAGAAACAAGCGTTTAAAAGGAGGAGTGGTTCGCCTTTCACAAAAAAATTGTCCTTAGGATTAAAGATTACATATGTATATAAAATAAAATCCAAAAACAATTCTATTATTTTTTTACCACGCCTACAAACAGCGCCCCTTTAGTATTTTGTTCACTGTGTTATGATCGGATTACTGATCATAACATTTAACATATCGGTGTTCATGGCTACATTTCTGTCTTTAATTACGTGGAAGCCGAAATACATTGAAAGGCGATTTTGCATGTCGGAAGTGATACTTAAATCTTATAAAAAGAATTTCTAAAATATATTTACCTGCCTTTACGGCCTAATCTGATCGTGAATCAACTGCTTGGGATGAATTAGTTAGGATTCACTAGCGCGGCCGTGTGGTTTGCAAGGCTCACCAACATGTAGACAAACCCCTGGCTTAAGAGTTTGGGCCTCTTAATCATTCTAGTATGCAATTACCCAACAGTCAATGGAAGACAAGGCTTAATGAGTTGGTAGCCCGAAGCATCAACCCTTATCCAAACCAGCCATCACTACTGCCTCCTTACAGTACAGGTTTCTATTAAAAGACAATATTACCTCGGGGGTTTGTTAGCCCCTGAAAACCGGCGGGCACCAAAGTTATCATGGAAACTAATTCCTCTTCCTGCGATTTTAGGTTTAAACCACAGCCACAACGTTTTAGCCAAGACAGATTTGCAAGGCAAAACCTCCCAGGGGCTTTGCTGATCTCTGTTCTGGCATTTAACCCTTGATAAGTGTTGCGGAAGTCTAACTTAACATAAGTCATGCGGCTGCCTAGAGTTTTATTTGCTACAACAAACGAGGAACTCCTTCCCCTCTATGGCTCAGAAAAAAGAGGGCCCTGGTTTGACCAAGGCAAAAACTGTTCCCCGGGGGAAGCTACAAAAAGAAGCATTTTTTGCTTCGCATTGCCACAGATAATGAAAAATCGATATATTAAGGCAACCCCAAGTGTAAAAAGTCATATGTAAAGTCCCGCCTACAAACAAATCGCTAGAGTGAACACATTTTTCATGTCTCTAAAGAAGCATTCCTGTGCTTCGGGTTTTTGAAACGGGGTAAAATGTACTTCACTCCATTTGATCTCCTTACTATTTATACCACCTTTATCCGGCCGAAAAATGGAGTAAAACTCTCATGTTTGGGCCGGTGCCCCAAAGTCTATTTTGGGATTACTCGACCGTGTGCAGGAGAGGGCGAAGAAGCTCATCGGTGACAGTAGGGTATCCAACTCTATTGAATCACTGGAGCATCGACGCAGTGTTGGGTGCGTTAGTCTGTTCAATCGTTACTACAATGGATTTTTCTCTGACGAGTTTAGGGATACTTCGTTTTTCAGCCGTACGCTTCGTCTATGGAATTAGTTGCCTACAGACGTGTTTCCTGTCTGTTATAGCGTTGGATGTTCACAAACACTACTTCCTCTTTCCCCTTCCTCACAACCTATCAACTGCATATGTAGGATTTATCCCCTGAATACTCGTCCAAGAATAAAAAGAAAATCGATGAGAAAGCCGAATATCCTTGACACTAAGGTAGTACTCTGTATTTGGGGGAATCAGAAAGGCGTTTTGCATTATGAGCTATTCAACTTAGGTCCGCCAAATACAGGAAACCTGACTGAAGACAATTAATTCGTTTGAAGAGAGCAATTAATGAAAAACGATCAGTATATTCGACCACACACGAGGCCATAATCTCCCGTCAGGACAATGCTCCTCCTCAAGTTGCCAGACCGGTCAAAAACTAATTGAAAAAGAGTGGATGGGGGGAGTTTTACCTGATCGGCCTTATAGCTCACACCTTGCCCTTCCTGACCAACACTTTTTTCGATCGACACTGAACAGAGGATACGCTTCACTTCAGAACAGGGTATAAGTGGTTGGCTTGAATTGGTCTCAAAACCAGAGCAGTTCTTTTGTGAGCAGAATGCATATGCTGCGATGAGGAAAAAGTAGTGGTTAACAATGAATAACATATCAGCTCGTTTTCTTATTATAATAAATGTATTTTTCAAGCAAAGCATTCGAGATTATGAACTTGTATACCCAATAGCATATCTCGTCCCGACATCACAGGCCTATTTGCCTCAGATGTCGGTACTCAAGTGTAGCCATAGTATGTCTATAAACTTCGTCTAGTGCAACAAGTTGCCTGCAGACGTGTTTCCTGTGTGTTTTAGCGTTGGAAAGTTCAAGTCAAATATTCACAAACACCATCCCCTCTTTCCCCCTTCTCACATCCTATTTTCCTAGTTCTGGTAAAATGCACTGCATATGTAGGGGTCATTCCCTGAGTACTGGTCCAAGAAAAAAAAAAATGGTTTAGCGTTTTTGTTTAATATAGAATATAAACTTTCATATCTCATAATCGAATTTCTCTAAGTAGAATTTCATAATATAGGATTCCATAGCTGAGTTTGCGGAATGCCAGGATGAGGCTTATCCATAACTATAAGTATTAAAATATAATACCATTGCAAGAAAACAGAATTTAAATCTATTTAGTTTATCAATATTATTATCCTTTTAAAATCCTTTGACATTCTCTTCTCCGAAAAATTAATTTTTTAATATTCCAAAAACGTTTTGCTCATATTTCTGCAGTTTTGTTTTTTTTGGTTTTTCCCCAAAACTGGTTATAAATTTTGTTTTGGTTTTATTTGGCCGCAAAATGGCACATTGTCTCCTTTATGACTTTTCCCTCATTTTTAATCATTTCGGTCATAAAAGCCATTTCATATTTTTTCACTATTTCAAATTTTTGACCACAATTTCTTTTTAGTTGATTTTGTTTTGCTTTTTGTGCACAAAAACACTAAAATGCCAAAAAAAAAAAAAAAATGAAAATAAATAAAATAAAGCCCTGAAAAAGCTTTTTTAGATGATTTGTGGACAATTTATGTAAATTGCGGCCGGTAACAGGTGCTACAAGAGCAATTAGTTTTTCAAGACCAAAAAATAATAAAGAGCAAATGAAAATGTTTACAAATCAGACAGCCCGCACCTTTAGACAAGTGAACATATGAAAATAATATAAATAAAATAAAGTTTATATGCAAAACTAAAAAACTTTTAATTCTCAAATTCTATTTCCGTTAATTTGTTTTTCGCTTTTCTGTTGTTATCATCAAACAATCATATAGTTTGCATGAGCGTAAACATATGTACGAGTATGTACATAAAGGTTCAGATATTTTCGCTTAATGATGTTCAGCTTCTGCGACAGTTAAATGGTCCTTCTTACCAACTCAATGGGTATTTTATTTTTCGTGCAGTTCATCCTCTTAACAGGGTGGCGATAGTAAACTTGACTCTTGTTGTGTTTTTTTTTGCTATTTTGTTTTGTCGTTGTCAGGCCGTGTGCCAAACGGCTGACCAGCCAGCCACCGAGCCAGCCTTGTTGCTGCTGAACACACCACGACAGGTGTTGATGATTAATGACACTTTTTACAAACCAGATTACACTTACATACTTTACATATACTCGTACCTACATACATATATGCGCCCACATGTGCGCGTTGTTAAGTTAATTTAACAAAAAAAAAAAAAAAAAAAGTGAAACATTTCCACTTGAATTTCTTTTTCTTTTTAATTAATTGTTTCTTCTATCAAATGAATTTCAATTAGTCTTAAGTTTGTATGCTCTAAAATAATTAGTTCTCTAGATTTTATAAAATAGGTTTAAGAAAATTGTGTTTTAAATGAGTCTGCAAATAGATTTAAGCCAAAGTTTCACTGATTACCTTCATAAAGTCTTAAAAGAAGGGGTGGTAATTAAGGGTGGTCCAACTATAGTCCACAGCGTTAATTCTGAACTGCACCTTACTGCCTGGCTCACGATGTTGTATATGAATAATGACTTAGAGTCAACTATTATTCAACTATCGGATATATTTGTGGTAGACAAGGCAAATGATAGAAGATCAGGGAAAAATAAAGCTTATAAAAGGCATTGGAATAGGGGTTTTTGACCTTAAAAATTATGACGTAACGACATCGTGAGCCAGCCAGTTTTTTGCCCAACTTACGAGTAATTTGCTATTTCTTTGTAAAAGTGTTCGAAAAATTCAACTGTAGAAAAGATACGCTTCTGCTGATGTAAATGTTTTTCGCTATTGTAGAAAGATTCGTCCCCAGGGAGCAGGTTCTGCCTTGGCACACACCAAATCAGTGCACTCTGTTTTCTGGCGTACAGAGGGAAGGAGCCCCTCATTTGTTGTAAGATGTAAGATGTACTTCACTCCATCTGATCTCCTTACTATTTATACCACCTATATCCGACCAAAAATGGAATACAACTCTCATGTTTGGGCCGGTGCCCCCAAATAAATTTTGGGGTTACTCGACCGTGTGCAGGAGAGGGCGAAGAAGCTTATCGGTGACAGTAGGGTATCCAACTCTATTGACTCACTGGAGCATCGACGCTGTGTGGGGTGCGTTACTCTGTTCTATCGTTACTACAATGGATTTTGCTCTGACGAGATTAGAGACCTTGTTCCTGAAACTCGCACATTTTTACGTAGCACGCGTGCATCGTTCAGAGCTCTTCCATTTGTGGTCGATTGCCCAGGGAATCGTACTACGCATTACAGAGGGAATTCGTTTTTCATCCGTACGCTCCGCCTGTGGAATAAGTTACCTGCTGACGTGTTTCCTGTCTGCTATAACGTTGAAAGGTTCAAGTCAAATGTTCACAAATACTACTCCCTCTTTCCTCCTCCTCACAACCTATTTTCCTAGTTCTGGTACAATGCACTGCATATGTAGGGGTCATCCCCTGAGTACTGGTCCAAGATAAAAAAAAAAAGCTAAACTCTAGCAAGCCGCAAGACTTATGTTGGACTTCCAAAACCCGTACCATTAAAGGGGATCAGCAAAGCCCCCGGGAGGTACTGCCTGGCAGATCTCTGCCTGCCTTGGCTGAAACGTTCTGGCTGCGGCTTAAACCTAAAATCGCAGGAAGGGAAACTAGTTTCCCTGATGACCTTGGTGCATACCGGTTTTCGGGCGATAATAAACACCCGCGGTGCTGTTGTCTTGCAACAGACTACCTGTACTGTCCCTTGTTCGATGACGGTTAGACGGATGAGTTGAAAAATTTAATTGGTTTCCCTGATGCTGGTTTTCGGGGGCTAACAAATCCCCCAAGGTACTGTTGTCTTGCAATAGACACCTGTACCGTAAGTAAGCAGGAGTGATATTTAGACGGGTGAGCTGGTTAAGAGCTGATGCTCTTAATGGACTTCAGCTTACTAGCTCAGTATGTCTTGTTTTCCATTGACTGTTGGGTAATTACATATTATAAGGATTAGAAGGCCCAAACTCTTCAGCAAGGGGTTTGTCCATACGGCTACAAACTTATGATTAAAAGCTGCGATCTGTGTGAGCCTTGCCAGCCACGTGAGAGCGCTATTGAATCGTGAATAATTCACCCCGCGTAGTTCGTCTGTCATCAGCTTAGGTCGTACTGGCAGGTGCTGGTGTAAATCAATTTCACAATCTGCAAAAAGATGCGTTTCCTCCTGGGGAACATGTTTTGCTTTGGCGTAGGGCAAATCTGGGCATTCTGTTTTCAGGGCAGGAGGAGTCCCTCATTTGTTATAGCAAATAAAACTCTAGGAAGCCGCATGACTTATGTTGTGTTGGACTTCCGAATGCTGTACCAATGGTTAAAATTGGCAAAACGGGGATCAGCAAAGCCCCCGGTAGGTTCTGCCCTGAAGATCTCTTGGTGCTGAGTATGGTTGAGGTGGCTAGCTTGACTGAGACGTTTTGACTGTGATTTAAACCTAAAATCGCTGAAAGGGAATTACTTTCTCTGATGCCGGTTTTCGGGGGCTAACAAACCCCCAGGGTACTGTCGTCTTGCAATAGATACCTGTACTGTAAATAACCAGGGGTAATGGTTACACGGGTGAGTTGGTTAACGGCTGATGTTCTTAATGGACTTTGATCTTCTAACTCACGAAACCTTGTCTTTCATTGACCTTTAGGAAATTGCATGCAGTTGGGATTAGAAGATTCGGAGTCTTCAGCAAGGTGTTTGTCCATATGGCTACAAATTTATGGTTAAAAGTTGCGTTCTGTGTGGGCCTTGTCAGAAACATGAGAGCGTTGTTGAATCGTGAATTGTTCACCCCGTGGAGTTGGTCCATCGTAAGATCAGGCCATTGAGGCGGATACTGATGTAACTCAGTGATACATCCTGCCTGTTCAACCAATCATTCGGCGTAACTGTGTGGTGTGGATTTCGCACTGCCGCTGAAACTGACTTTAGGGAGTCCAGCACTGCCAACAACGAGATAAGCAACGATTACTTTTAGTCCAACTTGAATGATATGGACCTAGACGACATGTGGTTTGAGCAAGAGATCTCTACGTGCCACACAGTAGAAGTCACTTCTCATATCTTACATGAACGTTTTGAGGGTATGGCTGTCACCCACAGAGGTGACATGGAGTGGCCACCAAAATCGTGCGATTTTATACCACTAGACTTTTTCTGTGAGGTTTCCTAAACTTGCTGACTAATTTTATTCTTATTATTATTTGAATGGGATGTGACCCTCTATGGTCCCTCGCCTCATTATGGGTTGAGTATGTCAAGAGACCGGAATAGCTCCTTCATTGGGGGTGATGATAAGTCCCATTCACTTAAAGTATGCGCTAATAGCAGCCTGTCTCTATGCCCCACAGTGAGGTTTCTTATACTTGCTGACCAATTTTATTAGTATTATTTGGATGGGATGTGGCCCTCTATAGCCACCGCCTACCCTACGGCAAATTCCCTACCCCTCTATACTACAGAAAATAGAGCACACAAGTTAGGAATGCACCAAGAAAACCCCAGGGGAATTAGTTTTCGTCACAAAGGCAACTAAAAGTTTAATATTTATTTGTTTATTGCCAAAAGAGATTTTCTTGACTTCCCAATCTGCTCTACAGACAAGTCGTTAACATCATCTAAATCCTATTTTAAAATCTATTTTGTTTTTGCTTCATATATGTACTTATGTAATTTAAAAAAGAAAATATTTCCTTTGCAAGCAAAGTATTCAAATTCGCCTTTCGCCTAGAGTGACTCATAAACATTCCGGCTAAAAAATTCTCTTATATTTGCTCATAAAAACAAAACTACCAGCCATTATCCTCTAAATTAAGCCATATTCCGTCCATACGTCCGTCCCTAAACAACCCAGGCAATTTTCCATCTCTTTGTTAATATCAATTGGGGGGAAAAATTCCCAAATATCGATAAAACGCGGCAAATGAAAAGCAAATAAATCTCTTAAGCCCCAAAAACATATTCAAATCAGTTTGTTTTTCAAATTTTGTTGTCTTCATGTTCAGGTTTGCGAAAAAGAACAAACAAATAAAGAAGGCTTCATCCAAATTCCCAGAATTGGAAATTTGAACTTTTATTGTAATAGCTGTAACAACAACAGCATTCGACAGACAAGTCTTCACAGATTTGGGATTTCTTGTATTTTTAAAATATTTCAAAGTTAATAGCAGCAATAAACGCTGTAAACATGTTTAAGGAAAGAGGCAAAAAGAAAAGCGAAATGGCAAAAACCATAAGCAGTAAGAAACTTTACTGATCACTACGAATTTTTAAAGTTGGTATAAAAAATTATCACGATTTTCAGCGATTTATTTTACATTATTCATTTTTCAGTGGAAGTTTCTTCAGTAGCAGAAATTTTCTATTAAAAGCTTTTGCAAAATTTTTCGATTACCACATTTTGCTATAAAACAAATTTTTAATAAATATATTTTTATTAAAAATAAACTATATTTTTAATAAAAATAAACTACTTCTCTAGAGAAACTTTTTCTATTCCTCTTTGCAATTAAATATTTTTCTAAATTTTAATTTTTGATAGAATTCTTTTCGATAGAAAAAAAAATTTCCGTTAGCGATTATATAATTAAAAAGTTTTCAAATATAAATTGTTTTTTTACAAACAAATTATGCGATAAAAGTTTTTACTTTAGAAAATATTTCAATTATTTCTTCTTTTATAGAAAATTTTAAATAAAAACATTTTTCTGTAGAAAAATTTTATTTTTTTGAATAAAACACAAACTATTTAGGAAATCAGTGTAATTTTATTTTATTATGATATATTGGTATTACTCAATTATGTATAGAACAAAATATCGGCCAAATGGGCGCCGCGACCACAGCGGCACACCTCCATCCAATGGTCCAAATTTTCGATGACCCTGAGGCATAATGGAGGTTCTATGCCGTTAACGTGCCGAATTATCTCATCCTTTAGCTGTTGAATTGTTGCTGGCTTATCGACGTATACCTTTTCTTTCAAATAACCCCAAGGAAAAAAGTCCAAGCCCGTGTCAAATCACACGGGCTTTTGGCGGCCAATTGACATCGCCTTTACGTGAGATAACACGGCCATTGAATTTGTTGCGCAAAAGAGCAATTGTTTCGTTAGCTGTGTGGCAAGTGGCACCGTCCTGCTGAAACCACATATCGTCTACATCCATATCTTCCAATTCGGGCCATAAAAAGTTCGTTATCATCTCACGATAGCGAACACCATTCACAGTATCCGCCTGACCGGCCTCATTTTGGAAAAAATACGGCCCGATGATGCCGCCAGCACATAAACCGCACCAAACAGTCACTCTTTGTGGGTGCATTGGTTTTTCGACAGTCACTTTTGGATTCTCATTCGCCCAAATGCGGCAATTCTGTTTATTGACGAATCCACTGAGGTGAAAATGTGTCTCATCACTGAAGATGATTTTCTTCGAAAATTGATCATCATTTTCATAATAAGTCTGGATAACTTTAATACGTTGTTGGATTGTGTATCTCTCCATGGTTCAAATTGAATAAGTCCGTAATAGAGAAATATATCGGATAATAATCCGCCAGAAAATTTTTACTGAAGAAATTTCTATATAAAATAATATTTCTGGAAAATTTTTGTACAGAAAAAATTGTATCAAATTGGTCGTAAATAAAATGTTTTTATGAAATAATATTCTGCAGAAACTCTTTCTTATGGAAAAGAAATCTATAGAAAAATTGGTTTCTCGAAAAATATCTCTATACAAATTTTGTATAGAAAAATATATATATTTTTTTAAATTTGTTAGTGAAAATTTATCGGTAGAAAAGTGCTTTTTTAACGAATACATTAAGAAAATATATCGGGTGGTTAAATTTCAAGGGCCGATGTTGAATGTGAACCACACCTAAACGCCAAGTTTTTTTTTCGAATTTTATTTGACATTTCTCTATTTCAGACTTATTCAATTTGAACCATAAAGAGATACACAATCCAACAACGTGTTAAAGTTATCCAGACTCATTATGAAAATGGGCGTTCAAATCAAAATGCATATCGTGCACTTCGTGATTTTTTTGGTCAATTTGATCGTCCAAATGTGCGTACAATCGCAAAAATCGTGGAAAAATTCGAGCAAACCGGGTCTGTAGAAGATGTGAGAACACCCGTGCATGCTCGTATAGCTCGTACTGCAGAAAATATTGCTGCTGTTCGCGATAGTGTGGCTGAAGAGCCGTCCACCTCAACTCGTCGTCGTGCCCAACAATTGCATCTCTCACGCTCGTCGTTGATGAACATTATGCATAAAGACTTGCATTTACATGCTTACAAGGTGCAATTGGCTCAAGAACTAACGCCTCTTGACCATTCCAAACGTCGTGAATGGGCAGAATGGTGGCAAGAAATGGCAACTGTGGATGATCAATTTTCGAAGAAAATCATCTTCAGTGATGAGGCACATTTTCAACTCAGTGGTTTCGTCAATAAACAGAATTGCCGCATTTGGGCGAATGAGAATCCAAGAGTGACTGTCGATAAACTAATGCACCCACAAAGAGTGACTGTTTGGTGCGGTTTATGTGCTGGCGGCATCATCGGGCCGTATTTTTTCCAAAATGAGGCCGGTCAGGCAGTTACTGTGAATGGTGTTCGCTATCGTGAGATGATAACGAACTTTTTATGGCCCGAATTGGAAGATATGCATGTAGAAGATATGTGGTTTCAGCAGGACGGTGCCACTTGCCACACAGCTAACGAAACAATTGCTATTTTGCGCAACGAATTCAATGGCCGTGTTATCTCACGTAATGGCGATGTCAATTGGCCGCCAAATTCATGTGATTTGACACCGTTGGACTTTTTTCTTTGGGGTTATTTGAAAGAAAAGGTATACGTCGATAAGCCAGCAACAATTCAACAGCTAAAGGATGAGATAATTCGGCACATTAACGGCATAGAACCTCCATTATGCCTCAGGGTCATCGAAAATTTGGACCATCGGATAGAGGTGTGCCGCCGTGGTCGCGGCGCCCATTTGGCCGATATTTTGTTCTATACATAATTGAATAATACCAGTATATCATAATAAAATAAAATTACAATAATTTCCTAAATAGTTTGTGTTTTATTCAAAATCAACATCGGCCCTTGAAATTTAACCACCCTTTATCTTGATTTTTATTAAAATTAGTAGGAGTTTTATTTTAGTTCAACACTTTGATCAAAATTTGTTGGCATCTTTAGGAAAAATAAACTATCAGAAGAGCAACAAAAATATAAATTTTCTGGGGAAAATTATAAACAGCCCGTTTTCTATGTTTCCCAGCTGTTTATACTCGTATGTCGACATTTCATAGGAGCTACTCTAATCATCAGTAGATTTGGAAATTTTTGAAAGATATTCTCAAACATTCAACTTTATATCCCAACAAACTAAATAAATTATTGAGAATTTAAAAAGAAAAATGTCAAGTCTTATGATGATTAGGGTAGCTCCTATGAAATGTCGGCATACGAGTATAGACAGCTGGGAAACATAGAAAACCGGCTGTTTATAATTTTTTGATTGGTATCAATATTAGAAGCAATATAGTCAATAAAACTCAATTGCTTTAATGAGAAAAGTCTACGATTCTTTTGAACAAAAAGTAAAAAATATATAAATATTAAATATTATAAAAATTATTTTTTTAATTTTTTAAGAATTTATAAAAATAATTTTTTTAATGTAAATATCACGCAATGTAGTGTGTTTCTGTACTCCGTACAAGCGAAAATCGCATCGTCTACATGTTATAAATATTGATACACAACTTTTACTCAATACTCGTACACTGGGAATTCAACTTACATATGTAATACATGTAGGTATGTAGATACTTGTGGTTTGTTGTAAGTAAATAGTCTTCGGTGTTGAACCACATTATAAACAGTCAACGAGAAAATCAATTGGCTACAAACGACTGCAATAAGTGTAATAAATTTTCTTTTTTTTTAACAATTTTTTTTTCCTCGTCATCATTGTTGTTGCCTTGTAAACAGTTCAAGATTTCGTGGAGTAAAATATCTGTTCCTACAGCAAACACAGACACACAAACACACACCCACTTATACAAATATTAAACTGAAAGAATCCCAGAAGGTTGAGGTTTATTGTTTATGGTTTCATTTCGTAACGTTTCCATGTCGATATTGGGCCTGGTGCTGCTGCGGCTGCTGCTGTTGCTGGTGCTGCTGATGACGACGTTGAAAATAAGGTTTATTTGGTGTATATTAACTTGAAATTTGCTGCAATTTATGATACAATTTGTTTAACAAATAATGTATTTTTCTCTTTCTTTTTCATAAATCGAACTGAATAGTATTCTGGGTGTTGAGGCAAAAGTACTCGCGCTCGTGTTACAAACATTCAAAGAATTTTTGATTTTTACTGCCTCCGGTGTGCAAATTATTATGGAAAACTCTTGATAACTGCCATAAGATGATCGTTTTATTTTGAATACATAAGTGTTGCATAATGGTAATAAGTCATTATGCGATTAGGTCATTAAAATTTATAAATGTTTGTGTGCTTAAAGAGGTGAAGAAGAACAGGAAAAAGCAGCAATAAAATGTAATTTCCAAAACCCACTTTTATTTGCTCAAAAGAAAAGCTGAAAATTTTATATAAAAAATTAAGCAACATTAACATTTTTATATACTAAAATATTTTAAATAAATTGTTAGATAGTAACAATTTGTTGAAGTAAAATGTGTAGAAAAATATCTGCAACACAACTTTTGCGTACAAAATTTTTCAGCAACAAATTTCTAGACAAAAGTCATTCTTGTCAAAAAGTTTGCTATAGAAAATACACCAGAATAAAAAGCAAAGTAATAACAGGTGAAATTGATAGAGCAGCTGATAACTCTTTTTTTTTTAAATAATTATAAAAAGCTTGTTTTCTATGTTTCCCAGCTATCTATATGTCGACATTTCATAGGAGCTACCCTAATCATCAGTAGACTTTGGAAATTCTTTAAAGATATTCTCAAACATTTAACTTTATATCCCAACAATCTAAATAAATTGTTGAGAATTTAAAAAGATAAAAGTGCTCTAATATCTGTCAAAACACAAAAAACAAGCTTTTTCATTTATACAAGTCTCTAACAATTCTTTACACCTTTTAAACAAATCGGCTGCTACGATTTATTTTTTGAAAGTATCGAAAAGCAGAGAACAAAAATTCAAATAATTGAGTTTTTATTTGCTTTTTTAGCTTCTAACATTTATACCAATAAAAAATTTTAAATAGTTAGCTTGTTTTCTATATTTCCCAGCTATCTATATGTCGAAATTTCATAGGAGCTACCCTAATCATCAGTAGACTTTGGAAATTTTTGAAAGGTGTTCTCAGACATTCAACTTTATATCCCAACAATCTAAATAAATTGTTGAGAATTTAAAAAGATAAAAGTGCTCTAATATCTGTCAAAACACAAAAAACAAGCTTTTTCATTTATACAAGTCTCTAACAATTCTTTACACCTTTTAAACAAATCGGCTGCTACGATTTATTTTTTGAAAGTATCGAAAAGCAGAGAACAAAAATTCAAATAATTGAGTTTTTATTTGCTTTTTTAGCTTCTAACATTTATACCAATAAAAAATTTTAAATAGTTAGCTTGTTTTCTATATTTCCCAGCTATCTATATGTCGAAATTTCATAGGAGCTACCCTAATCATCAGTAGACTTTGGAAATTTTTGAAAGGTATTCTCAGACATTCAACTTTATATCCCAACAATCTAAATAAATTGTTGAGAATTTAAAAAGATAAAAGTGCTCTAATATCTGTCAAAACACAAAAAACAAGCTTTTTCATTTATACAAGTCTCTAACAATTCTTTACACCTTTTAAACAAATCGGCTGCTACGATTTATTTTTTGAAAGTATCGAAAAGCAGAGAACAAAAATTCAAATAATTGAGTTTTTATTTGCTGTTTTAGCTTCTAACATTTATACCAATAAAAAATTATAAATAGCTTGTTTTCTAAGTTTCCCAGCTATCTATATGTCGACATTTCATAGGAGCTACCCTAATCATCAGTAGACTTTGGAAATTTTTGAAAGGTATTCTCAGACATTCAACTTTATATCCCAACAATCTAAATAAATTGTTGAGAATTTAAAAAGATAAAAGTGCTCTAATATCTGTCAAAACACAAAAAACAAGCTTTTTCATTTATACAAGTCTCTAACATTTCTTTACACCTTTCAAACAAATGAACAAAGTATCGAAAAGCAGAGAACAAAAATTCAAACAATTGAGTTTTTATTTGCTATTTTAGCTTCTAACATTTGTACCAATAAAAAATTATAAATAGCTTGTTTTCTGTGTTTCCCAGCTATCTATATGTGACATTTCATAGGTTTTAACCTAATCATCAGTAGACTTTGGAAATTTTTGAAAGATATTCTCAAACATTCAACTTTATATCTCAACAATCTAAATAAATTGTTGAGAATTTAAAAAGAAAAATGCTCTAATAATACCTGTCATTGACATCAGTTTGACAGACCGCTTCACCGCGGTGTTTGGCCATGATAAAGCGTAATTTTGTTGGTTTTTGCCGTCGATTAATAACTGAGGATGAAACATGGGTCCACCACTACATACCTGAAACCAAAAATCTATCGAAATAATGGGTGGAAGCAGGTCGAAGTGCTCCGAAAAAGACGAAGACAGTGAAATCGGTTGGAAAGCTTATGCCCACTGTATTTTGGGATGCACACGGAATATTGCTCATTGAGTATCTTGAAAAAAGATCCACAATCACAGGAAAATATTATCGTGCATTATTGGATCAATTGATTGATGCACTCAAGAAAAAATTACCACATTTAAAGAACAAAAAAGTGTTCTTTCTTCAAGACAACGCACCGGTTTACACAGCATTACGTGAAACACACTTCGAATTGGTTGATCATACACCTTATAGTCCAAAATTAGCTCTTACTGACTCTTTTCTGTTTCCAAACTTGAAAAAATGGCTCGAAAGAAAAAAATTCATCTCAGGCGAAGAAGTGACCGTCAATATGGATTTCGCAAGGGTCGTTCTACTGGCGATCTTATAGCATATCGCTCTGAGAAATGGTGCCACTCAATCCATCATTTCGGTGAAAGTAAGGTGGTGGCTCTAGATATTTCAAAAGCGTTTGACAGAGTGTGGCATGGTGCACTACTGGCAAAGCTTACGGCTTTTGGTGTCGGTGATGACTTCACTCGGTTTATATCGAGCTTTCTCAGAGAACGCACTACACGAGTTGTTATTGATGGCGTCTCATCAAACGAATTCAAGATTAATTCAAAATAATACCGCAAGGTTCTGTTCTTTCGCCTACCCTATTTTCTTATTTTCCTCAACGACCTTCTCTATCAAACTTCCAACCCTATCCACTCTTTCGCGGATGACAGCGGCACTTGTCACTCGTACACTTTTACTTATAGGCCCAGCCTATCAGACATCGCTGCCAAGAGGCAAAATATGAACGATTCACTGATCTTTTGATCTTTTATTAATCTCCGAATGGGGACGTAAAAACAGGGTTGCCTTTAATGCTCGTACGACCCAATGTTGCTTATTAACGCACAAACAAACGACCGCAAATGCTGCTTCCTCTGTACTTATGGATGGTATAAATATTGAGGAATCGGATGCTCTTGATGTTCTTGGAATGAAGATACAGTGTGATGTTCGCTGGAGTGAACACATTTTTCATGTCTCTAAAAAAACATTCAAGTGCTTCCAGTTTTTGAAACGGTGTAAGATGTAGTTCACTCCATGCGATCTTCTTACTATTTATACCACCTACATCCGACCGAAAATGGAATACAACTCTCATGTTTGGGCCGGTGCCTCAAAGTCTATTTTGGGGTTACTCGACCGTGTGCAGGAGAGGGCGAAGAAGCTCATCAGTGACTGTAGGGTATCCAACTCTATTGATTCACTGGAGCAGCGACGCAGTGTGGGGTGCGTTACTCTGTTCTATCGTTACTACAATGGATTTTGCTCTAACGAGATTAGGGATCTTGTTCCCGAAACTCGCACTTTTTTACGTAACACGCGTTCATCGTCCAGAGCTCATCCATTTGTGGTTGATTGCCCGGTGAATCGTACTACGCATTAGAGAATTCGTTTTTCAGCCGTACGCTTCGTCTGTGGAACAAGTTGCCTGCAGACGTGTTTCCTGTTTGTTGTAACGTTGGAAAATTGAAGACAAATGTTCACAAACACTACTCCCGCTTTGCCCCTCCACACAACCTATTTTCCAAGTTCTGGTACAATGCACTGCATATGTAGGGGTCATCCCCTGAGTACTGGTCCAATAAAAGAAAAAAAAAAAAAAAGTGATTACCGAAACTAACGCGTATTTTGAGTGGTTCCCAAAATCGTATTATTCAGATGGTATAAAAAAAAAGTTCGAATATGGTCTTGCTGAGTGTTTTAAGCTAAAAGGAGACTATGTTGAAAAATAAACAGGTATTGAAACAAAAAATTTTTTTTCCTGCTTAGGTAACTTCAATATCAAACCGCCCTCGTATGAAAATCACTCAATTTTGTGTGTGCTTTCTATACAAATTTTCTCGATGAGCAGTTCGTCCGTGTTCTGTAAACAGCTCAAAAGTATATTTTCTTTAGCAGATTTTTCTACTACTATAATATTTATCTTTAAATATCTGTTTGATTGATATTTATGGATTAACATTTTGCACGCATACTTTTGGTGAAGACATCGAGATTTTGGTTATAAAAAAGTAAATAAATAAACTTTCTTTAGAAAACTTTAAGGAATAAAATTGGCTAATCAAACTAGAGTGTGTGTGAAACATGTTCGTTTCAATATTAAAACGCGACATCTTAAAAGTTTCTTTCACTATTGTTCTCAACACAGATACATACATTGTTGCATCATTTTCTTTTTTCTTTTTTAACGAGGACCGTTGAAAGTAAAACCTTTTATCTGCACATGCACTCACACTTTCTTGTTAACAAAAAAAAGAAAAAAAAATCATTCAACACTTTCCAATTTGCCACAAAAGACTTTAAAATCCTACCACAGCCAATAGACCGACCCATAACGGTTTTACAATTTATGGTTTCAAAATAGACAAATACTCTTTCATGAGCTCGTGCGTACATGTGTGTGTGTAAGCGAGGCATTTGTGTGTTTGTGTGAGTGCTAAACATATATAAAGAAACACGAGTCAACAGCGCAAACGAAAACTCATATGTAAGAAGTTAATGTGTGAAATTACACTGAGAAAAATAAAGCTATAGAATTTAAACAATGACAGCAAAGTTTTCTTTATAATAACATACATATGAAGAACCACTTTCTACAAAAAAATAACTAAAATACAGGGTGGCTGATCAATTTTGTTACATTAAGAAACTCAAATAATTTTTGTAAAGTTTATGTAACTTATTTTTTAGAAATTCATTTGAAAAATAATACGTTTTTATTAAAGTGATTCATTAAGTTTTGAAAATACTTGAATTCAAATGGCCTCCACCCTCGTTGACACACAAGTACGACATCTGATCAAAAAGTTATTCATTACCTGTGACTGTGTTCTGCAACTTTGGCGAGAAGTTCTCGCGTCGAAAACTTGTGAAACAAATTATTCCATCGTTTCTCGAAAAGTGAGAAAAAACTGCGTCTGTAACTCATGTCGAAAATTATCCAAAGCGATTACGTCGTTACGTTAGAAATGTCCGAAAATATAAAACGATGCCGGCATGCAATTTTAAAAATTAAAGCGCCAGCCACAATTAGTACCGCCGCCGAACAAAAATTACTAAAGTTAAGAAATTTTGTTCGACGGCGTCATATTATAACCGCCGGCTATTCTAGAAAATGTATGGTATGGCTCTAACGTTTACATTTTATTTACAAATACATATGTACATACATACATACCCATGTACAAAATTTTGTAAAATTAAGAAACAATTGCTATTTATGAAATCTGAAAAAAAACATTATAAAAGTTTTACAATATACTTTGTTGGGTCGGAAAGTAAAATTGTAGAAATTACAAACTTAAGTATTCCCTTAAAACTTATTGTGTGAAGGGTATAAAAATTAATTAAAAATTAAAATAAAAAAAAACCAATCATTCTAAACTGTGTAAATAAATATACTAAACTTAATTTAACAGCAAAATACTTATATTTTCAGTATTATTATTCATTTAATGTTGATTATCGTTATTTGAAATACTATCTCACAGCCTTTTTATTTGCGAGAAATAATGACAGTTGGAAGCGGGAAATTGTTTCGCAAAAGTTTTACAGACACAGTTTTTCTATAAAAAGGCGAGTAATTTCCTTACATGACAGCTATTACTCACCAAGAAAAGTTATAGATACAGTTTAGTGAGAAAAGCAGCTATTTGTTTCAACTTTGTTTCACTTCACACGTTTCAGTCGAAAAGTTTCTCGAGGCGAGAGTTACAAAACACAGCCACCGGAGTGTTGCAGCGGGAACTGCCTCAATTACCTTTCGAATGGATTGCTTTAAATCATCCAAATTTGTTGGGTGGTTTTTTTTTTGTAAACTTCTTGTTTACAATAATCCCACAAAAAAAAAAAAAAAAAAAAATCAAGTACAGTGAGGTCAAAAGACCTGGGAAGCCAACGGGATGTGGAGTTTCTTGAAATCTGTTTATTGGGAAATTTTTGCCTCAATTCTGTCATAACAGGCGTGGCAATGTGACAAGTTGCCCCATCTTGTTGAAACCAAACAGTTTTGAAAGGGATGCTCTTTCGGCGCAATTCTGGAAAGAAAAACTCTTTCGACGGTCTCCATTGATTGCAACAGTAAGACCGTTTTCTTTGAAAAAAATAAGGCACGACAATGAACCTTGAAGAAACTGCACTCCACACTGCGATGCGATCCACTTTTCTTTACAGTTTTCGTACGAATAAACAACCGTTGGTTGTTCGAAAGGTGTAAAGAAAAGTAGAGAGGGGAGAAAGGTGAAAAATATAAAGCTTGTTTTTTGTATTTTGGCGGGTATGGTTAAAGCATTGGAACCGACGTGGAAGCATGGCCGGGATATCTCCATGATATTCTGTGCTGGCGACTGTTGTCCCCAAAGCATTTTTCTTTTTAAATTCTCAATAATTTATTTAAATTTTTGGGATATAAAGTTGAGTGTTTGACAATATCTTTCAAAAGTTACCAAGTCTACTGATGATTAGGGTAGCTCCTATGAAATGTCGATATATAGATAGCTTGGAAACAAAAAGCAAGTTATTTATAATTTTTTGATTTGAAACATTTTTTTAATTCTCAATAATTTGTTTAAACTATTGGAATGTACTGTTAAAAGTTTGAAAATCCCTCTCAAAAATTTCCAAGCCCACGGATAATTAGGATAGCTCCTTTGAAATGTCTACATATAAATAGCTGGGAAACATAGAAAACAACTGATTATATTTTTTTGGAATAAATAATAATAATATTTTTCTTCAAGTGCAGGATTCAAATTCAGTTTTTCAATTTTCTTCAGCCCATAAAGAATGCAAAAGACAGTGAACTATTTATAACACTCGGAAAGCACTGAAGGCGAAACAATACTATTTGGTTTTAATTTCTGTTAAAATACAGTGGAAATCAAAAAAATCACATCAAAATCATAAAAAATTTTAACAAAAAACATTATAATATAATACTTTCTTAAAAGAATTTTTGTGTAAAATATAATTCTATCTTATTGTTCAACATTAAGCTTTAAAGTAGAGTTTAAAATTCCAACATTTTTTTTTACATAAATTTTCTAACATATTCACACACACGCGTGCATGCACTTGCATGCAAGCAAGCTCTTTTATACAGGATCTAGCTATAAAAAAGGGAAATGTTGTAGTTGTTTTACAGGCATGATGGTAGTGGTGGCGTGCAAGTGTGTGTGTGTGTGTGTGTGTGGTGTTGACATATGAATTTTGATGTTTATGATTTTCTACTGACCAAACAGCAGTCTGGCAAGCAGTCAGGCAGGCAAGCTGTCAGGCAGGCAAGCAAGCAGGAATGTGTTGTTGCTGTTGTTTTTGTTGTCTATCTTATAGCTGGAAGTGGGAGGTAATAAATAAATTTATGTCCATGAATGACTGTGTTGCATGTGTAGTGTGTTTTGTATTTACTTTTTTTTTTTAATGCAAAATGAAGCTGCTGCAGACGAATTGTTGTCCTGTTTGTTGGCCACACATGTAAATGACTTTTAAAAGATTCACACACAAGCACACAATATTAAATACATACATGTTTACACTGATATATGTTATAAAGATGTTGTGCTGCAAAAAAAGACCAGAAAAACAAAATAGAAAAATCATTGAGTGTGATAGACATTTGATTAATTAATTGTTGGTATTAAATAAAACTTTTTCTTATAAAAAGTTTTCGCAAACATTAGAGGAAAGAAACAGGAGAATGAAAGATCTCATTTTCAGATATTACAAATATATATGTAGGAGGTATATAATAGTCATTATATTTTTTTTTTGTTGTATAATATTAATAGGAATATTAATATTGTTGCATAAATCTAGATTTTATTAAAATGTGCTGATTAGAGGTCATTAAGTCATGCCGTTCGAGTTACATATACACACAGACGAGTATACAAAAAAAGAATACCTTGAGCAATACAAACACGGAATTTATTGCCATTAATTTGAAGGTAAAGTGAATTATTGTTTCTGTTTGAAACGAAAAAGTGCTGGAAATTGGCACGTACTTGAGGAGTAAAATAAAAGAAAATGTATAATAATTATTGTACATACATTTAAAAATATATGCATACTAATCAATTTCCACGCACAGTTCAATATCAATAACAATATTTATTTTTTTTTATCGATAATGATAAAATGTTTACCAACGATAAATTTTTCACAGAAAGTTTTTTTTATAGAGTTCCAATCGAAAATCTTTGCCTGTTAAATTTTTCGTAGAAAATCTTTGTTATCGATAAATTTTCATAAAAAATTTCTGTTAATTTGTACAACGGGTTATAGTTCAAGTTTTTTTCTTTTTAAGTTTTTTTCTTAAGAAGGATTTTTTACAATACAAATTTGCTGTGATCAATAATTTTTTGACCCGAGTTCAAATCCCAGTGGGTGCTGATGAGTAGTGTAGCGACTACGAAACAGCTAGTTGTCCCCCAACTAAAGATTTGTTTATTATTTTTTTTGTTTTCTTCAATCAAAAAAATATTGATCACAGCAAATTTGTATTGTAAAAAATCCTTCTTAAGAAAAAAAAAAATTAAGAAAGAAAAAAACTTGAACTATAACCCGTTGTACAAATGTACAAACCAAAAATTTAACTTAAAAATTCAATAAAATTAATTTCTGTTAATATTCATCAAGAAGCAGAGTTGCCGCATTTGCGCGAATGATAAACGATAAATGATAAGAGTGATTATCGAAAAACTACTGCACCCACAAAGAGTGACTGTTTGCTCTTTATGGGCTGGCGGCATCATCTAAAATGAGGCCAGTCAGGCGGTTACTGTGAATGGTGTTCACTATCGTGAGATGATAATGAACTTTTTATGGCCCAAACTAGAAGATATGGATATGGACGACTTGTGATTTCAACAAGACGGTGCCACTTGCCACACAGCTAGCGAAACAATGGCTTTTTTGCGAGAAAAATTCAATGGTGGTTGCATAAAATTAGCATATGGTTGGATGCTAATTTTGACTCAACAATTAATCTTGGGTTAGATGATTGTATTTATAATTTACTCAGGGAGCAAATTATAATGTGGGGTTGCATGGGGAAAGAAAAGAAAATGGGTTAATTTTTTCAATATTAAGGGGTTTTATTAATTTTACCTTCATGACACGCAAATAGGGGTTTTGAGTTTTTCGCACTGGTGGTTTAAGGAAAAATGAAACGATTCTAATGGAAAAAAAAATAAAAATACCAATGGTTTTGGAAAGCCGATCTTGTGCGCTGGAAATGCTCTAATGCACCCCCCAGTGCGAAAACTTTACAGTGCCCTTTTACACTTCGGTAAATTAAGATATAATGTTAATATATTAGTATCAAGTTTAATATATTAGTATCAATATTAACAAACATAAGATAGAATAAGAAATTTTTATAGTTAAATTCAATTTTATCATAGTTTAATAGTCATTATTTTTCGCATGTTTAGATTAAAATTCATTTTTATTAGCAAAACTTAAAGATATTTATTTTGTTTAAATAATATAGAGATATTGTTCAACTTGCTTAAACAGTGGTGTTATCTCAATTGGTGGCGATGCCAACTGGCCGCCAAGACCATATAATTTGATATCGGTGAACTTCGTTCTTTAGGGTTATGGCAAAGAAAAAGTGTACGCGATAAGCCAGCAACAGCTCAAGGGCTACAGAATGAGGTAATTCGGCACATTAACGGCATAGAACCTCAATTATGCCTCAGCGTCATTGAAAATTTGGACCATCGCGGCGCACCGCCATCCAACAATAGATAATTAAACCTTACCAATATTATCATAATAAAAATAAATGTCAATAGTTCTTAATATGCGTTTTATTTATAATCATCATCGGCGCTTGAAATTTAACCAGTCTTTAGATAAAATTCTTATAGAAAATATATACCTGAATAATTATTTCATAGAAACTTTTTGTTATCCATAATTTTTTGTGGAAAAGTTTTTTATAGAAATGTTTTGTTTTCATTAAATTTTCAGTAGATAAATTGTGCTATCGATAAGTTTTGTGTCAAACATTTTTGCTATCGTAAAGTTTCCAAAGAAAATTTGTGCTATCGCTTTCACTAATCGTGTGGAAAATTTTTGTAAATCCAAACAACTGAGTTTTATTCACTACATAGCTTCTAACATTGAAATCAATTAAAAAATTATAAAAATATTATTTTTTATGTTTCCCAGCTGTTTTTTTTTATTTCATAGGAGCTATCCTAATCATTAATATGCTTTGGAAAGTTTTGAAAGATATTCTCAAAGACTCAATTTAATATCCCAAAAATCTATATATATTATTGAGAATTTAAAAGAAATATGTTTTAATAATACCTGCCAAAACAGATAAAACAAGCTTTTTCTTATGCACACGTCTACTGATGATTAGGGTAGCTCCTATAAAATATCGACATATAGACTTGGAACCAGAGCTAAGAAATTAGTTTATGAAGAGGGGGAAAGAGAGAAGAGTGTTTGTGAGCATTTGACTTGAACACTCCGACGTTATAACATACATGAAACACATCTGTGGGCAACTTATTTCATATGTGAAGCGTACGGCTGAACAACGAATTTTCTCTTTCTCTGTAATGCGTTGTATGATTCCCCAGGCAGTCGACCACAAATGGATGAGCTCTGGACGATGAATGCGTGTTACGTAGAAATGTGTGAGTTTCGAGAACAAGATTCCTAATATCGTCAGAGCAAAATCCATTGAAGTAACGATATAACAGAGTAACGCACCCCACACTGCGTCGATGCTCCGGTGAGTCAATAGAGTTGGATACTATACTGTCACCGATAAGCTTCTTCTCTCTTTTCTGCACACGATCGAGTAACCTCAAAATAGACTTTGGGGCACTGGCCCAAACTTGGGAGTTAAACTCCATTTTCGGTCGGATATAGGTGGTATAAATAGTGAGGAGGTCGGATCGAGTGAAGTACATCTTACACCGTTTCAAACACCCGAGGCGCTTCAATGCTTTTGTTATTATTATTAATATTAATAAAATCGATTTTAAAAAACAAGAAATACGTGTATAGATTTACCAACATCCTTTTCTAAACCAATCTACACAATTATTTTTCCATGTAGAAATAAATATATATTTCCAAACGTGAACTTCAGTAAGAACTCCGTACCGGCCGTTACTAATGTGGTGTTTATGGGACACGATTGAGTGATATCTCCAGAAAATTTGTATGAAATATACTCAATATTTTGAGTGTATTTCATAAAAATTTTCTAGACGTATCACTCATTCGTGTCCCATAAACACCACGTAAGTGTTTTGAGCTAAAAGGAGACTATGTTGTGAAATAAATAGTTTTTGGAAAAAAATGTTTTTCCTACTTAGGTAGCTTTAATATCAATCCGCTCTCGTATATTGTATAAAGAAACAATTTTTTTTAAGGCGGTTTTATATTATTTGTGCTACTTTTGTGGTCAAATATCAATTCTTTATTATTAAAAAAATTTTAAACTTTTAATCTGTAGCTTGAAATATATTCAACAACTCTGCTTTAGCATTTTAAATTATCATTCTTCAGTAATTTTATATAGCGGAAATAGACTTTTGCATTACGTTTTATTTGCGTAAAAGAGACAAATATATAAAAGTGTTTTGTATCCCATTATGCTTATTTTTACTCACCTCTAACAACAACATTTTTGGCGTCTTTTGAGAGAATTCGCCGCAACATGAGACTAATATCTAAAAGGAATATTTGCTCCCCAATTGCTAATGAACAGTTTGCTCCATATTTCTCTCTCACTCTCTCATTCTCTTACACCCACAAGCACAAAACGAAAATATTTCAATTTTGTTTTCTTTTTTCTGAGAAGTTTTGCATCGTTTGGCAAATAAACAACTCAACAACAACAGCAACAACAAACATACCTACAACAACACCAAACACAAAGTAATAAAAGCATCAAGCAGCGAATTCAGTAACTAAAACAAAAGTAACTTTTTTTTTTTTTTGTACCTACATAACTGGCATGCATTTAGTGTTTTACTTGAACTTCTCGAGAGCGTTACCGGGAGTTGAGATATTCTAAGTTGTTGGAATTAAAAAAAAAAGAAAATAAAATAGTTTAAGAAAAATAAAATAGTCAAACACTGCCATTTTTGTTTCAAGTTTTCTTTAACTGCGCTGCAACCAAAATTCCTGAATTTCAGTTACTTTTCTTACGAAATTGTTTACGGTGTTAAGTAGAGAAGAAAAATGTAAGTGGCAAGAAGCGTTCTTGTTGGGGTTTCAAATTAATTTTGTTAAAACGAGTTTTAAAGTGTTTTATTTGATTACAACAACAACAAAACCAACTAGATAAGAAGTTTTGTTTCGTATGAAAAAAGTGTGAATGTGTTGTATGATATTTTGTGTATAGTGGAGTTTTATGTAAAAAAAAAACAACAAGAATCAATGTTAAAGAAAAAAAAAAGTATATATGTATAAGCAAACAAAAAGAAACATGCTTAAGCGGCGAAATTAAAGCAGTGCGTAGAAGAGGAAAAATAGCAAACACAACAACATAATGCACAGATTTAGGAAAACCAGAGAGTGGCCAGACAACGGAGTTACAAAATGAACTTAGGAATTCATACAAATTTATGACAGGCTTATTAACCATATCCGAGTATAAGCTAAATTCATTAAAGCCGTATATATAAATGATTAATAGTTTTATAGACGTTTTATTAAGTATTCACAAATTAAGAAATTTTATTTTTGGATCCAGACTTCTTTAAACCAACAATTGAATGACAACGTGACATTTTGTTTGTGTACATGCTTTGTTATATAAAATGGTACTGACGGACGTAGGCGAGGAGGGTAAATCTTCCATTTAATGACTTCTGTAGAAGTTGCAGAGACGAGGAAGAAGTAAAGAGCGTTGAGCACTTCCTCTGTCAGTGTCTAGCTCTTTCTTATATAAAGGGCACACCCTTTCCACACGGACAGACCGATGCTGCATGATTTGGCGGAGGTATCGGAATGCGGTGTAAGCAGATTGGACTCCTTTAACCGATCCTCGGGTTGGTTCTAAATCAGTTATATGTAGATCTATTGCGATACGTATCACAAACAGGCAGCACATCGGGACCAGACTGGGTTCATATGTGTGTTTTGTTTACCTTTTTTGCACTAACACAAAAGCAAGCAGCCAAAACTTCCCAGCGGTCAAAGTTTCGCTTACAGACGCGATGATCCGATGTACACTTGTAAGTCAGTAATGCACACCATCTCATATACGAACCTAGTATACATTTTCATACACATTGCCGCATTTGTAGAGTGAACGCCTACCACCTGCGCACAAAGTAAGCGAGGTAGTGTTCATTCAATAAAAGCTCATTACTTCTTAGCCTACATTGTACGTAATCAGTAGGCAGTTCGAATACAATCTCGCATACTTTTTATTCCATTAAGTTATTTTGTTCTATTTTTTGTTTATTGCGATTATTTATTTTTTTCATTAAACATTTTACAATTTTTTCACTAAGTCCTTTTCTATCATTTGTTCTAGGTGTTCTTACTTTTAGTACTGATTTTCTTAATTAAAATTTTTGCAATGCAAGTTGACTAAGATGGCAGACGTTTGCTTTACAACTAAAAATAAAATGCTGTTCAAACTCGGTTTGAACCTTAGTAATATATAACAAATCTTATATATTGAAAGAATAACTACCAAGAATCAAAAGCTAATTATTACAATGAAACATTAAAAATGTACATGAATTTTTACAATTATTTGAAATTAACGAAATTGTTTGAATTTAACTAAATTTTTATTCGCTGAATTTAAATGTTAAAAGAGAATAGTCAAACTATAAAAAGCTTTATCAAAATATGTAGCTTAACGAATAGCAGTAGCTAAAACGAACTAGTTTAAAATACATTTTGCAAGATTGAAACAGCAACATATTTTTTTGTGCTCTACTAACCAGAAGTTGTTAACCTCAATAAAATCACAGCTTGTATAAAAAAACGACAAGACCTTTTTTTTTCTGGAGTAATTCAAGCTTTGGGAGCACTGAAGGAATTGATCCATCACAAGAGAGTAATGTGATACAAAAAATGAACGTAATTAATTTTTGTGAACTCCATATACTTCTGCCAGACACTTTGTAAGTTAGCATTCATCGATTACAAAGTGTTGCACATATCATTGAAGAGAAGTAATGTGGTAGGCAGTGTTCGCCGCTGGGTATGTGATAAATGAAATAAACTTAAATACAACTTAAATGAGGAAGATTGGCCATTTAAGTTTGATTCAAATTTGTAGTGAAAATATTTTTTCGTTTTTAAATAAAAATAAAAACATAATAAATAGGACTTAAAGCAAAATGACATATACGAACTGAAAAACTACGCTGTAAAAACTTTTTTGAAATACAGTTGTACTGCTTCAGACTTATTAATAAAACAAATCACATTTATATTTGAAATCTTGGTATAAATTATTCGACTATTCAGATGGTATAGATCAAACATGCCCAGGCCTATGCGCTTGATACTCAATTGTTTTTGTAAATGCGCTTAGCTATAGGGCTGTGCTCTTTCAATACACATGTACTTCGCTTAGCACTAGCATTGAAAAATACACAAACAATTTCGTCTTTCACATTTTTTTCCTTCTTCACACACACAAAAGCAAAGCAACAACACTTTCGAAAGCTTTGCAGCGATTATCAGAGTGTATTTTGTTTTTGTAAATTGTTTTGCTTTTTACAAAAAAAAAATATTAAATAAAAGTAGTTTTTCCTTAAATGTATTGGTGTTTACTCTTCCATATAGAATTTTGGGCATCACTGGCATAGATACATACATATGTATATATTTTACTATCCTACCTACATAAGAGCCGTTTTATAAAACCTTGCTCAAATATGTGTGAGAACTGACTATTACTTATGCATACAGCTATGCGATCGTTCTCAACAAAAAGTTCCATGTTTGCAAAAACATTACACCCCCTTTCCTCCTTCTCATAATCTATTTTCCTAGTTCCAATGCAATGCACTGCATATGTAGGGGCTATCCCCAGAGTACAGCTCCAAGACAAAAAAAAATATATTTTAAAAAACGTGTCATAAAAAGTCTCATAGACAACAAAAATGCGTCAAATTGACACTTTAGTATTACAAAATGCAACGCTGACTGAAATGATCCGTTCAATTTAGCCCGTTCGTTCATGAACGCTGCAGCTCTAATGATAACCATCTGGCATCACTCAGCCATAATATTTTACATGTTTTTGTTCGAAGTTTGCTTTGTGCTGGCTGTTGGTTTTTATCATTCCGTTACGGTGGATACAAAACGAAAGAGATAGTTCATGCAGACATGAGTGAGAGTTAAAATAGTGGAGCAAAATTTGTATTTGAGAGCAAGAAAAAAGAACATAAAAACAATATGCTCCAATTA
Source organism: Thecocarcelia acutangulata (assembly GCA_914767995.1). Taxonomy (NCBI): domain Eukaryota; kingdom Metazoa; phylum Arthropoda; class Insecta; order Diptera; family Tachinidae; genus Thecocarcelia; species Thecocarcelia acutangulata. The sequence continues at coordinate 13,753,579 of OU612094.1, forward strand.
AATACTACATTTATTGTATGTGCGATGTACTCTCACTCTCCAAAAACACAATTTGGGGTCTTACAAAAGAGCATGTACACATGTATATATGTATGTATGTAAATTTGCATAAGTATGCGAGCATAAACGTGTGTGTTTCGTGTGTTTGTTTGCTTGTTTGTTTGATTTTGTCTTGTTTTGGAGCCTTGTTTGTTTGGTTGTGTTTTTTTTTTTTTGCAATATACGTTAAAAACACAAAAGCAATGAATTGTTTTTCAGTTTTCGAGTTCGGAACGAGAGAGTGTAGCTGATTTTATGTTATGCACTGTATTACTGCGGATTGTGTTTGTTTGAATTTAGTTCGGTACCGACAGTTATTACGTTTACACATTTTAAGCGGCTTAAAGTATAAAATAAAATATTTTTTCTCACATTAAGAAAACGATTTTTACAAAGTAAAGCAAAAAAAGTGCAAAAATACAAAAAGTTTATAATCAATAAAAGAAATATTTTTTTTAATTAAAAGTAGAAAAAAAAGTTGGGCGATTTTAAATCGTCATTTAAAAATTATATAAAGGAGGAAATAAAGTTTTGACATCGAAGAAAAAAAAACTAAATTATTTCCACTCGTTTTTTAGACTGCCAACATTTGCAGTTTATGGTTTTAAATGCTGTTGGACGATTTTTTCAAGATTAAGCCAGAGCAAAAAATATTTAATTAAAAAAAAAAAAAAAGTTAAAACCAATAATAAAAATTAAACTGTTTTGTTTTTAAATTAAAAATATAAAGTCATAAAAAATAACAAGAAATTTTTATTCGTCAAAATCATAAAAGGTTTGTTTTTGTTTTTCTGAAAACCACTTTAAATTTTTAATTAATCTGTGTTTTTTTTATGATTATCTATTAAATTTTAAATAACTTTTTATGAGGAATTAGCTGATTTTTGTTGTTGTTGTTGTTTTGTTTTTATAGGTAATTTTAATAACCAAAATGAATTAAAGTGTATCAGTTTTGTTATTTTTTTTATGAATTTATTTAAATGATTTTTTTAACATTGAAACGGAAGCTGTGTGTTGTTGGGATTTGCTGCTGTTGTTGTTGATTCAAAACGTGGTCGGGAGTGCGAAACTCTTTTGCTTTAAATATTTATGTTTGTGCTGTTGTTGTTGTGGTTGCTGTTGAATTTTAATTCCGTTTTAAATTTTCATCCGATTGTTGTAGTCTCAGTTGCTGTCTGCCTGATTGCCTTTAAAGTCGTTTTTTTTTGCTGTTACTGTTTTTTTTAACATTTTTGTTTTAGTCTGGTTTTGCATAAAAAATGTCGGCTCTTGCTTGAATATTAGTCTACTTTTTTGTTTGTTTATTTGTTCTAAGTCGTTGTTTTAGTTTATGTTTCTTATATTTTTGTGTTTTTTATGGTTTTTTCTCATTTCTCAAAATTTATTTTTGGAGCAAATGGCTAAAATTTAAGGCCACGAAATTTCAATAGTTAAAAAAAAAGTTTTAACATTTTTTCGAAAGTAAAAGTTTGTTTTTCACATTTGCGGTTTTGAGCCTAAAGAGGGGATTTTTTGTTTTTAAAAATGGAAATAATTTTTACCTGGAGTATGTATTAGATATTTAGGAATAATAGAATTATTTAGGATATTACAAAAAAAGTGTTATATAAATAAAAATCAATGTTATTTAAATTATTAATCAGTGAACTTTTTTAATTATATATATACATACATATGTATGATATTAACTAATCAGTTGTGAGTTCGAGTCCAACTTCAGTCAAGAAGAAGGATTATTTTAAATTATAACAAAAAAAATCAATGTTGTTTGTTGGTAACAGTTGAAAAATCCCGGGCCTAACAAAGAAAACATATTTTTTTTTGGTTCAAAATTAGCTTTATTCATCAACGTAATCTTCCTCAGGAGCAACGTAATCATTCCAGTGCCGCTCTAACATTTCAATACCACTTTTGTAGAACGATATATCTTTTGCCTCAAAATAGGCCTCAGTTTCAGCGATAACCTATTCATTCGTGCGAAATTTCTTACCCGCGAGCAGTTTTTTCAGGTCTGCGAATAGCCAGTAGCCGCTGGGAGCCAAATACAGTGGATGTGAGAGCATTTGGAAGTTAAATTCATGTAGTTTTGTGCATGGTTTTGATTGACTTGTGACGCGGTGCGTTGTCTTGATGAAACAAAAATTTTTTTTTGCCAAATGCGGTAATTTCTTTGCAATTTCGGCCTTCAACCGTTCCAACAACGCTGTATAATATTCACTGTTAATGATATTTCCTTTCTCAAGATAGTCGCTGAATATTACACCACGCACATGCCAAAATAATGAGGCCATAAACTTTCCAGCCGATTGTTGTGCTTTCGGGCGCTTTGAACGAAGTTCACCAGTTGCTGTCCACTTAGATGTCGAACGTTTTGATTCTAGGTGGGTTACTCTATATTGCGATGCGAAAGTAAGTTTGATGCGAGAGGTAGATGCGATAAGAGTATAATTTCGTATTCAGTGCTGTTTGCGCAAACTTTTTCGCGAAATAGTTTGAAAATGAAGTAACCTAATGTCACAAAATAGACAATAGCAAAAAATGATAATATAAAATGTGGAAAGAGAAAATTAAATGCGTAAAGAAAATAAGAAAACGCAATACAGGGTACCAATTCTTTGATTTTTCTTTCGCACCGCAATAGATAGTAACCCGCCCAGAGTGAAGTGATAGATCCATGTTTCATTCATTGTCACATATCGACGCAAAAATTCCAGTTTGTTATATTTAAACATGGCTAAACACTGCTCAGAATCATCAACACGTTCTCGTTTTTGGTAAACAGTGACCAAATGCGAAACCCACTTTGAACATACCTTTCTCATAGTCAAATGGTCATTGAATATAAAGCCAACACGTTCTTTTAATATCTTAGCAAGTTATACAGTTCACAGCTTTTTGCCATAAGCTTATAGCCAACAGACAAACCCCTTGCTTAAAAGATCGGGTCTTCTAGTTCCTTCTGCATGAAATTTTCTGACAGTGGATGGAAGACAAGATATATTGAGTTAGTAGGTCGAAGTCCATTAAGAGCATCAGCTCTTAACCAACTTACCCACCTAACTATCACTCCTGCTTTCTTACAGGAGGTGCTGTTGTCTTGCAACAGATACCTGTACTGCGGGAAATGTGAAAACACCTCTGCATGCTCGACCAGTTCGATCGTTCACTTTATGGAATGGTGGCGTCTTCAGACTGTGAATAGTGTTTGCTATCGAGTGATAAATATCAGAGCTATAATGTGATACATTAATGCCATTGAACTTTAATTATGTCGCAGAGTCATTGAAAATATGAACCATCGGGCAGAGGCGAATATTTTGTGGTCGATATCCAGTTTGAGACATAATTGCCATGGATCCTTCTATCATAAAAAAATATAGAGATAATTCTCCGAAAACCTTTTGTTTGACCACCCTTTATAATAAATATGACTAATGAACTGGTTTTGTATGTGCCTTTCTTTTAGTCCCCTGTTTCAATATATTTTTGTTTTACTCTTTTTAAACCTATGTGCACTGTTTACCTACATTTGATGCCCACAGTAACTATTTATCATACAACTTTGCAATTTTATTTCCATATTCATAGCAATATTTTAAATGCTGTTAAAGGCTTATATTAAAAACTTGAAAAAAGTCCTTTCGATAAAATTTTTATAAGCCTGACAAGTTTTTAAAAATATTTTATTTTGAATAAAATCTTCTAGAATATTTTATCAGTTAAGATAAGTATTGGCAAAACAACTTTCTCACTTCAGTTTTATTTTGTTTTCCTGAAAACAACAGAAATTTATGACGTAGTTTCTTCTGTTAAGAAGTTCGTTCTTACAAAACTCTAAACTTTTTCTAAAACGCAAAAAAAACACAAACTCACTTCAGCAAATACTCGTCAGAGAACCAAAGAAACAACAGGAATCAGGTTTTGGTTTATTAAAATCATACATACAACAAACACATCCTTGTTTACCTTTTTGACTCAGACAGCTCAAAAGAAAATCTCGAAAACATAAAGAAAAACTTAAACTTAAAGGGAATTGAAAAAGTATTAAAGAAAAAAAAAAATCTAAAGATATCAAAAAAAAAAAAAAAAATAAAAAAACGTAAATATTTCCTCTGTTCTCTGATTTAGTGTCTTTCATTTTTCTTTATCAAACAATTTAACGCTTGCACGTTTTCGAAAAACGTTCTTCGTTCCTTTAAAAGAATTTTATTTAATTTTTGATATTTTTCTTTCCTGTATATCCGTACAAATGCTTTTTGTATTCTTCTCATTTGTTTTCTTAGTAAAAGCAACAATAAATGGACATGATTTCTTATTGGAATTGTATGCTCAAATAAAAGGAAACACACAAACAAAAAAGGAAAAAAAAACAAGCAAAAGCACAGTTGTTTTTTTTTTATAAGCATGTATAGAAGAGAGTGTGCGTGTGTATGGGTTTTAAAGGAGCTCTCACACGTGTGTGCAAAAAGACTATTTGCTTAATATTAAAAATGGTGGTTGTTTTTCTTTTATTTTTGTTGTTGTTATATAGGGGGACTATGTTATTTTCTCTTGTTTGAAAAACTGAATCTGTTGTTGGTGCGTTTTTTTAATGTGGAATATTGATGGAGCGTTTGTGCTAGTATGTGTTATCAAGTACTACTTGTTATTAAACTTGTTTGTTTGCGTGTAACTGAGTCATTTGATTTTTTCTTTTGCAAAACAAAATTAGCGGGTGTTGGTAATGAAAAAGAGAGCGAATATAAATCTCATTTTTCATGCAATATTGGGGAAGTGAATTGAGAAGAGATTTTAAATGATAACGTATAAGTTATTGGTTAGGCTGTTTTTCTAAATGAAAAATTTTCTTTTGAAAAAATTTCTAAACAAAATTTTCTACATAAAAAATGTTTTTTTTTTTTTTCAAACCAGAAATTTTATAGGTAAATGCAAGGTTTTCTATAGAGCAATTTTTGTGCCTGAAGTTTCCTGTACAAAATTTGTTTATACAAGTATTTCTTTAAAGAAAAGTGTTCTTCAGACACATTTTGTTTACAAAATAACATACCTAACTCGTGATAGCAAAAAATATTCTTTAAAAATATTTTGTTAATGATAAGTGTATGCACTCGTATAGTATTAGTTTAGTTTTTTAGTTCTAGACATGCTTTAGATGTACTTAAAATTTTATATGAAATGCTTACAGGACATTTTAATTGGTTTTACTAAGCAGCACTCAGAGAACATTTATTTGCAGTGCAAAAACCAGAGAGCAAAACTAAGAGAGAGCCACTGACACCTTTTTTTGTCAACCTTAACTGGTTTGTTTTGGCCATTTTTTTTTTTTTTTGCTTTTCATTCTGTGCATTTCAAAACAGGATTTATCACATGTTTTTTCCCGTGTACTTTAATGGTTTTTCGTTGCCAAATACTTTTTTTAAACATGATTTCATGTGATTTTATTTTTAAGACTTTTTTTCCTTTACCAGTGCGGCGAATTGACTGCTTTTCGGCAAAAAGCAGCAACAAAAATTTTGAAAATACATTGACTTTATGTTTTTTCTTCCACTTTTTCTTATAGAACGTATTTAGTTTGGCAGAAATAGTCATCGATTTAACAAGAAAATTGCAAAGTAACGTATGTTTTTTCGTTGATTTATTTTAGTTACATTATAGTTAAAGTGTTGTGGGTTAAAACTAAAAGAAAAATAAAAAAATGTTTTCTGTAAAAGAAAACAACTAATTACAAAACCTAGGGTTTTTAAATATTCCTGTTTAGTAAAGCTTGTACCTTTTTTGCATTGGAAGATTGTCTCTAAATTGAAATATTTGAAAAAAAACTCAGCAAAAATATTTTTTCGAACATATTTCTTTTGCAAATTTTTGTTATTTAAAAGATAGCTCATAAAAATTTTTTTAACGGTTTTTTTTTTCAATTGCATTTATTGGAAATTTTTAATACCTATTACATTTCTATGTAAAACATTTTTAGTAACGATTTTATTTTTATAGAAAAATTTCTAGTGCGCATAAATGTTGGACAAATTTTTATTTAACAAAAAAATTTTTTATATGGAGATATTTTTTACAGAAAAAGTTTTGTTATGAATAATTAAAAATAAATTAGATTGAAAAACTTTCAAAAAATTCTTCTGGTATGGAAAATTTTTCTAAAGTCGAATATTAATATAGACGTTTTGTAAAGAAAAAATTTTAATTTCGAAAATATTCCATAACATTTTGTAATATAAAAATATTTTATACAGGCATTTTTTTAGTACCAAAACATGTTTTTTAATACATATTTTTTATATGAAAATAAAAAAAAATATATATAAAAATTTTTTTAGTGTTGAAACATGTGCTCAAAGAGTATCTTTAATATGAAATATTTTCTAGTAAAAAATTTTTAGTATTAAAGTTTTATATATGAAATAATATTGTGCATATAGTGTCCTCTGAATGTTTAGTGAAAAATAAAAAAAAGGAGTTGTTTCAGGAATTAAGTTTATTGAAAAAGGTTTTCTATTGTTACCTAATTTTTTTTGTATAAAAATATTTGTTAGAGAAAAATAATAGAAATATAGTTTTTAATCTTCTTTTATACGGAAAAAAACTATTGTAAAAATATCAATAAAATTTTTCTGTGAGAAAATATTTTTTTTTTCCAATAAACATTTTTGATGATTCTAACAAAAGCTTTCTTTTAAAGTAATTGTGTATCAGTTTTTCTGGTATTATAAAAAGTTTTGCATAACGTTTATGTTATATTTACTAAACTGTTCCTATTAAATTTTTGTCTGAATCTACGAATTCCTTTACAGCTTCTTATTGAAACAATGTATTAACTGATTCATGAAACTCTTTTATTAAACAGGGAATACACTTTTTTTATAATTAATTGAATACATACTAGGTATGTAATGGGTACAGAAATTTAATCAAATCATTAATTTAAGCAAATCTTAAATGAATTTAAACAAATTGTTTTTGGATAATCATTTTAAAGAATACCTACATATGTATGTATGTACATTTCATAATAATCATTGCGATTTTTATTTCTTTTCAGATATTAAAAATAAAAAAAGTTTGATTAATTGAAGTAATTGAATTTATGTGGAAAAATACTTATACTAAAACAAATCGGTGTCTAACTGCCTTGTGAGCATACATAAAAAAAATTAAAAAAAAAAAAAAAAAACTAGGTACCTACAAACTCAAAAAAACTCGTTTAATTTACTTAAAATTTTTATGCCTTCAACAAAAAAAAAATATCTTAATTGATACATACAACGTCTAATATAAAAACCACATACAGAAAAAAGTGCGTGCCAATAACTAAAAAAAATTTGTTAAAAACAAAAACCATGATTTAAAAAAAATATATGTAAAAAATTCAAAACAACACAAAAAAACCTCAATTTACTTCACATTCATTACTCTCTGTTAAATAATATCATCACAATTGAACCAATATAATCATCGTCATTAACACTAATATTGCTTTTGTTGTTTCAATTAATAAACGAAGTTTATTGTCGTCGTTGTTGTTGGTCTCTTGTAACGAATATTTGATTATATTTTGAGTACTACAGAAACACACTCACACACGCATACTGATAAAACTTAACTTTTAATTAATTCTGGCTTGTTGCGTTTGATTTTGTTTTTGCTTTTTCATCTCATACATAGTTGTTATTGTTTGCGTATGGTGTAATTGAGCATTCTCCATTTCACCGTATTAAACAAAAACAACTGCCAGCAAAACTGCAATTTAATAACAGACCTACAAACAACAAACCAAACAAATAAATAAATCAGAGAACGATACTCAACAATAAAGAACAAATTCAAAGCAATTTGAAAGTGTTTAGTGAATAAAATTTTTTTATATACATATATGTGTATATAATTAATGAAAGTTAAAAATTAAAGAAATAATATTTTGTTTTCTCTTTTGTATCTTTTCAAAAGTTCAATAAGCAAAAAAATTTATGTATTTATAATATAATAAAAGAATCCCTTAAGAAATTATCAAAAATTCCATATAAAATAATTACACAATAAATGTTTTGATATTTTGCTGTTCTCTATATCTCCCTCTCTATTGTGATTGTGGTGCGTGTTTTAAAGATAAATTTATAAGAAAAAAATAAAGAAATATTTTAAAATTGACAAATCTCAAGTGTCAAGTTTGTGCAATAAATCAATGAATATTTTGCAAATATACAAAGAGGCTTTAAAATAAAGAAAAATTAGTGTCCTTTTACATAAAAAATCTCCAGTTGGTGTTTAAGAAAAAAATTCAGCACAATTTTTACGAACATGCTATTTGAAAATCCAGCTGTAGCTGCCAAGCTACCATTCCCCTATAATGTGCCACCGCCATTACAGGCGGCCGCCGCAGCAGCAGCGGTTCCAAATTTAAGGTGAGTAAAAGCTAAATCTTTTTTTTATGTTTATCAAGAGATATAATAAAAATGATAAAATTTTAAAATTTTGTTAGAAAAGTGTGGTTTATGGTGTCTGCATATTGTTGGTTTCATGTAGAAAGACAGTGGAAACTGTATTTATCAACATGTAACACGTTATTTACGCAACTTTTCCATTAAGCCTTTGTGACCACATTGATTGATTTGTGTGAAATGTATTAGAACTGCTAAAAACTCAAAAAAAAACCAAGAAAAATAAGTGTTAAGACCTTTTTACATGAGACCAACGATGTATGTATGTAGATGTATGTATTATAAAAACCTTACACACATACATATGCCTTACATACATACATATACCTCACGTATTACATATGCTGTTTACGAAACACAGACGAGAGATTTGTCTAGAAAATTGGTTGGAAAAATACACGATATTATGTTACATACGTTGTTTAACAAAAAAAAAGTTGATTTGCCTTTCCAAGATTTTTATCTTTATGGAAAAAAATTTAAATTCTTTGAAGGCTTATTACACAATTTTTGTATGTAAATTTTATTTAATAAACTTTGTTAAGCTGAAAATCATGGCTAAGACCTTTAAAGTTTAATGGAACGAAATAAAATTTACAAATAAAAATGTAAGATTTATGTCTTTATTCTCTGCAACTTCGAGCAATTTGTTTTCCTTAAATAAAATCTTATAAAATTTAAATTCTTTCTAACGAATATGTAAATTTATGTAGTCTTATATGGAATTTAGTAAAAACAAATGTAAAAAACTAAATGCAGATTAAATAACAACTGTTACAGTTTATAAACAAATAAACACATGTGCGCTGCTAAACTGCGTTTTAAATCGTTTTGTGGCGTAAAATGTTGGATTTTTTTTCTATAAATTGAATGTAATTAATAATTAAGAGCAATAATAATGGCGATAAAACAAGTTCAAAGAGTTTCAAATTCAATGAACAGCTTTCGTTCACAACGTTCAACAAATAAGGCAAAAAAATAAAAAAATGTAACAGAATTTTTGTTCTCGAAAAATATAAAATTCTCACTGAATTTGTAAGAAAATGTGAATACTTTGTTTTATAATTAATGTTCATTTTGTATTATACATACATATGTACATACAATACATACACTGTTTACCACATTTTTTAACATGCTTATATTAGCTTCACTTGTACGTTTGTGTGTATGTTTGCAACACTCGAAATCCATGCCATATGAGTGATTATTACATATGCAGGTATATAAAACTGTATGTACAGTATTGCTGCTTTAGTGCGAAAATTGGAGTTACCGTATTGCTTCCGGGGAAGTGGGAGGGATTTTGGGTATTCACGAAGTCGATTTTGGGAATTCCCAAAAAAATAGGCACTACTTTGCTGGCTAGTTTGGCACTAGTTTTTCATATTTTTTTTCTCAACTAAACGTTTTTTCGTGCACATAGTGATTGTGCATCACTGAATTAAAAACAAAAAAAAATAAACAAATGCAAAAACAGCAAAAAATATTGTTGCTCTTTTTTCCTTTAAAAATGCTTTCCGTATTTTTCAATTGCAAATTAAATAATGACACTCACACTTGTTCGTTACACACACTTAAATAATTCACAAATCGACGATGATAATAAATTGTTATCGAAATATCGAGAAATAAAAGATTTTGAATTGTTAATTTTTTATAAAAAACAAAGATCTGAAGCTGCAAAAATTAAATTTATTTAACAAACGAAGATCAAATAATATTGAGATAACATTCACAACTTTATTTACACTTAACGCCACTGTGTATTTACATAGTATACTTGTTTACTTTTATGACTTATGACTGTCTTGTTTAAAGTTCAAAAATAAACTGACTCGTTGCTGCCGAGTCTTCTTCAACCCTTTTTTTGAATGAGAATTGTCAGCTATTTAAAAAACTTAAGTTTCTCCTTTTTGCATAACTTGTGTTTTGTTGTGGGCAAACAACAAATTAATGTTTACAATGATATTTGTTTTTACCTTTGAACAAGGCGGTATTTTTTTGTGGAGAAACGAAAACACTCTTAATTAAGGGTGGTTCTATACAAACAACAATGCTAGTTGTAATACAGCTTCCATAAATATAAATACTGACCTGCTGCCGACCTGCGTGCTATTTATAATTCTTTATTATCCTCTATCAGCATTATGATCTTTCTAGTGATTCATAATTCTAGACTCAAATGTACAAATATAGTTCTTATGCATATACACATTCACACACAAGCTACTGAAAAATGCGAAAGCAACAATATCTAGAATGCAAGAACAACAACAACATCATGTTTGTTTTTTTTAGTTTTATGTTGTTTGTGTGAAAGTGCTGTACATTTATAACAAGCAGATCAACGGCTGCACACTGGGTTAGATATGATAAAAATTCGTAACAATATTTTACAATTTAAATGCTTTTGCTAAACCATAATCCATATAAGTTAAAAATTATAGACGAAAAAGAAGAAACAAACGAAATAAATTTTCATGTATAAATTATCAATAAGCAAACTTTTTTACTTATTACATATGTACGATATTAATTAATTATTTGTGAGTTCGAGTCCAACTTCAGTCAAGAAGAGGAATTATTTTTAATTACAACAATAATTGCTGTGAAACAATAAGACCAAAGAAGAACAGACAAAATAATTGAATACCATAGCTGAGAGACAACTAGCTGTTTCATTATTATTTTCAATAGCCTAAATTAAAATGAATGCTTGATGGTCTATCAATCTTAAAATTACAAAGTATCAAGCACATGTACACGAAATTGACATCAGGCATGGTGATCGTGGCTAGCACGCCTTGGATTGCTTGGCTCTCACATACATTTATACAGTAGCATTCTTATAAGTTTGCCCTCTTTTACTAATGTTCTAGAGCTGATGGCCAATGCAGCTAGTGCTCTCAGATCTAATTTAACCTTAGAATTTATTTCTTTTAGGTTAAATAAATAATAATAATACTAATGTTCTCTTATACAATTACAATTCCTTAGCAAAAAGTTGCCAACTGCCATTTATGAACAAAAATATATGTTTTTCTTAATATCTTTTTGTTAAAGCACTCATCTATTTCATATAAATTATATATTTACTTAGAGTTTATTCTATAATTACTTAATTTATCGCCTTCACAAATAATACTTACAATAATTTATATTGTTTTCCGCAACAAAAAAAGTGATAATAATGCAATACTAGCAATGTAATATATTATATATAATATATAATAATTTTAAAGTCTGTGCAAATAAAACTCTAAAAAGTGCATAAATTAAATTGCACTCAATGTCTGTCCTTACATCTATCTGTCTACAAAGTTTTTGTTTTAATCTGTCTATTTTAGTGATTCTTCCAGCGAAACTTAATGTTCGCATTATTGATTGTCTCAATTCACTTGAGGTTTTTAATTAAATGAAAGTAATTAATATTCAACGATAAACCGTTTTTATTTTAATTCTCAATCAAATGTACGAGAAATCTTTTAGAAATAAATCAAACAAACAAACAAACAATTTCAGGGTGTGCAAGCAATTTTGCATTTATTCCAAATGAAAAGATTTCATAATGAGCTCTGAAGTCTAATTGTTAATTTCTCATCTTTTGTTTGTTATTGATTGTAACTAATCTTATATACAATATATAGTTGTTTATAAGAAAATAAAATATTTTTCTTAACAATATTTTATAATTGTGGTTGTGTGTGTTTGTTGTTCTGGGAATAACATATCAGCACTTAAAAAAGTTTTTTATTGCAAAGAATTAAACAAATTGGAGAGCAAAATTATGAAAAAGGTCTTGACTGCGGAAGGATATGAGTGACGGAGGAGGAAAATTAAAGAATATTATAAATACTATTTTTTATGGAGGTATAAAATAGGTATACAGCCATGTTCTGAGAAAGTCAAATCGCTTAATTTTAACGTTTTCGACTTGAAAACGTCAAATAGGTGTTCTGACAAACGTATAAAGCAAGAAGTATGGTTTTGCGATTTAAAATCGTTTAAAATTGGCGTGAAACTGGCTATACTCGCACACATACCTTCTTTTAAAGAAATTTTCTTTGCCCCAAGACGCGACTGCTTTGGAGTATTAAAGTATGAAACAAGGCAAATTCATACTTTTCATCGCGGCGAAACTCATTGTTACGACTCTACTTAATGCAATCACTGCAGGACGTAATGCAATCCTGCAGGAATCATTTGTCAAGTAAAGTGTCATTGTCCTTATAATTGGCAACGATAAAGGTAGAGATTTAGACCTCTTTAGTCTTCTGTAGAGACCATTCTCGATGCTTAGTCCAACCGTTTATAGCGTCAAGTGTAGATTTTAGCCGGTGCAAATTGTGCAATATTTACGTGATACCGTCGAGCAGCCTCGAAACATTTTATTGTGCCCAGTGTCTATTATAGTACCCCGAATTTTCGATGACGCTGGGGTATAATTTTGGTGCTATGCCGTTAATGTGCTGAACTATCTCATCCTTTAGCTGTTGAGTTATTGTTGGCTTTCCTATGTATACATTTTCTTTCAAATAACCCCAAAGTAAAACGTCCAACGGTGTCAAACCACATGATCTTGGCGGCGAATTGACATCGCCACCTCGTGAAATAACACGTGCTGCACACGGCCAATGGCATGGTGCATCATTAACTCTTGCTACAAGGTCGTACGGTCAATAAGGAATACTACCTTGAAGTTATGCGCCGTTTGCGCAAAGTAATTTGTCAGAAACGCACAGAATTGTGGTAAAAACAATCATGGATTTTGCACCATGATAACGCACCAGCTAACACATCAATGCTTGTGCGTAAGTTTTTGGCCACAAACAAGGCCGTTATCATGCCGCAGCCACCGAATTTACCGGACTTGGCTCCCGCTGACTTTTCCCTCTTCGCAAAAGTGAAGACAACGCTGAAAGGAAAACGTTTTGCTACGGTGGAGGTGATAAAAGAAAACTCGTAACAGAACCTGTTAGCGATACCAAAAAGCGCGTTTCGGAAGTGTTTTGAGGATTGGAAAAAAACTCTTTCATTAGAGTATTTTATCTGAGGGCGATTACTTTGAAGGGAAGAAGATAGTTATTGATGAATAAATAAATAATTTTTGAAAAAATTGAAAATCACTTTTAGTTTATGATTAGACCTCGTAAGTTTATTAAATTCTTATTTGCAATATTTCTATACAAAATTTGTCAAATAAGTATTGAATTAAGTTAAAAGCTCTAAAATGAATGTGTATACATATCTTGAATATTTTAAACATTTTCCGTATTTAAAATAATTTCAAGGAAAAAATTTCGTTTTATATAAAAATTTATTTTGAACAGTTTTTATGCATAATTTTTTTATAAGATGTTAATTTTTTCACCCAATAAAAGAAAGAAGAAAAAAATGAATAAAAACAGCCAGCAACTCAGCAGCAAATTCACAATTCAATTGACAATTATAAATGAACACATGTGTGCGTTTCATTCAATTTTTAAGGCTGATTTTTTTATTTTTCATTTATTACGTATTCCTTTTCTTGTTACGAAAGGGTGATTCTCTAAAAGCTTTGATTTCCAGTGTCAAGATCTTAGATAATTAAACGAGAATATGCGTAATTGTTGTTGAGGGTCACGCGCTGGCTGACACAACCAGATGCGTAGGACCATAAGTTTGTTATTCATTGTGATCATAATTAATGTTAACTAATAACAAAAGAAAAGATCACCCTTTTCTGTTTTCTTAAATTATCATTAATTTGTTTGCGTTTTCCTTTCACGTGTGAACTATTTATTAGTGTTTTCGAGATTTTTTTTTTTTTTTTTTACGGTAGTTCTCTACTAAAGCCCTTTAAATAACAATAGCAAAGCAGCAAAGTTTTGTTATGTTTTGAATGTTTTTTGTTGTTGTTGTTATTTTTCTGATGAAACCACAAAAAATTGCTTGTAGTTGAATAAATGTGTTAATGCCTGTTGCGGCAAATGAATGCTGTCAAGCGTTGGCTTATTTTTACGGTAAAGTGCCCCGTGGTTCTGGTAAATGGGCAGCAAGCAACATTTTGATTAACATAAATTTAATTTTGTTTAGCCGAAAAAAAAAGAAAAAATAGTTTATATATATTTATATATATTTTCCCTATTTTTAATTAATTTTTTCCTTTTTTAACATTTTGCATTTATATAAAAATATATCTGTTTTTTTGCATAATTACTGGGAGTTTTCTATAAATAAATCCTAATTTCATATTCACAGCAGCCAGTTGCTCAAATTTTTGCTATAAAAACTCCTTAATAGGGAAATGAAGGGTTTATTGGTTTTGGAAATCAGCCCTATGGTATTAAACTTATAAAAAATACCGTATTTTTCCAATTGATTTCTTTAATCTATTACATAACTGTCGTAGGCCAGTTAGCATAAATATCATTACTCCAAAGTGATAGCAAGAGATTCTTTTTAAGCTGGCTTACAAGGCTTTTGTAATATATTAATGATAAACCAAAATTGATCTCTATAATCTATTACAAAAATATCCATTGGCTTTATAAATTCGTTAATTACGATAAGGAGTTAATGTCTGAAAGTGATTCTATGATATCTTTTTTTAGAGTATCGTGGCTGGTCCACGAAGATTTTATGCTAGATTAATAATAAAGCAAACTATATTCTTTAATCTATTACAAAAGTGTCGATTGGTTTATAAATTCCTTTACGATAAAGATTAGTATCCCAAAATGTTTGTAGAAAAAGTCATAGGGGCGGGTTGACAAAGATTTTGCAAGAGTTTAAAAAACAAAATTGATATCCTTAATCTATTACAAAACTTTCAAATGGGTTTTATAAATTCAATAAGGTTTACCATCTCAAAGTGATTGCAGAATATATTTTGAAGTTATCCTGGCGTTTTGTAATAGATGAATAATAAAGCGAAGTATATTTTTTTAATAGATTACAAAAGTATCGATTGCTTCATAAATTTAGCAATTACGACAAGGGCTACTGTCTCAAAGTGATTGTAGAATATGTTTTCCTGTTGTCGTCGTTGGCTGACGACGATTTTGTAGTACATTAATGACAAGCAAAATTAGTCTCCTTAATCTGTTACAGAATTTTCGAGTGGTTTTTATAAATTCGGCAAGGTGAACTATCTCAAAGTGATGGAAAAACATATTTTTAAGTTATAGTGGATTTTTGTAATAGATTATAACAAAGCAAAATATATTTTTTAATCTATTACAAAAATTTCGAATGATTTTATAAACTCGTTAACTACAATAAGGTTTACTAACTCAACATGATTGTACAATATCTGTTTTAAATCGTAACCGGCCGACGAGAATTTTGTAATAGATTAATAAAAACAAAATTAATCTTTTACTTTCTCAAAGTGATTGAAGAATATATTTTTAAGTTTAAGCTGGGTTTATGTAACAGATTAGTAATGAGGCAAAATATATTCTTTAATCTATTACAAAACTGTCGATTGGTTTACAAATTCGTCAGCTACGATAAGGTTTACTATCTCAAAGTTATTGTGTAATATATTTTTTAGTTATCGTGGCTGGCCTATTGATTTTGTAATATATTAATGATAAAGTAAAATTGATCTCCATAATCTTTTACGAAACTGCCGATTGGTTTTATAAAGTAAAAGATTAGGATAAAAGTTAATATGCCAAAGTAACTGTAAAAAATTTGTTTATATTATTGTAACTGATTAATAATAAAACAAATCTGAATTAATAAATTTGTTATAATATCGAATGGGTTTTTTAAATACATAAGGGTTACTATCTCAAAGGGATCGTAATTTTTTTTAAGTTATCGGAGCTGGCTTGACTTGCGCAGGTTTTATAATAGATATCTTTAATATTTTACGAATTCGTCAATTGGTTTTATAAATTCACTTATTACGATAAGGACTACTATACCAAAGTGATTGTAGGAGATATTTTGAGGTTTCAATAACTATGTTATCTCATGTCGTAGCCTTGTTAACTGTTCGCCACGATCATATGATTTGACACAGTGGGATTTTTTTTTTTTTGGCGACACATATTTAGAAGAAAAAGTGTACATTACGAAGTTAAGAACAATTCAAGAGTTAAAGGATGAGCTAAGTCGGCACATTAACGACCTTGAACCTCAATTATCAGTCAGAGTCATTGAAAATATGGTCCATCGGACAGAAGTATGCCGACGGAGCCTGGTGTGTATTTGTCTGATATTTTGTTTCGCATATACATAATTTTAATAGATTCTTCTATCATAATAAAAAATATTATATAATTTTCTGAAAACTTTTTGTTTTATTTATAATTAATATCGTGTGTTATAGTTGGACAACCATTTAATAAAAAAAGTGTGAAAAAATTCAACAGCAATAAAAATAGAACTTCAGCTTTAAACGACTGACAAAACCTTCTTTCATTCCTGTATTCTTTGTTATTGGTTGCTATTATTAATAAATTAATAAAAACAATAGCAACAACAACAAACCAACGTCAAAAATATAAAACCACACAATGAATCAAATTAATTGTTTAAAGTGTTTTTGTTTCGTCATATCAATTTGTTACAGTTTTCTTTTCTTTCTTCGATTTCTATATTTTTTTCGAAGAATATGTTTTTATTTATGTTTTTTTTGTAAATTATCAATCTTGTTATTCAATATTTATACACATAGTTCACATATTTCAACAACGTTATAACACAAAAAATAAAACTTTCGAGTTGACACTGCAGAGTTGTGAACAGTACTATTTTTTATATTGTGCCCAAAAAACTATCCTTGCGACTGCCCTACAAGGTTTTTACACAAATTTTCTTCCCAAGCATTCCAGATTTTTTATATAATTTTTTTTTTGGAGTTAAGACGTTCTTGTAATAAATGGGGGGATATATATGTATGAATATGTGTATAGGGTGTTCGAAACTAAGATATCATTTTAGTTTTAATAAGAAAAACTACTTTTTTTTAGTCTATTACAACTATGTTCCAGCTAAAAATTAAAAGTTAGGTCGGTCAAGTGAGTGCCCCCCTCCCCCGCCTGCTGGTACAACAGGCTTCCTAGTTAGCAATCACGTTTTTCACTTAACTGCTGTCAATGATAGATATCTGCTGGATAATGTTGCTTTTAAACTCTTGAGCCGTTGTAAGCTTAATGCTGTACGCTTTCGACTCCACAAAAATTTCATAAAAAATTTCCAGGTGCCAACTAACATGATCTTAATGGTCTGTTTAATTCTACTTCACGAAAAATATAGCAATTTTCGAACATCGCTTTCAAAAATTCCATTGTTTCTCTTGCTATATAACAGTTCACACCACCCTGTTGAATCATATAATTACACAATTGTATTGTGGACTAGACCTACTGTGCGAGCCGTTTATTTGCTTCCCAACAAACATGAAATCAAACATTTGATATGAAATGACTTTATCATTTGATATCAAATATAATTTTCAACCCTTTTTCAATAGTTTGATTTTAACATTTCAATTTAAATTAAGAATCATTTGAATATATATATTTGATACTCAATGTTTTATCAATTTGATTTTGGCTGGAACTATCAATCATAAAACAAATGTGTCATCAATTACTGAAAAAATATCAATATTTTAAATTCTTTAACAAAAAAATTTTAAGAATTCGAGAGCAGATTAATGGATGCGATTTGTTTCTGAGCAATGTGCAATTAAATGTGAGCAAAAATTAGTGTTAATATAAAAAAACGCACGAAGAAAACCATAAAAAAGTGAAATATTAAGAAATAATGATATTGTCTGAGTTGAGCGCGATTTTGAGCCAACTACTTCGTCATTTCGAGAATATAAAGGCTAAGAAAAATAATAATTGAAAATTCAAATTAAAAATCGCAAATAAATCAAAAGAAATATGAAGTTGTAAAGCAAAAACTAGTTTTTATTTGTATTACACTTCACAATCCACATTTGAAAAACATTTGAGAACTACATTTGTAACCAAGCTGATAATAAATGAATTTCTCAATTCGAAAATAATTTCCCCCTTTTTGTTGAGAATACAATGTTTTTCAAATTGAGTTCAAATCAGTATCAAAAGCTTTTCGTTTGAGAAAACGTTTGATTTCAAATCATTCTAATATAATACACATACAAAATATAATACACAGACAAACACTGTACATGATCTGAAGAACACAAAATTCCAAGTAAAGGCCTTGCTACACTATCATAGACGATCGTGCGATCTACTAAATAAAGCATGTGTGCTTAAAAAGTACTAAAAATTCAACCGTGCGACAGAGTTTTTGACAAATCGTGCGATTTGAAAAATTTTATGAAACAACAGGATGGTTTCTGTACGATCGGTGTGGTGTATATTGTGAAAAATATGAGAATATTGTTGGTGCCTCGAGAAAAAAATTTAAGCAATGTAAAATTATTATGTTTTTAAAAGTTTTTAATTATTTTATTGTGTATATAAATTATTGCAATTATACTTGTTTGATGGTGTGGCCTACAACGCCATTTTGAAGCGATTTTTTCAAGTCGGCCAGACTTTTGAAACAGTTTCCTGTGAATGAATCGTACGATCGTGTAGGATAGTGAATCAGGGCCTTAAATCACGCACAAATAATTTTATTGTTGTTGTTGCGTTCTTATTGTTTCGCTAGCATGTGTGTGTGTGCACAGCAGTTCTGTTTCTACATTTGAGTCTGGAATAATCATTAGCAGAGCTTTATGATCATTGAAAAGGGTAATAAAATAGCATAAATAGCACACAGATGTTCGTCAGAGATAAAGTGTAATTTTAGACGATGTGGTGACTGTCATAAGTGGTGCGAAGTGTGAAAAAAGTTATGAATTATATAAGTACTGCAGAATCCACAAAAAATTCAACAATATTTTATCTCTACGTCTAAATCATTAATTTTCCGCGGCAAAAAGCTTCGGATCATCTCTCTATACCGGTTACTATTGACCGATAATACTTTAATTTTGGACACCCTATATGTATTCTAATTGTGTAATTGTATGTTATTAAATAACTTTTATTTTTAACTCAAATGCCAGCACATTCACGCACAAACACACACACACACACACACACATGTCGCGTGTTGCCGCGTAAGAAAAAATAAATTTTTCAAGTGGAGCACAAATTACGGGTCTCTCAAAAAAATTTAAACCCAAACTCGTGACTCACGCACAGTCACCGCCATTATCTCCGTCGTCAATAACACATAGACTCAATTAAATATTTATATACTTTGTACATTTGTTACAATAATAGTTTGCCAAAATTTCTTAGTTACATAAGTATTAAGCTGTCCGTTTTTAAATATGTCGCTTATTTCTGTGGTTTTTGTTTCTGCTTTTAATTACGGTTGCAAAAATTATGAAGAAAAAAACAACCTCCGTCAGCAATAAAACTAGATAAAAACTTTTGATCGCTTTTAGTTTCTTTTTTTTTTGTGCCTCCGTTTCATTTTAAATACATACATACATACATACATACATACATACATACATACATACATACATACATACATACATACATACATACATATGGTGGCGTGGGTGCGAGCGTTCAAGGTAAAGCGCTGGCTTCCCATCGGGTGTAGCCAGTTAGCGATCCTTGTCCCTGCTCAAACCAAGTTGTCACACGGCCTTCTCGTGGCGCTACTGAATAGTTCTCAACAAAAGTTGAGAATGAACTAACTGTGTGACAGCGATAATGGATTGGATGACGACCTGACGCAGACGATTATGGGCTGGGAGCTGACGTATTCCGTGACCTGATTAAGCACGAGTGACATCGTGCTGAAATGGCTCACGGGCTAATGCGGAAGCTACCTCCGTCCCGGTAAAACCCTGGCAGGGGCTTAAAGTATGATCAAAGTTTGTAGCCAATAGTTTTTGGCTGTGCAGGGTTAGTTGAGATGACTCCTAATCAGCTCCCGACCTGGCTCTGTACACAAGTCTCATAAGGCCTTGTGTCAACCCTCGCGAGGAACTCACTGCTTGCATAGCCACCCTCGGGGTCACTACAAGGGTAACTGCACATTCACTCAACAAAAAGTGAACTAAATTTTAATAAAATTAACTTAACCCGGAAAATGCGGGAATGTTTTGGACAAAGAAAAAAACTTTTTATTGAGTGTGCGGCAAACGGAGACTACAGCTTTAAGCGGGGACCCAACTGAAAAAATGAATAAAAGTAATAATAATAATAATGAGAGTATAAATGAGTTGAGCATGGGTGAAATTGTAAACCCTTTTGCTAAGAAATCGGTGATAACCAGATCACCTCCTACAGCGGTGAGTAGGACCGTTCCGGTGCCAGGCACCGTTGAAAATAGTGAAAATGGACAAAATAACGTCCAGAGGCTAGGAGAGAAGATCTCAAAGCTCGTAGCTTTCCTAAAGGCACGTTCAAACGTGCATAAGGAAATAGTGACAATGTCACGTGAGATACAGGCATTGTACATGCAGGTCTCAGATGAATTGAGTAGTGGAAGTGCTAGTAGTACAAAGAAAGCACATACTAGTACGCATACTCAAACAGACGAACCACCAAGGCTCAATCCTGTGATGGGCGGAACTCCAAAGCGTAGAAGGGAGGACTTAAGCCCAAAAGGTAACAGAGCTAAAAAGAATAGGGGAACAACCCCTAATAAAGTAGTCAGGGTAGGTGGACACACTATACCCAAGGCTATAAACTCAAACTTGGCTGGCAAACCGGATCTAAGTGCTAAAGATCCTGGCTGGGTTAAGGTTGGCCCAAGGGCTAAAACAAAGAAAGCGTCCGTTAAACCAGATGCTATAGTGATTAAAACCTGTGGAGATACTTCCTATGCGGATATTCTCAGACAGGTGAAGAGGGACCCTAAGCTAAACAACCTGGGTCAAAATGTGAAGAGCATTAGGAAGACAGGGAAGGGTGAACTGTTGTTTGAGCTGAATAGACCCGCGCACCAGAATACGGGCGAATTTAGGTCGGCTATAGAAGAGGTGCTAGGTGATGCTGCTAAGGTTAGATCACTTTCTCATGAGGTCAGGCTTGAGATTAGGGATATAGACGAAGTAACCTCTAAGGAGGATATTTATGAAGCTCTCGTCAAAATATCTGACGAATTTAAAGCTTTGCACCCTACGGCAGTTAAGTCGCTAAGGAGAGCATACGGTGGGACACAGACCGCCACAATTGGCGTGAGTGCACTGATAGCTTGCCGCCTTATAGAGATGGCAAAGATACGTATTGGCTGGGTGGTTTGCCGAATACGCGAAAAGGTAGCACCAAAAAGATGCTTTAAATGTCTGGATTATGGACACGTAGCAGGGAACTGTAAGGGGCAAGACCTTTCAGGGAATTGCCTACGGTGTGGCAAAACGGGCCACAAAATTGGAACCTGTTCCAATAAACCATCCTGCTTGCTCTGCAAGAAGGGAGCAGACACCGCTAGTGACCATGTCACCGGAGGTGCAGTTTGCCCGTTTTATAAAAGAGCTCTACAGAAACTTAGGGAGTAGATTAGAACCTAAGTCACCAAAATGCGTATATTACAGTTAAATCTCAACCATTGCCAGGCAGCCCAGGAGCTTCTTAAGCAAAGCGTTCGAGATATAAGTGTAGATGTCGCTATTCTAAGTGAGCCATATCGGACCATGGCATCTGTAAACTGGGTTTCCGATAACACGGGTACATCGGCAATATGGAACACCAGCACGCTAACCATACGCGATAGAATAACAACGCAATGCGGATATGCTCGAGCGGTTATATCTGGCATCACTATTTACAGCTGTTATATACCCCCTAGGTATTCTATAGAAGAGTTTCGGGTAATAGTTGACAGTATTGTAACGGATGCAGTTGGAAGAACCCCCGTAATAATAGCAGGTGATTTCAATGCGTGGGCTGTTGAATGGGGCTGTCCCTCAGCAAACGCAAGAGGAAGAATACTCTTGGAAGCCTTTTCTGTACTGGGTGTTGTACTCATCAATAATGGAGTTGAACACACCTTCAGAAGGGGTGATGCTGGCTCAGTAATTGACATTACATTCGTCAGTGCCAGTATCGCAACCCAAGTGAACTGGAGAATATCTGACATCTATACACATAGCGATCATAGCGCTATAATAATAGATGTGCAAGACGCACAGCCCCGTGCTATTGTACAAGCACGTGTCTTGACAGGATGGAAGGTAAATACCTTTGATAAGGATAGCTTCGCAGCCTGCATGGAGAACATGGAAATGGCTGGTTCAGCAGAAGACATGGCAGTGCAATTAGTGCGCAATATCACTAGTGCCTGCAATGTAGCTATGATACGGCGAAAAAGATCGCCAAATAAGCCTCCAGTGTATTGGTGGAATGATGAAATTGCTAGCTTGCGTTCAGAGTGTATTAGCGCCCGAAGGCGGTATACACGAACGAGGGGTCGGTTAGAGAATAACGTGCAGCACCAGTTGTATAGGGATAAAAGAAAGGCATTGAAGATTGCAATTCGTAGGAGCAAGCGTAGGTGTTTCCTGGATGCTTGTGATGAAATAGATAGTAATCCTTGGGGCTTAGCATATAAGCTAGTAACCAGGAAACTTAAATGTCTTGGCCCATCACCGCCAAGAGAAGAGAATATCCTCAACGGAATTGTAGACCATCTTTTTCCTCAACAGGAAGCTCCGACATGGCAACACAGCTATCCAGCTGAATTATTCGACATTCCTCCGGTTACGGTCGTCGAGATAGAAGGTGCTGTCTCAAAATTCAAAGACAAGAAGGCACCAGGCTTAGATTGCATCCCAAATATGGTACTGAAGGAGGCTGTTAAGCTCCATCCTGATTATTTCCTGAAAGTAATAAGCGCATGCTTGATTCAGGGAACTTTTCCAACAATCTGGAAGAGGCAGAAATTGGTGTTGTTACCTAAGGATAACAAGCCGCTAGACGACCCTTCCTCCTATCGTCCGCTCTGTATGATAGATACAAGTGGAAAACTTCTGGAGAGTATAATCTGCAGAAGATTGGAAGATTGCGTACAAGCTAACCTAGGTTTATCAGATAACCAATTTGGCTTCAGGAAAGCAAAGTCAGCGGTGGACGCTATCAAAGTTGTAGTAGAAACCGCTGCTCAAGCTATCCAAGGGAAGAGGTGGAGGAATGGAACAAAAGGGTATTGTGTGGTTATAACCCTAGATGTAAAAAACGCCTTCAATACGGCAAACTGGGAGCATATAGTTAATGGTTTGGTCCGTATAGACATCCCAGGGTATCTACTAGCAATTGTACGGGACTATTTCCGGGATAGAGAGCTAGTTTATGATACCGATAAAGGTACTAAGAGGCGCAAGATCATTGGTGGGGTGCCTCAAGGTTCAGTTCTTGGCCCACTATTGTGGAACGTCATGTACGACGGAGTATTAAGATTGGATCTACCGGAAAAGGTGAAGATAGTTGGATTCGCAGACGACATAGCGTTAGTGTGTGAAGGGAAAGAGTTACTAGAGGTGGAAACCATTGCAAACGCCAGTATTCAGATCGTAAGATCTTGGCTAAGATCAATGGGCCTAACTCTAGCTGACCATAAAACGGAAGCGGTTCTGATTAGTAGTAGGAAAACTAGGGAAACTGTCAGGCTAAATATTGGCACGTGTAGCATAGAATCTAAGGAATGTTTAAAATACCTTGGGGTCATGATTGACACTCGTCTGTCTTTTCAAGAGCACTTGAAGTACATAGGCAGTAAAGCATCAAAAACATGCACAGCGCTATGCCGGATCATGCCGAATACAAGAGGTCCAAAATATCTGCAGAGGAGATTACTCTCTAGTGTAGTAAGAAGCATTATCTTATATGCATCGCCTATATGGTCAGGCTCACTTAGATATCCTACTTATGTGAACCTGATATCTCCTGTGTATAGGCTGATCGCCTTGCGCGTATGTAGCGCATTCCGAACTGTATCGGACCTGGCCGCTTTTGTCATTGCCGGCATGATACCGATCGAGCTAGAGGCCGCTTCGGACATCACGGTTGGGTTGAGAGAATCGTGTCTGCGAAAATGGCAAGAAAGATGGGCGACAGCTGACAAGGGAAGATGGACCTACTTACTGATACCAGACATCAGAGCATGGCTATCAAGAAAGCATGGCGATTTGAACTACTATATTACACAGTTTCTAACTGGGCATGGTTGTTTTAGGTCGTACTTGTACCGTTTTGGACATGACAGTACTCCGTTCTGTCCGAGTTGTGATGGTAATGTCTTGGAAGATGCTGAGCATGTGTTCTTCATCTGTCCACGGTTTAATAGTGATAGGGAATATTTAGAAACAGTCCTAGGACGTAGCATCAGTCCGAGCAGTATCGTTCCAACCATGTTGGAATCTTTGTGCAACTGGACGTACGTCTGTAGTTTTGTAAAATTGGTTCTGTTGGAACTTCGTAGGTTAGAACAGATTCGCAGCAGAATCAATGTAGTTTAGTTTAGATGTAGGGTGTATCACCTTTCCCACCCCGAGACGTAAAGCCTTGCGGCAGTCCCTCGGGGAGCATCTGGGTCAGGGCGAAGGGGTGTTTTTTAGCGAGTTAAAGTCTCGCACTACTGGCAACCACCATCACTGCCAGTGCCTTTCGATGGTTTTTCACCCCGCGAATAAAAAAAAAAAAAAAAAAAAAAAAAAAAAAAAAAAAAAAAAAAAAAAAAAAAAAAAAAAAAACATACATACATATGTATATATTTTTTTAAACAAATATTTTTTATTATCGTTTGTTTTCAATTGTTGTTGTAGCTGTCATACAAAACCATTTAAAGTTATCAATTGAAATGTATTAGAATCGAAAGAAAAACTAGCGTGTTGGTGTTACACAGAGAGAATTTTTTTTTACTTAAATACTGGTTGAAATACGAGCACTACGCTGTAAATATTGTTTAGCTGGCTTTTGAAAGATATTAGACAATGGAACGAAAGTCATAGAATTGAGTGGACATAGACCAGACATTGACATAAAATATAAACAAGATTTAAGCAAATATGGCGATTTGAAATAATTTAGAGCCAAGGATTAAGTGGAGCCTCTGCTCAAATTAAGACCATAATTAATAATTAGAATATACATACATACATAGGCAGGACATTGACAGACAGTTTTGTATTATCGCTAGATTTATCCTTTTTCTGCCTAGTTTATCTGACACGAATGAGTGGCACGTCTAGAAAATTTGAAAAACTCTTACGGCCGCCCATATTCATAAAAAATATTTTATATAATAATTGAGTTTTGTTCACTATATTAGCTTCTAACATTGATACCAATTAAAAAATTATAAACAGCTTGTTTTCTATGTTTGCCGGCTGTCTATATGTCGGTCAACATTTCATAGGAGCTGCCCTAATCACCAATAGTCTTTGGAAATTTGTTTGAGAATATCTTTCAAAAATTTGCAAAGTCTACTGATCATTAGAGTAGCTCCTATGAAATGTAGACGTATAGACAGCTGTGAAACATAGAAAATAAGCTGTTAATATATATTTTTTTATTTTATATAATATTTATTAGTGGTGTGTTTATGAATAAGACTGTGATAAATATACAATCAGCCTAATTGCAAATGAAAATTACGTAGAAATTTTTTCTCTTTTCTCCAATTATAAACAGAAATTAATTACGTTTATTTTTATTTTCGGCTTCTCTTCATTCACTGAAAACACTAAAGGGAGATCAACTCTTCCATTCCTTCGGTCAAGTTAACAAAAACTATGCTTTTCTCTTTAATTTGAATTGAGAAAAGTGAGAAATAAATTCAGTGAGAAATAAATTCCGTGAGAATATTCATATTTAGGCTGAATATATTTTTTGAGGATGTGACCATAGATGTCAGATAAATCTGGTTTAAAATCGTCAAATTCGGTGGAAAAAATCGTCAATATGATTATTGCAAATCGTCAAAAAATTATTATTAAATAAAATTATTTTTAAATAAAAGATTCATTTGAACGGTCTAAACAGATGACTAAATTCTGAAATAATATTCGCATAAAAGTAAATTTTTGTCCAGCCGGACTTTAATTACAAATTGTTTTTAGTATTAAGATTTGAATACTTATTGTCATTACATTTTTATGTAGATTCAATAAATAAAATAATAAAAAAAAAAAAAAATAAAAAAATTTGAACGGTGTAAAGTACACATATAGCACAACAAGGCTTGCTTGCCTTTAATAAAAAACTACAGCATTTAAAGCTTTTCATGAGTATATCATTCATTAATTTTTGTGATATATATTTTTAAAAATAAGATTTCATTTAATAAAAGGTTCTATTATTATACTAAACACTTTTTAAATTCTAATAAATCGGGCATATCTAAGTCAAAACAGTCACAGTTGCAAAGTTATAGGTAGTCTTTCTTCTGAAAATGGTCCTTCAACTAATTTTCCACTTTGGTTTTGTTAAGTTCCAGGTACCTGGATGCAAACTCATGCCTTTGCAGATCACGACGATAAGACTCTTAGTTTTGCTATAAACTTAGTCAGGCTACCTTATTCCAAAAATGTTGCATTTCCATATCTGTATTAAAAAACAAATTTTCCAAGTCTAACAGGCTTCGTTGCCTTAATTCAGATTATATATCCGGTTTTTCGAATTCTAGGATAAAATAAGAAAATTTATTGATTTATCAGAAAAAATACACTGTTTTTCTTCTTTTATAATATTGTAAAGATTTGTAACAGTTACAGTTTTGAATTCATGTTCAAATTATGATAGTAAAAATTTGATCTACAAAAATCGTCAAAAACAGACCTTAAATCGTCTAATCGTCAAAGGGCTAGATTTAGCGCCTAAAATCGTCAAAATGGCGAGAAATCGTCAAATATGGACACTGTGGACCGTTAATATTTGAGAGAGTTTCAAATAAATTTTCTAGGCGCGAGACTCCTTCGTGTTCTGTTAACTGCTGGCAAATTTAAAAGTATGTTTTATTTTTTATCTTGCATGATTTAATTTATGTAGAATATTTTCAGTGTATTATTGACCGCATAAAAACATTACATTCTTAAATTTAGTTTTTTACCTTGTAAATAATATTAAATACGGACAGAAAATCCAAAAAATGTATAATACATATGAATGTAAGTATGTATATGCAAAATATGTTCATACACAGAAATAACATATTTGCGTAAAAATTTTAAAAACAAATTTTATACTTTTAAATAATTTTCGTCTGCAGAATCTAAACCCTCAAATTATAGAAAAAATTGTGTTCAATTTAAAAAGGAAACAGCATATAAACAATGTTTATTATAGTCGTTGTTGTGTTTTAATAACGCCAACGACGGTTTTGTAATAGGTAAAAAATATCAGTTTTACTTCTTCATTAACCTATAACAAAATTGTAGCAGGCACTTTTTAAATTCGCCAATCGCAGCAAGGGATATTGTAAAATTTGGAATGTAAAAAACAAGAAATCTCTGTGAACTGCCTTTCTCACGATATCGACTTTTAACTTTTTCAGTACTTGGTAGATAATAACAACTGATTTCAAGATTATTTATTAAATTTTTTTTGCCAAGTTCATCCACCGCTTGTGTTAGTGAACATCTCCATGTCATGATTACGTTAGTTTGTATTTTCTGAATCAGTTTTTGTGCTGAAATTGTTTGTGAACATTAACTTTCGACTTGGTAAACAAACTGACACCTGAAAAGAAAACAATAAAAATTAAATTTGTTTTAGGCCAAAATTGCGGGCATTATGAGAGCAGGTAACTGGTTAAGGTACTACAGGATATACGGGAATGATATCCGAATTTGTACTGATAGTAAGACTGCGTTGTATGCACTAGCTGGAGTCTATACGACATCCAGGTTGGTTCGTGAATGCCGGATATCTCTAAATGAGATAGCGAGACATTCGAGCCTGGAGCTTATCTGGGTACGAGGGCACAATGAAGTGTCCGGAAATCTAGTAGCGGATGAACTGGCAAAGGCCGGTGTCCAGCTACAACAAAGAG
Organism: Thecocarcelia acutangulata; assembly: GCA_914767995.1. Lineage (NCBI taxonomy): Eukaryota > Metazoa > Arthropoda > Insecta > Diptera > Tachinidae > Thecocarcelia > Thecocarcelia acutangulata. The sequence continues at coordinate 13,782,063 of OU612094.1, forward strand.
ATATTGATGGGATTGTTGGAATCCCGCTTGCGAGCTGTAAGAAGCAAGTACAGTGTCAACTTTTTCAGACCGCTCAAGACAGATGGTCTAGTGAGAATACCTGTCGAATATCAAGGCTGACATGGCCCAAATATGATAACAGGAGGGCTATCATCCTTAGGGGCTTGCCGCGACGGAGGTTGCGTTCTGCCGTGGCGGTCCTGATGGGACAGTGCCACATAGGGACGCAGGCGGGAAGTCATTAAATCTTCCATTTAATGACTTCTGTAGAAGTTGCAGAGACGAGGAGGAAGAAGTGAGTGTTGGGCACTTCCTCTGTCAGTGTCCAGCTCTTTCTTATACAAGGGCATTGTACTTAGGCAGACCGATGCTGCATGATTTGACGGAGGTATCGGAATGCGATGTAAGTGGACTGAATTCCTTTATCCGATCCTCGGATTGGTTCTAAACCAGTGATATGTAGATACCGAGATACATATCATATCCAGACTACACAACGGGACCTAACTGGACCCAAGTGGGCTGGCGGCCTGTCAAACCTTATATAACCTAAATTTGTTTTAGAAACTTTTTTCGAAATAGCGAATCGGTTCGATATTCGTAACACAGCATTCACACACGGAAACTTTAGTTCGCAAAGTTTTCAGTTATTCAGTTCAGGGTAAATAAAGAGTGTAAGAGTGTAAGGTCTTTGTTCTCTTGCCACCACCAAACTCAAATAAATTTTCCGTGTGTGAAAGCGGTGTAAACTGGCACTTTGTTTTGGCAAACATGATTGCCAGCCAGTTTGCTCTCAAACAGCAACCATTCAAAAAATCACCTCAAATAAATACCGAATGCTGAGCTCTGGCTGCTCACAATGTTCCACTTAATAAATTCATGGGATTTCTTTATTATTAAAATGCAATAGAAAAAAAATATATTTTTTTTATCGCAAAATGTTTTTTTCCTTAATAAATTTGCTTTAATTCTTTTTATCGTTTTTGCGGTTTAGAAATATAAATTTATTGTTTTTTTCTTTCAATTCTTTGAGGCACCAGCAAACGCTTCGCTTTTTTCTGGGTTTTTGTTTATTAAATTACAAATACAATAAATAAATTCCAATTCACCCAACAATTGTAAAAATATTTTTAAATAATTTTTTGCTGCGATAAAACGTTTTAAAGTAAAATCATCGTTTAACTTGTTCCGCTTGAATTTTATAATAAAATTTATACAAGCAACAAAATATTCTTTGAAAATACATCGACCAGATGAATGCTTCTTGCAAAAAGTCGTGAGAAAATTGTCATAAAATTTAAACAGATAATGTGACAATCGTGTAACGATGCCTGGCCGGGTCCTTTACAACATTGTCTTTACTTCTTTATTACACACTTACAATAAATGATGCTAAAAAATTATATTTAAACATTTATGTATATTTTATATTTGTGTCTCGTAATAATGTCCGGAAACTGAGATGTTAAGCCGAAGAACAGCTTTATGGAATATGTATGTTATAATTTTTTTTAAAGAAAAATATAGTGCTTTGCAAATTAAATGAACGAGTTTTAAAAATCTTCCTGCATCTTCAACTATTAAAAGAGAAATTTTATTTATTTATAAACTACTGTCATATTTGTTACATGTAAATTTTTAATATGTGGTTTATTTTCTTTTGCTTTTTTTTGTAATGAATAAAAAGTAATAGATTTTTTTCTTTTTATTAAAAACAAAAAAATCTTTACAACCAACATTCCCATACAGTTTTTCTGTGGAAATAATTTTTATTCATGTTTTATATAACATTGTATGTAAATGTTCGTCTATAATGATGGTGAAACAATTTTAAAAGTAAAACAAAATATATGAAATAAAAATATTAAGAAATAAAACTACACAGCAGTTTTTATGACTTGAATAATGTTAACAGTATAATGTTAAAACTGTTTCAAATCGGAGAAAAGTCTAGGCGTATAGTTTAATAGGACAGTCATCGACCAGATATAAACAAGACATAGACAAGACATAGACAAGACATAGACAAGACATAGACAAGACATAGACAAGACATAGACAAGACATAGACAAGACATAGACAAGACATAGACAAGACATAGACAAGACATAGACAAGACATAGACAAGACATAGACAAGACATAGACAAGACATAGACAAGACATAGACAAGACATAGACAAGACATAGACAAGACATAGACAAGACATAGACAAGACATAGACAAGACATAGACAAGACATAGACAAGACATAGACAAGACATAGACAAGACATAGACAAGACATAGACAAGACATAGACAAGACATAGACAAGACATAGACAAGACATAGACAAGACATAGACAAGACATAGACAAGACATAGACAAGACATAGACAAGACATAGACAAGACATAGACAAGACATAGACAAGACATAGACAAGACATAGACAAGACATAGACAAGACATAGACAAGACATAGACAAGACATAGACAAGACATAGACAAGACATAGACAAGACATAGACAAGACATAGACAAGACATAGACAAGACATAGACAAGACATAGACAAGACATAGACAAGACATAGACAAGACATAGACAAGACATAGACAAGACATAGACAAGACATAGACAAGACATAGACAAGACATAGACAAGACATAGACAAGACATAGACAAGACATACAAAATTTTTTGGTGGAATAAATAAATTGTTTTTAAAAATAAAAAAAATCCATGATGAAAATTATTCGCCTCTATAGGTCCGCTTTTCGAAGATTCCACTGTTCAAATTTGAAATCAGAATAAAAACAAGAACAAACGCAAATATGAGTCTTAATTGAAGAACATATTTCAGTTACAAATACATGCATGTAATTATGTATGTATTTGTATAAGACTTAACAATCACAAGTGCTTTCTGGTTCATACGGATCTGGTTTTTTTTTTATTATTGTTTATAATTTTTTTTTATGGTTTTTGAATATTTTAATGTCTTTTTTTTTAAATGAAATTTATTACATGGTACGAGTATGTTTATGGATACATTTTGACATTGTTAGTAAATGGAGTTACAGAACAAAATAAAGCGAAATAGGTGCTTTAAATATATTAGGGTGGTTCGCACTTGAACTTCTTGGAGAAGTTGAAGCAGTGAATGTGTTTGGCAAGTATAAGCAAAATATTTTGCTGTATTTTTCTCCATAAGCAAATAGTTGTTGTGGGCGAAGAGAAAAGAATTCGGACTCATTGCATGTGCAGGAACTTTGACGTGGGGTACATTTTGTGGTGCTTAGAAACAGTAGTTTTCTGTATGTTTGTTGCTGTTCTTTCCGTTTTCCTCTAAAGCATTATCAGCACACGAAAATAGCTGCAAACACATGAATACTGCTGATGAATTATTTTATATACTTTAAAAAAGTATATAAAATATATTTTAAGTCATTTTGCGGTATTACTCTAACAATAACTCATCTGTTTACTGAATGTCCCACATCTAAGCTGGATGATCCACTTGAAAAAATTCTTGGATGTTCCGATGCAACTTTTTTGCCTCTCATACAAGACTGCCTAAGGAAGCACAACATCAACAAAGTTTGAGATATTTCAATTTATAATTTTTTTTTTAAATTTATTTCTTTTTTTGTAAGAATTTTACATTTATCAATTAAACAAAATGTTGCTAATCTATTCCAAGCGCAAATGGTCTAGTTACCCGGCGCTTTTAATATGTATATTTTATAAATTTATTTATAAAATATAATTGTAATAAATAAATAAATAAATATTTTAAAGTATGTGCTGCTTTAAATTATGCTTTAATAAAAATAAAATTGAGGCTTTCCGCCGAGAAGGTATACTACTCGACGTAATTGCATTGTAATCCTGGTTGTATGCGATGTGGCACCGTCTTGTTGATGATACCACATGTTAAACACGCCCAAAGCATGCAGTTGTGGCATTCAAGTTTTCAATCTTATCACGATATCGCTCCCCATTTATAGTTACCGTTACGCCGTTTTCATGTTCAAAGAAGTAAGGTCCAATGATTCCTCCTGACCAAAGTGCACACAAGATATTTGAGTAAAAGTAGCTTACGAGGTCTGATAAAAAAATGACAATCCAGATTTCCTCAAAAAGGTCATAACTGGTGACAAATCATGGGTGTATGCCTATGACATTGAAACCAAAGCCCAATTATCCCAACGGAAGCGTCCAGAAGAGCCAAGACCGAAAAAAGCACGTCAAGTTCGGTCAAATGTGAAAGTTTTGCTCACTGTTTTCTTCGACTGCAATGTCGTGGTGCATCGTGGAGTTCTTGACACAAGGTCGTACCGTCAATAAGGAACACTATCTTGAAGTTATGCGCCGTTTGCTCGAAGTAATTCGTCATATGCGCACAGAATTGAGCCCATATTCAACGAACTTGGCCTCCGCTGACTTTTCCTTTTCCCAAAACTGAACACACCGATGAAAGGAAAAAGTTTTGCTACGATTGAGGGGATAAAAGAGAAATCGAAACAGGAGCTGTTGGCGATACCAAAAAGCGCGTTTCAGAAGTTTTTCGATGATTAAAAAAACGCTGGCATAAGTGTATTATATCTGAGGGGGGTTACTTTAAAGAGGACTAGATAGCTATTGATGAATAAATAAATACTTATAGAAAAAATTGAAAACGAAGGTTATTTTTTGATCAGATCTTTTTTTTTTATAGTTCATTGTAAGAATTTCAGGCATGATTGTGCATGATGATGTTAACATAAAGGATGGTTAAATTTCAAGGGCCGATGTTGATTTTGAATAAAACACAAACTATTTAGGAAATTATTGTAATTTTATTTTATTATGATATATTGGTATTACTCAATTATGTGTGGAACAAAATATCGGCCAAATGGGCGCCGCGACTACGGCGGCACACCTCCATCCGATGGTCCAAATTTTCGATGACCCTGAGGCATAATGGAGGTTCTATGCCGTTAATGTGCCGAATTATCTCATCCTTTAGCTGTTGAATTGTTGCTGGCTTATCGAAATACACCTTTTCTTTCAAATAACCCCAAAGAAAAAAGTCCAACGGTGTCGAATCACATGATCTTGGCGGCCAATTGACATCGCCATTACGTGAGATAACACGGCCATTGAATTTGTTGCGCAAAAGAGCAATTGTTTCGTTAGCTGTGTGGCAAGTGGCACCGTCCTGCTTAAACCACATATCGTCTACATCCATATCTTCCAATTCCGGCCATAAAAAGTTCGTTATCATCTCACGATAGCGAACACCATTCACAGTAACTGCCTGACCGGCCTCATTTTGGAAAAAATGATGCCGCCAGCACATAAACCGCACCAAACAGTCACTCTTTGTGGGTGCATTGGTTTTTCGACAGTCACTCTTGGATTCTCATTCCCCCAAATGCGGCAATTCTGTTTATTGACGAATCCACTGAGGTGAAAATGTGCCTCATCACTGAAGATGAAGTGCACGATATGCATTTTGATTTGAACGCCCATTTTCATAATACGTCTGGATAGCTTTAACACGTTGTTGGATTGTGTATCTCTCCATGGTTCAAATTGAGTAAGTCTGAAATAGAGAAATGTCAAATAAAATTTGGAAAAGAACTTGGCGTTTAGGTGTGGTTCACATTCAACATCGGCCCTGGAAATTTAACCACCCATTACATCAGTATGTATTTTTTGAAATAAAAACAAAATTCGAATGTGTTAGTTATTATTTTAGGGTTTCCTTTACCTACATTAGTCTTTCAGATAATTAAGAGTTTTGCCAATCAAAAATTAAAAATTGTGCATTTAAGGGTTAATAATCAAAAAAATATACAATTTTTTTTGCAAAATTTTTGTTTGAATCCAAGAACTTTTTAACTGTTTTTCATTATTCACACAAAATATTCGCTGATTCAATATGGATGATATTTTTTTCCTTGCTCTGGAAATAATAAATTTTTATTAAAATTTAGCGAGCAAAAGTTTAGGAAAATATTAATTTACGATTATTTACTCGTGTATGCAATATCTACATACATATGTACATATGTTATATTGTAAGTTTTTTGTTTGTTGGTATCTTATTTTTTTCTGGTTTATATAAAGTTCAGGCATCTTTCGCATTTGTTTTATGACACACAATATAACTATAAGTACATATGTTTCTTTATTTTTGCATGTAATTAAATCAAAATAAAACAACAACAATTCAATTCAGTCGGTATGAGTATAAAATGTAATAAATTTGTTTTTTCGTCTTCCTCCGTCTTTGAAATACCAAAAAGCCAAAGTCAAGCTACACACACACACACACACAGACACACACACACACACACACACACACACACACACATACACACACACACACACACACATCATTATGCAAATCCGTGTACAACAACCAACTGAATGCAATCGTATGAATGCAAACATTTTTCTTTTTTCTGCTATTCGTTTTTTTTTCTTCTTTATCGTTTTACATGTATACGAGTATACGAGTGTATACACATTCATTTACATGTGAATGTAAATGTATGTAAATAAAAAAAGGGAATGTGTGTAAAGTGCTTGAAGATGTTAGTAGAGTATAGTCAAGTAAAACACAGAGAGCCAGTGATTTGTACAGAAGTGCATTTAGTTTTCAAGTGCAACCACTTTAATCATTATTAAAGTTTATGGAAACATTTTTTTATGAAAAACGCAAAAAAAAAAAAAAATTGGAAAAAAGAAAAACTGAAACTGCAGTGTATGCAACTTTTGAGCACACATGAGTAAAACTTAAAAATTTTTAAGAGCAAAAAGTATTTTTGTTTTTAAACAAAAAACTTTCAAAAGTAAAAAATTACATTTTTTAAAAGCGATTTATGACAGCTTTAAATGTTCTGGATGCCAGCCAGTGAAAGGGGGAATCTGTTGCTTATGTTTTGCCTATTTCGTCAGAAAACTATTTGATTTAAAATAAGAAAAAAAAAAATGTGAAAGGAAAGTAACATAATCTATTTGGTATGCTGTAGATATGGAGCACAAAACGTTTTTAAAATCGTAATAAAATAACATGATTGAAACTTTCATTCAGCCTGGTCACAAAAGCTCATTTTCGTTCTGAAACGGATTGTAAGCCTTTTCAATTGTCTCTTTAGAAAACGACAAACTAAAAAGTTTTTCTGAATGAACTATTTTTTGTAAATTTACAGCGACGATATCGAATGAAAATGTATGCGAAAGAAAGCTAGTCACTCACATTCGAATAAATTTGGATTCGTCTATGTCACTATTGTTTGTTCGTATGGACTTATATATTTTAATAGAATTTTGACACATCGTTCGCATAGAATAAAGTTAGAAAAAACCAAATGAATGAACTTATCCTTTCGACTTCGGCGAACTGGCTGTTAATTTTTGAAATTAGTAATCGCTTCATACCCAAACAGTAATAATATAAATAAGAATTATTCAGTCCTTGCCACAGAGTTGTAATCTATTTGGTAAAGGAATCCACTTTGTTTTTATTTCTGGTTCCTTGAAAAAGGAAAATTTAAATAGTTTTTCGAAATGAAAGCATTTTTAACAGAAAATATACCACCATGTCGCAGAATTCTATTACGTTCGAAGGTGGAACTGAAGCCTTTCTTTTATCTTGAAAAAACGAAAACCTAAAAAGTTGCTCCGAATGAAATCACTAGTAAAAGAAAATGTTAATTAGTTTCCTAATTCCGCTCTGATTGAAGTCCACTATGTTTTTTTGTTTTTAAGAAAGCAAAAACCTAAAAAGTTGCTCGGAATGAAATCACTAGTAACACAAAATATTAATTAGCTTCTTAAAAATAAAAATATTTTCATTCCGCAATAATTCTAAGAAAAACATAAATTAACGAACCATGTTATAGAGTACAATTCCACCTGATCCACTCCATTATGTTTTTTTGGTTCTTTAGAAAACAAAAAACAGAAAAATTGCTCGAAATGAAATCACTGGTAACAGAAAATATTAATAAGATTCTTAAAAATATAAATATTTTCATTGCACAATAATTCTAATATATATAGAAATTAACCAGTCATGTTACAGAGTCAAATTTCGCTTTGATTGAAGTCCACTATCTTTTTTTTGTGGATTCCTCAAATTACTAATAGTTTCGTACATATGTACAACAGGTTTTTAGTTCAAGTTTTTCCTTCCTTAATTTTTAGATCATGATACGTCATGTCCCGAGTTCGAATCCCAGTGGGTGCTGATGAGTAGTGTAGCGACTACGAAACAGCTAGTTGTCCCCCAGCTAAAGATTTGATTATTATTTTTCTTGTCTTCTTCAATCAATAATTATTGATCACAGCAAATTTGTATTGTAAAAAATCCTTCTTAAAAAAAAAAAAAAAAAAAAAAAAAAAGAAAAAATTAAGGAAGGAAAAACTTGAACTAAAAACCTGTTGTACATATGTACAAACCAAACAATTTTTAATTTAAAAAAATTATAAAAGTTTAACAAAAATTTAACAAATTAATATTTACATCTCTGGGTCCGGAGAATATTAAATACAAAAATATGTATGTTAATAAATAAAAATAAATACCGCTAGTTTAGAGACAGCAAACGCTGTACAAACAATGTGGGCAATTAACAAAATGCATATGTGATTCAATATGAGATGAATATAGATAGAAAATAATTAAATGCTCGGTGGCTTAGTAGTTAAAGCAGTAGATCATGATACGTCATGTCCCGAGTTCGAATCCTAGTGGGTGCTGATGAGTAGTGTAACGACTACGAAACAGCTAGTTGTCCCCCAGCTAAAGATTTGATTATTATTTTTCTTGTCTTCTTCAATCAATAATTATTGATCACAGCAAATTTGTATTGTAAAAAATCCTTCTTAAAAAAAAAAAAAAAAAAAAAAAAAAAAGAAAAAATTAAGGAAGGAAAAACTTGAACTAAAAACCTGTTGTACATATGTACAAACCAAACAATTTTTAATTTAAAAAAATTATAAAAGTTCAACAAAAATTTAACATACTAATAGTTTCATTCCGCAATAATTCTAAGATAAATAAAAATTAATCAGTAATGTTTCAGAGCTCAATTCCGCTCTGATTGAAGTCTAGTATGTTTTCTTAACTTGTTTGGAAAACGAAAAACTAAAAAGTTGCTCGGAATGAAATCACTAGTAGCAGAAAACACTGATTAGATCCTTAAAATTAAATATAATTTCATTCCGCAATAATTCTAATAAGAAATTAACCAGTTAATAGCTCCATTTCGCTTTTATTGAAGTCCACTATGTTGTTTTTTTGGTACTTTAGAAAACGAAAAACTAAAATGTTGCTCGGAATAAAATCACTAGTAACAGAAAACACTGATTAGATCCTTAAAATTAGAAATAATTCCATTCCGTAATAATGGTAATAAAAATAGAAACTAACCAGTCAGTCATGTTACATAGCTCCATTTCGGTTTGATTGCAGTCCACTATGATGTTTTTTTTTTGGTTCTTTAGAAAACGAAAAACTAAAAAGTTGCTCGGAATTAAATCACTGGTAACAAAAAATACTGATTAGATTCTTAAAATGAAAAATAAATTTCATTCTGCAATAATTCTAACATCAATAAAAATTATCGAGGCTTGTTACAGAGATAATTCCGCCCAGATTGAAGTCCACTATGTGTTTTTTTTTTGGTCTTTAGAAAACGAAAAACAAACAATTTGAAAAACAAACTGAGTGCTTTCGCTGGTAACAGGAACTTTTAGCCTGGTTCTTCAGAACAAAAATTATTGCATACCGAAATAATAATAACATTAATTCCGTTCAAATCGGATTTCATTTCGTGACACCTCTTTCACACACAGAAAGTTTACCTTGCAAAGTCTTGAGTTTGGTGGTGGCTGCTCCTCTCTTACATATTTTATTTTTCCTTGCCACTACCAAATTCAATACTTTGTAAAATAAACTTTCCGTGTGTGCAAGCTGCTTTGTTATTTGGTACTTAAGAAAACGACAGCTTTTCAGAATGAAATTATTTTAAATAGAAAATTTGGGTTTCATTTAAGATTCATATGACGCTTAAAAGTTTTTCGTTTATGACAGAAAAAAAGTGGATTGAAAACCGTTTCCGAACGGAATTGAACTGTGTTATGCTATGGCTGATTAATTCTCATTCATATCATTTTCATTTATATGATTTATTTTGCTTTTAGCTCGTGGTAACGAATCTAAATTAGTAAAATCATTATTTTTTCTTACTTAGTCATAAATAAAACTGCTGCTGTCACTGAATTTTTTTACTGCCGTGTGGTTTAAACTGTTGACCACCACCATTCTACCTGGAAATCTCTTTTGCCATAAATATGCGTTTGTTTTTGTTCCAATAAATTATTAAAATTATGTTGAAGTTCTGCTATTTTAACCAGTTAAGTGACAGCGTTGTCGTCTTCTATTTGATTTGCTTCTGTTCGTTCATTCGTTCGTTTCACACAGAGTACAGGAAGTTTACTTTTGTAGCCGCGTTGTGCAGAAAAAACACATAAAAAGTTTTCAAAACACACATGTTTTTGTCCATCAAAAGACCCTTGTGGGCAAATTGAGAAAATAATAATAAAAATAAAAATAAAAATTATCTGGCTTTTGTTGCTACCGTCTGTCTGTCTGGCAGACAGACTTTGGCTGTTTCAGAATGATATGACGAAATTGTTAGTTTTTTTCTACTGGTCTTCTTTTATGCTACTTCTCCTTCTGATGTTTCATAGTTGAAAGCTTCATTCCCCTCATAATTAAAGTTTGTTTACCGCTTATTGTGCTTTGTGTTTGTTTTTTTTTATTTGTTTGACTGCTTCTCCGTTGAATTTCAGTCGACCGCCTTCACCTCTACAAAGCGATTTACAATTATTTCAACGCTTCAGAAGTTTTTGAAAGCCACATTTTTGGGTGTTTTTTTTTTGCTTTTGAAGTTTTTTTTTGTTATAATTTGCTTTGGGGTGTTGTTGTTGTTGTTACATTATTATTTTCGTGGAAAATTCGCGATTGGGGAAAAAAACATAACATGACATGTTTCTATGAATTGTCACTTTGTTGTGTTTGTGGTAGTTGATCTGTTTACACAAAATTTTTAATATCATTTTTCCACAGAATTTTATTGAACATTTTCTTTCTCTCAATCTTTTCTGCAAATTTTATTCAAATTCATTTTGCTTTCATTTCAGGTAAGCAATTTAAACTTGAAACCACCTCAACCGCTAATCCAAAAGTAAGTTTTCAAAAGTTTGCTAAAAAAAAAGGACAAAATTCTTTGGAAAAATCCTTATATATTAGTATATAACTTTGCTTTTGCTGTGTTTTCCCCGAAATTCAAAATTTTTTTGTAATAACCCGGTTATATATTTATGATTTAAAGTATTGCCCATCGCTGGCCTCTACGTTCTCCCATCTTTCAGGCAGCGTACGAAAAACTGGTAATCTTTTGAAGCGATCCATGAATCGTTGCAATTTTTAAATTTTTCATAAGACCGGAAATGCTGGTCAGCCAGACCGTGTGCCATTGATTGGAACATGTGATAGCCCGAGAGAGCAACGTCTGAAGAATACGGCGTTTTGGATATAACTTCCCATTTCAACGTTTCCAAGTACGTCTTGATCACTTTCGCAACATGAGGTCGAGCAAAAGCACTGTATCATGGTTCACGTTGTACTGCGGCCGTTTGTCTTTCAATACTCGACTGAAACGTATTAATTGTATTAGATAACGATCGCCTGTGATTGTGTCATGCGGTTATAATATACTACGCTGAGCTTGTGCCACCAAATACTGAGCATGACCTTGGAACCTTTAATATTCGGCTCGGCCATTGACGTAGAAGCACGATCCCGGTCATACCCACAAATGCATAAGTTTACTCGTATTGTCTAGGATCGATTTGTTTCGACTACCACTTACCGCTTTCGACTACCACTCACAGCTATAGCCATCTATTGCAAAATAGTAGAAGCGAAGTTGCACACCTAATAATAAAAGTGTTCTATTACAAATTTTAAAAATATAAATTTGAATTTAAACAAGTAAGAGTGTAGTATACTCGGCTGTGCCGAATCTAAAATACCCTTCACGATAGTCACATAAACATATAGCAGAATAACAAATGTGAACTAAATATACTCGGATATATATGGACCGATATCGGGAAATAAACTTTTTTGCCTTGTAACCTCTTATTATAATCAGAACTGCTTTTAAGCAAAAAAGGTGTTTAACTTCGCTTACGCGACATTTTAATGAAAAAAATCGGGTATACATTCATCGATTCATTTTCTGTATTTTAGTAACCTCTTTTTTTAATCAGAACTGCTACTAAGCAAAAAGAAAAAAAATGATCAGGAAAAAATTGGCTTAGGCTATATCTCGGGTATATATGGACCGATATCGAATACTTTAATTTTCTGTATTTGAGTAACCACCTTTTATAATCAGAGCGGCTTTTAAGCAAAAAAGGTGTTTAACTTCGCTAACGCGGCATTTTCATTAAAAAATCGGCTTAGGCTATATCTCGGGTATATATGGATCAATATCCGATATTTCTATTTTCACCACTTTATATTACTAGCACTGCTTTTAACCAAAAGCAATTTGGTTAAGTTCGCTTATGCGACTTTTTATTAAAAAATAGGTTTAGGTTATATCTTGGGTATATATCGACCGATATCGGAGAAAACATTGTTTTTCGCCTTTTGATCGCCATGCGAAATAATTGTGTCAAGTATCAAACAATTTTTTTTTTTAAATTAAATTTTTGGTTTCTATGTATATATATGCATTGGGTTTTAGTTCAATTTAAAAATTATAAAGTTCAACAAAAAGCCTATAAATTAATATTTACATCTCTGGGTTAAAAATTAAAATACAAAATTATGGTTAGTAACTAAAAAAGAAATACCGCAAGTTCCGAGACAGCAAGCGCTGTAAAAACAAAATGCATATGTGATTCTATATGAGATGAATATAGATTAAAAATAATTAAGTGCTCGGTGGCTGAGTGGTTAAGGCAGCAGATCATGATACGTCATGACCCGAGTTCAAATCCCAGTGGGTGCTGATGAGTAGCGACTACGAAACAGCTAGTTGTCCCCCAGCTAAAGATTTGATTATTATTTTTCTTGTCTTCTTCAATCAATAACTATTGATCACAGTAAATTTGTATTGTAAAAAATCCTTCTTAAGAAGAAACTTAAGAAAGGAAAAACTTGAACTAAAGCCCGATGTACAAATGTACAAACCAAAAATTTAATTTAAAAATTATAAAGTTCAACAAAAATTTGATAAATTAATAAAAATTATAAAGTTCAACAAAAATTCTATAAATAATTTTTTTTTTAATTTTCATACAAAATTACAAAAAAGGGGAGTTTCGGAATTTTGGTTTTTACTGGTTTGGATTTTACTGAGTTTCAATAGCGTGAACGAAACGATTTCATTCTCATAACGAAACGATTTTCTTTCAGTGTTGGCGTGCTTAAAAACGCCGTCAAAGTAATAGATTAATGAGTAAGCAAAATTAAGTGTTTTCTTTAATCTATTACAAAACTGTCGTAGGCATTTCTAAAATTCGACATGCACAATAAAAGCGTCTGACTTTCATTATATGCAGGTTGCAGATCTATACGAATAAGCTAGACACCTTATCGTCCTTCAATGCAAACATAACTCCAGAAGTTGCCTCAATTAGGAAAGACCTTTTGCTTGCGCGCATCCCAGCGAAATCATGAGTAATACTAATATGAGTAATACTAGTATGATTTTATGTGCTGTATCTATACCATATAGATTCTTCATATGAATAAGACATTTCTTGAACTTCATTAATGCTTTAATTAATTTGTTATAAGTTCATTAAGGAAATATTTCTATAATTTATCAAAGTGTTTTAAATGTTAAAAAAATGTCAAGGGAAAGATTAATTTTACAACTTAAGTGCTCGCTTCTAAATACTCGTAGATAGAAAAGAATCCGATGTAAAAACTACGTGTGTAATTAGTTCACCAGTGTGATTTGCGTTTTACATCCCTGCCTAGAATATAGTACAGGGATCCAATAAGCCCAATTCTACATATATAAATCTCCCTGAAAACTGAATCTCTGTTTGATCTAATAATCAAGTAAGTTGTAGTTTGACATCTTAACTTTAAAAGATTATGTTATCCATTTTAGAACTTGCCTTCCTTCTATTGTTTTTGGACGTAAAGGATTATACATTTTTCCATTTTTTTTTTGTTTAAGTGCTAGTGATAAAGTGAATTTTAAGCTCCACTGTACTACCACCTTCCAGCCTCTCTCACAACCTTCCATAAATTTTGTAGTTTGTAAATTAATGCAATGTAACAAACTACACGAAATGTTTGTAAACTGTCTGGACATTGCAGAAAAAAGAGGTAATTATTTATACCCGCAAAATAAATCTAAATACCAAATTAACCCCCGACTTTTTTATATTTGTTTAAAATCCTCGACTTCGGACCCCAACATTTTTCTTTATTACTTTTTCAACTTCATTTAGAATTTTCAAAAATCATCTTTCGAAATTCAAAACATACTTTTATAATCGCATCTAAATAAGAGTGAAAATTGCACAAAAAATTTCACGTTTCCCGTGTAATAAATATATTTTACATAAATTTTTTTAAATTTCAACAGTCGTACGTGTTCTTTTTCTACACAAACAAAATCTTATATTTTTATTATTAAAAAGAAAAGAAGCAATTTTTTTGCAGCTCATATCATTTTCTATGCTTGATGAAGCATTAACACGTTCACCTGCTCATTCTTGTTTATATTTTTAGATTCACGTTTTTCTTTGAATGTATTTTTTTTCTTTTAGTATAATTTTGACAATTTAAGCTCTTGGCTGGCATTTATTATATATATTATTATTTATATTATTAGCGTAATAAATGTCAACTTTAATATTAGGATTAACTTAAATTTAACTAAAATTTTTTAAGAATATTTTTAAGAGCTGTCATAAAGACAAAAAAAATTGTTGCTAAAGATGATTCAGTTTGTTAAAAAGAGCTTTTAGAAGATCATATTTTTTGTTTAGAATTAAAAGATTCAGTTAATTGAATGCGAATTCTGTTAATGTTCATCATTAAATACATAAAAATACTTGTTTTTTTTTTTTTTTGTCAAACTGACAACCGAAAATTACACAGACTGAACAAATGGTTTAATAGACTGTAAATTTGGAAGCAGATTAATTCGTTTGCGACTTGTAGAATTAAATGCTTAATGAAATTGAAAATTTACATTTTAATACAAGCAAGGATATGTCAGGCTGCCATATATCCTTTATTTTGAAAATTTCATTTAAAAACAGCAGGGACCAGATAACGCACCAATGAAATTTTTCAACAATGAGCACACAAAGTAAAATCCACCGACAGGAGTAGTGTTCACGTTTCAATAAAAAGCGATTCCGTAAGAATCTCACTGAATGTGTTCGTCAAGGCAGAACTTTTTTTCCATTCATTTATTCTTCACAATCTTCACAAAGTGAACTAACATTAAGTATTCAAATCTTAATACTAAATACATAAAATTAATTAAGTCCAGCTAATGCTAGACAAAAATGTTTTATTGTTTGCAAGGGTATCCCTTCTTCTCAATCGAGAGTGGCCTTCAAAATTAAGTATATTGCGTGCAGGATGATTTGGATGAAGTTCCAATTTACTGATATACCTTGTTGCGTACTTTGAAAATTCGTCTTTTACAAGAGGAACACAGAGATCCTTATGAATTTGTGAGTTTTTTACGTACCATGGAGCTGTAGTAATCGTTCGAAGAATTTGGTTTTGTCGCCTTTGAATTTTTTTAATGTTAGAAGTGGAGGTGGTGCCCCATAATTGAATTCCGTAGCACCATATAGGCTTTAGAATTTCATTGTATAACAAAATTTTGCAATCCAACTTCAGTGCCTAGTTTCTGCCCATAAGCCAATTTTGTTGCGCTGCTTTTAGTTTCAACTGAGTGACTTTTGCTTCAATGTGAGACTTCCACGTTTGCCTACGGTCGAAGTGTATACCAAGGTACTTGCCTTCATTAAGCTGCGGAATAGGTAATTGTTTATTTGGATAGCTGAACATGTTTGTTTACGTAGTGTGAATGTAACGTGAGTACACTTTTGTTCATTAACTTTAATTTTCCAAAGTTTTAACCATTTCTCTAATATTGATATATACTCCTGCAAATTTCGCGAAGCTACTTGATGGTTTTCATGTACGCTGCAGAATGCCACACTTCAACTTTTGCATCTGCAAAAGTTGAAGTGTGGATTCCGGATCTCGTTGGCATGACTGAGGCGTAAATCAAATATAAAGTAGGTCCTAGAATGCTACCTTGGGGAAATCCTGCCCCGATTGGCTGTAAGGGGCTTATAAGGCAGAATGATGAGCTAAATGCTCAAATCTGCTGTCACGCAAGTTATCTAATGGAAATTTTAAACTACATAATACTTTTGTTTATTTTTTCAACTTCAAAATATTTTACAAAAATCAAAACTCACCGCAGATTTTTGAGTGAAAAAATTATTCCTAAGTGTTCACTGTAACTGTCAAAACTATTTATAGTCTCCATTGTGTACACTGTACGAGTAATTAAAAGTGAACACTGAAATTGGTGAACATTTTAAAATTCATCGTTACGGAATTAAGCCCCAGCCATTATCCAACATATCACAAATACACTGTTGATACCTCTCGGCTTCTCAAAACCAAGCTTTAGTTGAAACCACATCGATATCTTCCAATTCGGGTCATAAAAAGTTCGTTATCATCTCATGATAGCGAACACCATTCGCAGTAAATGCCTGACCGGCCTCATTTTGGAAAAAAATACGGCCCGATGATGCCGTCAGCCCATAAACTACACCAAACAGACAGTCACTTTTTGTGGATGCACTGGTTTTTCGATAATCACTCTTGTGTTATAATTTGCACAAATGCGGCTAGTCTGCTTATTGACGAATCCACTGAGGTGAAAATGTGCCTCATCAGCACCCACTGGGATTTGAACTCGGGATCATGTGAACATGATGTATTTTTAATACATCATTGGCCGCTTAACCAACTCAGCTACCGAGCTCTTTAATTATTCTTACGTTAATGTTTGCCACATATTGATCACAAATATGCAATTGTTATAAACCCAGTTGTTTGTACAGGATTTTATGTCACTGTACAACCAGTTTTTAATTTATTATTTACTAATAATTCTCCTAACTGTGAGAAGTATTTGTATGTAAATCATTAATAAGTGAACTTTTTTAGTTATATACGATATTAACTAACTAGTTGTGAGTTCGAGTCCAACTTCATTCTAAAATTCTAATTATAAGAATTTAAGGCATGATTGTACATTTTTTTTGGTAAAAAATAAAAAATCGTGCATTTAAGGGTTGAACCGGGGGTGCCCAAGCCTATGCGCTTGATGCTTAATTGTTTTTATAAAAGCCCTTATAAGCCTATAAAGCCTTATAAGCCCTTATATACTGCACTCAGCACTAGGAATTAAAAATGCACAAACAACTTTGCGTTATAAATTTTTTTGTCGTTCTTCACTGTACACACTCAAAAGCAAAGCAACAGTGCGTTACTCTGTTCTATCGCTACTACAATGGATTTTGCTCAGACGAGATTATTTTGTTTCCGAAACTCGCACATTTTTACGTAGCACGCGTTCACCGTCGAGAGCTCATGTATTTGTGGTCGATTGCCCGGGGAATCGTACAGCGCTTTACAGAGAGAATTCGTTTTTCAGTCGCACACTTCGCCTGTGGAATAACTTGCCTGCAGACGTGTTTCCTGTCTGTTATAACGTCGGAAGGTTCAAGTCAAATGTTCACAAACACTATTCCCTCTTTCCCCCTCCTCACAACCTATTTTCCTAATTCTGGTACAATGCACTGCATATGTGTAAAAAAAACAACACTTTCGCATGGTTTGCTGGTAAACATTGACGACATCGATTATCAGTATAAATTTTGTTTTTTTTTTTAATATGTTTTGCTTTTTGCAACAAAAAATATTAAATAAAAGTAGTTACTTCTTAAATGTATTGGTGTTTGCTCTTCCATATAGAACTTTTGGGCACCCCTGGACTAAACAGTTGATACAGGATTACACACTCGTTATCATATGCTGTAATCTCAAATTACGATAGAACCTGTTCCATATCGGCTTTAGTAATTCCAATAAAAAGCTTGATTCCATATCACAGAGCTTAATTAAGTTCAGAAACGGAATTGAATTCGTTTTTTACTTCTTCAAAAATCGAAGAAGAAAACTTTTCGGAATGAAATTATTTCTAACTGCAAAAATGACTAGTATTATCTTATAGAATTGATTTCATTCCGAAAAAGTTTGAAATTTTCGTTTTTTGAAGAATTAAAAAACCGATTCAATTCCATTTCCGAACGGATGTCAATTCTGTGACATGGCCGATAATACGGAATTCAAGCCGATTTTGGATTCTTTAGAAAACGAAGAACTCAAAAATATTTTGGAATGAAATAATATTTAACGGAAAATATTAATTTGTTTGTGGATGCTTTGAAATGGTTGTATTCCTCAAAACTTTTTAATTTTTCGTTTTCTAAAGGCTTGAAAAATTTACTAAATTTTGTTTCCGAACGGAATTGAAATCGATGACATGAAAAACGAAAAAAATTTTAGTTTTTTGTTTCTCAAGGCCTAAATAATTGACTAAATTGTGTTTTCGCAACGGAATTGAAATCTATGACATGAAAAACGAAAAACTTTCTGGCATATCGTTTTTTAAAGGCCTAAATAATTGACTGATTTGTGTTTCCGAATTGAATTGAACTCCATGATGTGACTGATAGTTTCCGTTTATGGCAGAATTTTTCAACAGCATCTGGTTTCGTATTACTTTAAGTCTTTTGGTGTATTTTTGCTTTTTGGAATTTTTAATCTCCAGCAAGATATGGCCGCAAATACTCGTAGCTACAAACTTTGTTAAAAAACAAAACCGTGTGGGTTTTAAAAACTTAAATTTTTATTATAAATATAAATTTAAATTTGATAATTTTAATTAGAACACTTTTTTCCAATGAGCTGTCACGATACTCAGCTGGATGCCAGCTTTAAAAAATGTATTGTTTTGTATCCATACAATGATCTCAAACAATGGATTCTTAAAAAATTATACATTTAATCGCCGTTTAGCTTTCAAAATCACACACACGCACACACACACTCGCAACTTGATATATTGCTAAATTTTGTGCAAAGCCACCAAAATCTTACTTTTGCTTGTCATTTAAATTTTATTTTTTCTGCTTGGAATCTGTTAAGAAAAGAATGACCAATTGTTTATATATTTTTTTTTTGGTAATTATGGTTCATTAACCTTTTTTTTGCAGTAGAATTTCAGATTCCACTGTTTTCGGTCATGTGGCGTTTTTGTACGTGGCCTCAGATGTGTCGACTGATTTTGTGTTGCCTCTAAAAGCAAGTTAGTTTTTTTTTCTTTTTGTTTCTCGCTTTATTTGGTTAGATACACTTAACTTTTTTTTTACACTCCGTTTAATGACAAGACAAAAAACAAATGCTACTCACTACATTCCTTAAAACTTAAAAAAGTTATATTTAGCAATTTTTAAAAAGAAAAAAAATTATAAGAACAACTTAAAGGAACGAAATGAAAATTAAAATGTTATAAAAACAAGACAAGAAATTAAGGGTATTCACGAGTGGCAGGAAAACAAAAATGTACAATAGGAAGCTTGATCCTAATTTTTGTATACATAAAAAAAATTTATAATTACAGCACAAACTAGCGCTCGAAGCGTAATTCATCTGTCAAAAATTCTCTTTCTCCCCGGGAAAAGGTTTTTGCATTGGCGCAGACCACGTAGCATAGAGGGTAATGAGTTCCTTGTTAGTAGTAGCAAATAAAACTCTAGGAAACCCTATAGCTTATGTTGTGTTGGACTTCCGAAACTCATACCAAGGGTTAAAACTGGCAGAGCGGAAATCGGCAATGCCTCCGAGATATTTCGCTTTGCAGATCTCTCGGAGCTGATCAGGTTGAAGTGGCTGCCATAGCTAAAACCTTCTGGCTGTAGTTTAAACCTAAAATCACAGGAAGAGGAAATAGTTTCCCTGATAACTTTGCTGCATGCCGGTTTTCGGAGACTAACAACCCCCCGATATGCTGTTGTCTTGCAAGAGATACCTGTACTGTAAGGAACCAGGAGTGATGGTTAGACGGATGGGTTGGTTAAGAGCTGATGCTCTCAATGGGCTTCCGCCTACCAACTCATTAACCTTATCTTCCATTGACTGTTGGGAAATTGCTTATAGGATGGATTAGAAGTTTCGAACTCTTCGGGAATTGAATTGTCCATAGGGCTACAGACTCATAGAGTAAAGTTGCGACCTGTGTGATCTTAGCAACTCACACGGGTGCGGAATAATTCACTCCGTGGGGTTGGTCCATCATCAGATTATACCATCAAGGCAGATGTTAATATACATCAATTTCACAACTGGCAAAAATCCTCATGCACCTACAAAAAGTATGAGGCTAATCCAAATAGCGCGGGCACAACACTTTGTCATTGGTGTACCAATCCGCTACTTTGGCTAATAAATAATGCTCTTTAAATATGTTTATTAACTTTAGGTCTTCCAATTATTAAATATTTTGCAACAACCGTTCTATATCATTTTATGTGCCCGATCTATCTCCCACTTCAATGCTGATGTTGATCTTCTTGACGGCGTTGTTATGTTCATAGCTTATACAGGTGGCCACAATTGGAAAACCCAATTTTGACAGAGTGTAAGAGAGTAAAGTTTACTCTCTCTCAGTAAAGGTACCCTCACACAAGGTTGCCATATCTGGCGACTTGTCGATTGACAAGTTGTTGACGATTTGGCGATTTAAGTTCTTTTTTTTTTTTTGAGGATTTTTATAACTCACATATTTACATTCTTATCTTTTAAGCAACTTTCATTTGGCAACTACATACTTCCTTTTTTTAAGCTAATATCAGGACATAATGGAAGTAATATCTATGGTTTATTTATGAGTTGACAAAACTAGTTTTCTATTATTTTCAATTCTCTCGAAATGTGATTTTTATCAACTGCTGCAAATAACCGCATCCGGTTATTAAAAATGAGTTTATATGTGTGAAGTTCGATACATTTTTGGAGCTATGACAGCAAATATTACGAGCGTTAACTGTAGAGTGTAAAATCAAAGCATTAAATTACGTTGCGCTTAACGTCTTAGTTCGCACTCTTAATCCTTGCAGAATGGAAATTGCGACTGATATACAAAAAAAAATTTTATTAAAGCTAAATAATTTGCTAATTTCGCTTTAGAATTAAAACCGTTTAAGAAGTCTAAATTTAAAGTTAAAATAATATAATTGAAGGCCGTCAGTTCCATTAAAACATTTGAAAATCAGTTTTTTAAAATTTTCAATTAGTTTTATAATCTTTTAAGTGTTTATTTTAATTGGACCAAAGGCATAAAATTCAATTCAATTAATTTTCTGTAACAGCGAATTTAAATATTTTAAACGTCACCTTCAGTTAATGTCGATTTGCTGGCCATCAAATCAGATAAAAACTAACCTGATTTTGATTTATAGACATTTAAATGTTTAAATCGTTGGTTAAACATAAATCAATCGGTGTTGAGTTCTTCTCTACACTAAAACCTTTGTCTAAAAGTATAAAATATTCAGTTTTTTTTATTACATTTTTTATTTTATTTATTTTTTTTCCGATAACAAGACGAAATTTGAATATATTTTTAGTTTCGCTAGAGGTTGTTGCTATTTTTGTAAAAAAAACTAGTTCAATATATTTTAATTTATGCTTTCCAAAAAGGAATGTCAATCAAAGGTAGACCACACCAACAAAAGAAGTGTTTTTTACGTCCACACAACACGAAAGATAAAGCGAAAAGCAATCTTAAAAGAGTGCAAATTAGTTAAATAAAAGTAGTTCTTAACTTTGAAAAAGGTCAAATTTTAATTTTAAACTTTGAAAAAAAATCAAACTTAATTTCGACAAAAATAAATGAGCTTTAAGAAATATATGTACGTAAAATATGTGCATTTATAAATTGAACAAATTTCATCTATATATAAAATGCAAAAATTGTAACTTCGAATTTTCGAATATAGCTATAATAAAGCAACAAATATATATAAAGACACAAATTCAAGTGCCTATACAATTCCGAAGCAAAGTTTTGAGCACAAAATTAGTATAAATTAATCCTAAATTAGTGCAAATTAATTAAATAAAAGTAATTCCTAACTTCGAAAAAGTTAAAATTTTAATTTTAAATTTTTAAATAAAATCGAACTTAATTTCAACAGAGAGAAATGTCATTTAAAAACAAATTTGTACGTAAAATATGCGCACTTATGTATAAAATATCAGAAATGTAACTTCGAATTTTCGAACAAAGCAAAAATTTAAAGTGCAAGGCAAAGTTTTGAGCCTAAAATTAGCACAAACTAATATTAAATTAGTACAAGTTAATTATATAAAAGTAATTCCTAACTTCGAAAAAGGTAAATTTTTTGTTTCAAATATTTAAACAAAATTAAACTTAATTTCGGCAAAGATAAATGGGATTAAAAATAAAAGTACACATACGTATATTATACGTATACATAAATCAAAATAAGAAAAGTCAAAGTTAATAAAAAACGAAACTCGTATTGTAACTTCGAATTTTCAAACACAGCTTTAAGCAAAAAATTAAAGTGCTCATACTCATACCATTCTAAAGAAAAATCTTAATTTTTTAATGCAAAAATATAAATAATCTTATGAAACACATATTTATGTTCGAAAATATGCGAGTTAAATAAATTGAAAATTTCGACCCTGCTCATATGTACAGCATGGCGAAGAACAAGTTCTCTCTTGCTGCATAATAAAAAGAAAAATAGCAATGCATTGTATATTAGATGAAGAGCAAGAAATAAAGATTGTAACTTCGAAAAAGTTCGAAACTTTGTACTGGTTGCAATATTAAAGGAATTCAGCCAATTTTACGATTTAATACAAAAGAGTTTGTGAAGTTTAGTTTTTATCATGTTCGAAAAAATTCGAAAAAAACAATTGTTTTAGAATATTGTTATACATTTTACAAAAATTTATAAGTTTCAAACAAAAGATACACTCTTTACATTCGAAAATTTTTTTCGAATATAGATTTTTTAAGCTGCTTAGCAGAAAACTTGGATGTCGTTGGTTTTCTCATAAAAGTTAGTTGTGTTGTCGTATATGTACATATCACAAAATAAATATCATATGTTTATATGTATATATACATACATACATATCATGTGTTGAAAATTTCGAAAAGTAAGTTAAAATTAAAAAAATTAAGTATTGTTGTTCTAAAATTAAAAGTTGTATATTCAGTTTAAAAAAAAACTACTCTTGTTACATTTAAAGTACTAGTGTAAATATTAATTTATAGCTTAGAACTTAATTTTCAAAGTAGTTAAAAATGTAAATATATAATTTTTCGAACTTCAAGAGAAAGCAAATAAAGAGTATATTGTTATCTTGCAGTATAAACGGTCAAGCAAAACTTATTCACATGCGAAATTTCGAGCGTAAGATTGTAATAAATATCGATACTTACACATCTATGTATATTTTATCGAAGATATACTTTATCTGTCAACCAAATATATGTAAAACACAACTTTGAATAATATGTTTATGCCTCGAAATTTCGTGAGTCATTTATTTACTCGAACATATGAACAGAGATTTTAACCTGTGTATTTATATGAATTAACATTTTGCAGCCACATTTCAAAACTTTTTACAAGAAAATATTTTATTAATTTTAGAAAAAAAATTTCACAATTTTATTTCGAAAAATTTTAGTTGAAAATTCTGTATATATGACATGAATAAGTTTTAAACATTTTGTTATTTTGTCTCAAACTCGATGAAAAATGTAAATTTAGGTAATTTCCTCATGTTCGAAATTTCGAATATATTTTCGAAAATTTCAGATCACGCAAAAAATATTTTTAAAAGCATTATATGTTAAAACGGAACCTTAATTTTAAACGCTTACTTAAAAACACAATTATTAATTAAGTTCGAAATTTCGAAAATATAGTTTTTCTCAAATAAATAACCAAATAATGAATTACATTTGTAATCAATCTGTCATAGAGCCAAAAACCAAATTTTTAATTATGCTCGAAATTTCAAATATATATTTTTTGTTAAATAAATTACCAAATAAAAATTAGCTTGTTATGGTGCTTAATTTTTAACTATGTTCGAAATTTCGAATATATGTTTTTTTGTTAAATGAATAACCAAATAAAAAAATATATTTCTAATTAACTTGTCTTGGTGCCGAAAGCTTAATTTTTAATAATGTTCCTAATTTCGAAAATATATTTTACCAAAAAGAAAAAAATTTCTTTAATACATTTAAATTACAAATAAATTTGTTTAATATATTAAATAACTAAATTCACGGTTGTCAGATCTTACAATATTGCCAGTAAAATTGTCTAAAAATGTTTTACAATCGTGTGAACCGCCAATTTTTAACTTACAACGTTGTCAATCAATTGTAAGACGGCAATATTGTCAAGCATCTGACAAGCGTTAGAACACTCTTCGTCGGCATTGCCAGATAATTGGCGGGTATTGTAGGCTCCGTTTTAATTGTCGGGTGTATAAAATTAATGCACCTGACAATGGCATCATTGTCAGAAAAAAGTTTGATGGGCAACACTGCCAAATAGATGGCAGTTTTTTCATCTAACAATCTGACAACCGTGTGAACTGACAATTTTTGTTGTCAGATGAATTATTTGTCAGACCATAGTCTGACAATGAAATTGTAAGATTTTCTTACGATCGTCTGAATACACAATTTACTTCTGCGGGATAATTTTTCATTGTCACTACATTGTCAGCATGTTGCCAGATCTTACAATATTGTAACATCTGACAACCGTGTGTACATAGTTTTATGCTCAATAACTCGAAATTGTACTTCTTTGCCAAAAAGTCATTTATAAATAAAAGTAGATTGTAATTTAACATAAAGAATTGTACATTAGTTTACAATATTACCACAAAGTATCAAGAATATTGCTATCGAAAAGATGCAGTCATTTGTGAAAAACTTGTAATATGTACAAATAATGCAATACATCTTCTTAAAGTATAATTTTTATTACTTATTAGTTAATGACTTTATTTCGTCGATAATTTCGACTAATTTCTTCATTTGCCTCTTCTTCGTCTTCTTTTCTCTCTTCCAAGTCAACAATTTAACGCCAAACATTTGTATGTATCAACGATACTTTATTTTGTGTTTGAAATACAAAATTCAAGAGTTTAGAAACTGCCAAGAATAAACGAGTATCTCCAAATGGGTGCCAGTGTATTACAACAACAAGCAGTCTGTTGATGCAAAAAAAAAACATTAAAATTTCTGGTACAAAAAATAGAGTCGTAACACTTTTTATTGCCTTTAATTAATGAGTTAAAAAAAAAAGAACAGCACGCATAAAAGTCTGCACAAACTGTGGCAGAATTTTTTATGATTTGCCAGTTTTTTATTTTTATTTTAATGACACCTTCGAGTTTGAAAATTAATGACTTGCAGGAGTTTTTACTGTTTTTAAATTTGTTTGAAACGTTAATTTTTTTTAAAAAAGTTGTAAAATCTTTAAATTTGTTGGAGTTTAATTTAGTGTTTATGTTGTGTGTTGTGTAAAATTTAAGATTTCGGTGGAATGGTACACAACGGAGGACACAAAAAATGTTAACAATTAAGAATGAGTGAAACGTTTTCGATGTTTTAAGCAAAATTAGTTTTCCTCTTTTTATTGTTAATTTGAATATCCATCAAATATTATTTAGTCCTTCACACCGTATAAATATTAACAGTTATTATAAAACCTTGGTATTTAAAAACTGTTTAATGCTTTTATTTATATTTTTATTTGTTTTTTTTTAATATTACTGTGTCATATTGTGCGTATAATTCCATAGTTTTTCTGCTTGTTGTCTGTCTGTATGCATTTATCTCTATCTCAAGTTAAACATGTTTTATTTGCGCGGCTAATAACGAACAAATAATTCATTTATTGTACATTTGATCAATTTTATTCATAAACTTGACATTTCAATAGAAAACAAATTACTATTAAGCGTAATAAACAAAAACACTGTAATTTATCATTTAATGCTTTTTTAGAGAAAACAAAATTTGAATAGATTTTTAAGTGGAATTAATTCGAAACTTTTAAGGGGTCAAACGCAAGTACACGAAATTTACTTGACGGCAGGTTAGAAGCGATCAGTTTTGAATTGTCTAAAGCTACGTACACACGGTTGTCAGATCTTACAATATTGCCAGTAAAATTGTCTGAAATTGTATTACAATGAACTGCCAATTGTTAACTTACAACGTTGTCAGAAAAACCATTGTCAATCAATTGTAAGACGACAATGTTGCTAGGCATCTGACAATCGTGAGAACACTCTTCGTCGGCATTGCCAGATAATTGGCTGGTATTGTAAGCTGAGTTTTAATTGTCAAATGTATAAAATTAATGCACCTGACAATGGCATCATTGTCAGAAAAAAGTTTGATGGGCAACACTGCCAAACAGATCGTTGTTGATATACATAAGTGGCAATGCCTTACATGTTGTCTGGCAGTTTTTTCATCTAACAATCTGACAACCGTGTGAACTGACAATTTTTGTTGTCAAATGAATTATTTGTCAGACCATAGTCTGACAATGATATTGTAAGATTTTCTCACGATCTTCTGAACATTGTCACTACATTGTCAACATGTTGCCAGATCTTACAATATTATAACATCTGACAACCGTTTGAACATAGCTTAATGCAGGCCTGAAGTATTTATCGGCTCTTGTTTATTCTTATTATTAAAAAGTAAACATAGAAATAAATCTCATGAAAAAATATTCTTAACAAGAAAATTGTACAGAAAATCAACATAAACATTCCTAGAACCCTGCTTCACATTTTTATTAAGTTTACGATTTTTTAAATGAGAGCGTTTAAACCATGATTCTGTTTTTTTAATTATGCAAAATTTTATTTTTATTTCATGTTTTTTTCTGCAATACAAATTCATCTAAATCATTCCAACAGCTGGCATGTAATCTTCTAAACAAATGTAAAACTATAATAAAACTATAAATGTCAACATTTACGATTTTGTCAATTGAAATTGTCCCATAATATTTTTGTTTCCATTTTTTTTTTTTTTGCGAAAACATTTGAAAAGCAAAAATTGTGGGGGCTAAAAAAATAAACACACACACACAACCGAAATGGTCACAGCAAATAAAAAATGACAGAAAATTGTTTTTCATACATGAAAATCTTTTCATCAATTTGTGACTAATAATTTAATTGCACATTGAAAAATTTGTTGCACGTTATTTTTAGAACTAAAAAAATATTAAAACAGCTAAAATTAAAATTCATTCAATTTAATTCAATTCGATTCAATTCAATTCAAATCTTTATTTATAATCATCATTTTAGTTTTTATTTCTAATTTGAAACTACTTTCATTTTCTTCAAAATAAGCTAAATTTTATTAGTAACCCAAATTCGAACATATTTTGGTAATTGGCAAAACCTAGCTTCTGTTTGTGTATAATAAGTATTCCTAAACATTTTTGAGCTTATTTGAAAAAATTTCATACCTTTTAGCAAATTTCGAAATTTCGGACTTAACTTCGAATTTTCGAAAATGTCCAGAAATTTATATTATTGTATTTGTTTTATTCTAAAATTTAAAATTGCTTACATGAAATATATAACTTACATGAAATATCGAAATTAGTATAAGGTTTTCCAACTTGAGTTAAGAAAACTTTCATAACAAAATTTAATTTAAAATTAGTTCATATAAATTGAAAAAAACTTCAATTTTTAAGCGATATATACTCAATATAACTTTTTCTATGGAAAAACAAATTCGAACATGAAATACTGATTTCGCATATGACCAAAACTAGTTAAAAT
Source organism: Thecocarcelia acutangulata (assembly GCA_914767995.1). Lineage (NCBI taxonomy): Eukaryota > Metazoa > Arthropoda > Insecta > Diptera > Tachinidae > Thecocarcelia > Thecocarcelia acutangulata. The sequence goes on from OU612094.1 coordinate 13,810,162, forward strand.
ATGTGTATAATACGTATTTTTGCAAATTTTAAAGCGTGTTCGATGATGCCGCCAGCACATAAACCGCTCCAAACTGTCACTCTTTGTAGGTGCCCTGGTTTTTTTTCACAATTCTGCTTATTACGTTTAGGTGTAGTTTATATTCAACATCAGCCTTTAAAATTTAACTACCCTATAGCATAAAACTTAAGGATTGATTATTTCAAACTAAAACTGACAATATAATGAAGTTATATGAAATTTCAAACTGTGTAACTGATATTCGAATTTATTTAAAAACTGTAAAATAAATAATTTTTATGGACTTCCACACATTTTATTAAACTTGTTAAATACTAAGTGAGTGTAAATATTGTACAGTTTTTCGAAAACGTGTGGAAAAATGTTTTATTTACATAAAATTTGAAATGAAAAAACTGCTAATGGTTTTCGTACTAAATAGGAATTAAAGTAATTTTAATATAAAATGGCAAAAAAATAAATAAAATTATATAATATCAACATTTTTTGCAATAAAGAATATAAAAAACTTAATTTCGAATATTCGAAACAGACACAAACTTATAATCGAAATATTAATTTTCGTTTAAGTGTAGAAATATTATATTTTTTAATTGTCTTTAAAGTTTCGAACAAAGTATTCTTTTCCCTAAATAAACAAAAAATATAATAATAACAAATATTTAAAGCAACAGTTTTTGTAATTTTTCAAGTGAAAAAATTGCAAAACGATTTCAACTTTTATTTGAAAAAAAGTTGTAATACAAATTAAGTTTCCTACCAAATGGTTAAAAAGTTTTTTTTCATTATTGCAAATATTAGTTGAATTGTCAAATATTAGTTGAACTTTATTTCCTCTAAATATTTCCAAATTTGTATATTTCGCTAAATTTCGCAAACTCAAAATCAGTTGCAATTTCCAAAAAAATCTGAGAAAATCAAATTCTTATCTTAAATCAACACAGACAACGTAATTCTACAGCGCTGTGAGTCCTATACAAAACTGTTTACAGTTATTCGAATTTTCGAAAATTGTTATTTAATATATTTATATATATTGACTTGGTTGGTATTTATTTAACTAAAGTGAAAATTTGAGATGTTTATCTTATGTTCGAAAATTCGAACTAAAATTCGAAATTAAAAAACACGATTTTCTTGCTTTCGAAATGTGAACTCATAAATATACGACCATTTTTAACGTAATAACTTCAAATTATTTATTCAGGGCTGAAGAAAGAAATTCATATTTACCTATTTTTTTTCTACACTGTAAAAAAATCTTAAGTAATTGAACTATTGAATAAAATTGTATTATATGACCAATATTTAAGTTAATCTTACTACGATAATTCGCTAAACATGAATTTGTATTGTTTGTATTTTGCAATTCAGAAAATCTTTCAATATTATTAACGTGTCAAATAACAAAATGCTTGTTAAAAACTCTTCACTGTATGAAGTTAAATTTTCTAGCTACATTTCAAAGAAAGGCCTTAGGCTTTAATATTTTTTTACATAATTTCTGCTAAAAAGGGAAAAAACTTTAATAACACATGCTTGTGTCATGAAATGTACTCCCACTGTCCGTCAAAAATCAATAAATCAATAAACCTTAAGGTTTTAAAAACCAAACAAGCAAATTAATTATACCATCTGCACTCCCCACTGTGTGAATTTTTTTTAGCCCAGCAAAAAAAATTAACTTTTATTTTTTAGTGATTGCGCTTTTTACTGAAAAACAAGAAAAGAAATTTACACTGACATGTCAAAAAAAATAAATAAATAAATAAATAAACATTTTTATAAAAAAAAATTAAACATTTTTCACTTTTAGACTTTCAGCTGATTGTTTTTAACAACAAGAGTGCAAATACCTTGTAAAAATATTTGTTCAGCTTTTTTTAATATTATTTTTTTTTCTCTATTTTCAGGTGAGTGATGACACATTTTTTGAAAAAATGTAAGTTTTTATTAAACAATATTTTGCTTTTAAAACTACATGATTTCAAGCTGCAAAATTTGCTATATTTTTGAAAGTTTCTAGTTGGGAAAAAATTTTCTGATAAAGAAATTTTTGTTCTAACACATGGGCTGAAAAGTCCCGGGCCTAAGAAAGAGAACACATTTTTTTGGTTCAAAATTAAATTTCTTCATCAGCGTGATCTCCATCAAGAGCAACACAATCATTCCAGCGCTGCCTTAACCTTTCGATACCACTTTTGTAGAACGATTTATGTTTTGTGTTAAAATAAGCCTCAGTTTCAGCGATAACCTCTTTAATCGTGCGAAATTTCTGCCGAGCATTTTTGTCAGGTCTGCGAACAGCCAGTAGTCGCTGGGAGCCAAATCGGTGGGTGTAGGAGCAATTCGAAGTTCAATTCATGTAGTTTTGCCATTGTTTTGATTGACTTGTGACACGGTGCGTTGTCTTGATGAAACAACATTTTTGCTTTGCCATATGCGGTCGTTTTTATTTTCTGCAATTTCGGCCTTCAAACGCTCCAACAAGATAATCGCTGAATATTACACCACGCACATGGCAAAATATCCAGGCCATAACCTTTCACCAGTTGCTGTTCACTTAAATGGCGATCGTTTTGATTCCGGAGTGAAGTAATAGATCCATTTTTGATTGTCACATATTGACGCAAAAATTCCGGCTTCTTACGTTTAAACATGGCCAAATACTGTTCAGAATCATCAACACGTTCTCGTTTTTGGGCAACAGTGAGCAAACGCGGCACCCACATTGAACACAGCTTTGTCGTAGTCAAATACTCATGCAATATAAAGCCAACACAAAATAATTATTAAGAATTTGTGTCATTTTCAACCCATTGTGCGAGCCGTTGATTTGCTTGTTATAAATGTACACGTCCATCCACACGAACAACATAAAGCTAAAAAAATATAATACACAAACAAACACACATGGTCTAAAAAACGCAAAATTCCAAGTACATCAGTAGCCAATGAATTTATTGCTGTTTTTGCGTTCTCATTGTTTCGCAAGCAGTGGTGTGTGTGCTTGTGTGTATACGTAGCAGTTATATTTGTACATTTGAGCTTGGAATTCTTGTTAACTAGAAGACTTACGAAGAAAGTGGAACGTAATAAAGTAATATAAATAGCATGCAGAAAGTTTAGCTTTAAACTTTGTGCAATATAGTCATAAAGTTATGTACACACGGTTGTCAGATGTTATAATATTGTAAGATCCGGCAGCATGCTGACAATGTAGTGACAATGAAAAATTGTCCCGCAGAAGTAAATTGTGTGTTCAGACGATCGTAAGAAAATCTTACAATTTCATTGTCAGACTATGGTCTGACAAATAATTCATCTGACAACAAAAATTGTCAGTTCACACGGTTGTCAGATTGTTAGATGAAAAAACTGCCAGACATGTTGTAAGGCAGTGCGACTTATGTATATTAATAACGATCTGTTTGGCAGTGTTGCCCATCAAACTTTTTTCTGACAATTTGAAAGGACAAGTTTATTTCGTTAAACAGTAGCTTAAGTTCGAAAATAAAAGTTTTCTACTAAAATTAGATTTTTTTAAATTTTGCTGTATATACTCCAGCTGCATATTACTCCACTTTTGCATATACTCGTAAGTTAAAATCTTGAGATTTGTCTTCCGCAATATAAAGGGCAACAAAAAGCACTGAAGTTGCAGAAAAAACATTAACATCATAATTTATTTTTAACACTTCAGTTGGTTTAATTTTATTTTTTTTTAGCTTTTTGCTTTTCTCATGGCCTAAGCGTTAATAAATTTGACTGCGTTTTAAAGCATAAAATAGTGGCAAAAACAGATACACATGCAGCAACATACAAAAAGCTGGGGAACAAGATAAAAGTACTGATTTCAATGCAGCTGTTGCAACAGACAACAAAATATGACTTAACAGGCCACACAGCATCTTCCCTTGCAGTCGTTGTTGTATCTGTTGTGGTTGAAAAACAGTTGGGGTCTTTTGGTGCGCATGCTACAGCCAGCATTTTCGTTTAGCAAATTCTAAGTTTAAGAGACTATTTTATGAGGCTACTACTCTTTTTTGGGGTCTGCTGATTTATGATTTAAAAGTTTGAGTCTGGCTTTAATTTTTTTTTTGCTATTAGAAGTTTGTGTGAGTGTGTGTGTATGTGTGTGAGTTTGTTTCAGGTTTGTTTATAAATTCATGGAATACTATAAAAACATTTAAATGAGCTGAAAAATACTGCAAAATGCGAATGCAATCAGGAGTTTAAATTGTACAAATGTGGGCAGCGGAAGCCGGTTTTCTTTTTTTTCTTTTTTTTTTGCAAACTGAAAATGATACACAAGTTACAACGAATGAACTATAAAAAAACAACAAAAAATAGCTACAATAACACTCTTAAATATATATGTACATGTGTTTGTCTGTACATATGTATGTAGCATTTACTTTGAAATTTATTTCTGCTGTTTTCAACCCATTGTTGCCAATGTTGTGGCAACTCGGGCAACAAAAACAGCAAATACAAATTCTCTTGTTGTTGTTGTTATTGCTGCATTCACATACAGCAGAAACCCCACGTGAAAATATTTCAAAACCAGACTTTCAGCAAATAAAGGAATGACGACTGATTGTTGTACACGTTTTAACCAACTTACCAGGCCAGTCATTTAAAGGTAACACAGACACTGCAACACAAACACTCACACACACACACACACACACACACACACACACACACACACACACACACACACACATATTTGTAAATATCTACTGGTTCACTATGACTGACTTACTTGGTGAAGCTGGATCTGTACTGACTGGAGCAGCAGCAGTATTTTTGTTTTACAAACCTACTTAAAGTTGTTTTTCTACTACATTTCATTTCTTTTGATTTCGTTTTTTTTTTCTTTTTTGTTTAGTTTTGCTGTTTATAAATCAATACGTAATTATGTGAAAGTGAAATGTTTTAATAATTCATTGGATTTTCTTTAATAAGCGAAAAAACGCGACATTAACAGCCAAGATGCAAAAAAAAAAATGCTAAAAATTTCCCCATTGTGTGCAAGAAAAACATGGACAGAAATTTCCCAAAGTTAAAACAAGATAAAAAGCAAAACTGAGTTAACAAATAAAGAAGTAACTCAAGAAAAAAAAAACGTTTCATTAATGTTTTAATTTCCCTCACGTTATAAAAAAGTAATTAGGGGAGCTTCTGAGAGCTGGGAAATAATTTAAAGTCCTAGAGTACACAGGGATGAAAAAGTGCAATATGATTTTATTTTATCTTGGATCAGTACTCACAGAATGACCACTATACACTACTCCCTCTTTCCCCCTTCTCACAACCTATTTTCCTAGTTTCGGTACAATGCACTGCATATGTAAGGGTCATCCCCTGACTACTGGTCCAAGATAAAAAAAAAATATATGCTGTCCATTGTACTGTTTCTAAGAAAATAAATTCTGAGGAGGAGGAAGAAAGAAGGAGTAGTGTTTGCGGACGTTTGACTTGAACCGTCCAACGTTATATATGATAGAATGTGTCATTGATTTACATCATACTTGCCCACTCCACCGGATTCACCAGCGCCCCTCATGTGACTTGCAAAACTCACACTGGACACAACTTTGGCCATATGTTCGTAGCAATATGGACAAACCTCTTGTTGAAGAGCTTGGTTCTCCTAATCCCAACTGTAGCCAATGGAAGACAATGAATTGCTAGGCCGCAACTCATTAAGAGCATCAGTCCTTAAACCAACTCAACCGGCTAACCATCCCTACTTGTTCAGGTCTGGCAACCCTTGTTGTCAAAACCAACAAGAACTACTAGTTGGTTCTGGAAACAATGATTTTGTAATGTTCACTATCACTTCACTCCTCTTTCAACAGCAAGCTACCAGTTTCGTACATACTAAGTATCTGTTGCAAAACAACAGCACCTCGGGAGTTATTAGCCCTCGAAAACCGGACTCGCACTATAGTTATGAGGGAAGCTAATTTCTCTACGTGCAATTTTAGATTTAAACCATAACCAGAACAATTCAGCCAAGGCAGGCACCTTAAGCATGATCAGCACCGAGATGGTCTGCAAGTCAGCACCTCCTGGGGGCTTTGCTGATCCCCGTTCTACCAATTTTAACCCTTGGCAAGGGTTTTAGAAGTCCAATACAACATAAATCATATGGCTTCCTAGAGTTTTATTTGCTACAATAAACGAGGGGTTTGTTCCCTCCTTGCCCCAGAAAGTAGAGTATCCTGGTTTGGTATACGCCAAGGCAAAACCTACTCTGCTTTGGGGGAGGAGCAAAAGAGACAGATTGTGAAATTTACATCACTACCTGCCTTGTAGGCCTAATCTGATGATGGACCCACTCCATGGGGTGAATTGCTCACTATTCACCAAACACCCGTGGGGCTTGCTAGGTTCACACAGGTCGCAACTTTTTGCTATAAGTTCGTAGCCCTATAAACAAACCCCTTGATAAAGAGTTCGGGCCTTCTAATCTCTTAAAGACTTATTGAGTTGGTAGGGCGAAGTCCATTAAAAACACCAGCGAAGTCCATTAAAAACACTATCTCACCCGTCTAACCATTATCGCTGATTACTTATATTACAGATATCTGTTGCAAGACAATATCGCATCGAAGTTTATTAGCATCCAAGAATCGGTAAGCATCAACATTATGGGGGAAACTAGGTCTCCTTCCTGCGATTTTAGGATTAAACCACAGCTACAACGTTTTAGCCAATGCAGGCATCTTAACAATGATTAACACTGAAATGGTCTGCAATTAGAGCCTCGCGCGGCTTTGCTAATCCCCGTTCTGGGTTTTGGAATAATTTTTTTTTTGCATACATTTATTTATTGAATCTTCAGAATATGAACTGACATTAAGTATTCAAATCTTAATACTAAACACAAAAAAATTAAATAAGTCCAGCCAATGCTAGACATAAAAGTTATATTTTGCTCGGACAAGATCGGTAGAATCACCTATTTAATAATCTGTTGATGGCAAGGGTATCCCTTCCTCTCAACTGAGAGTGGCCGTCAAAATTAAGTATGTTGCGTGTAAAAGAATTTGGGTGAAGTTCCAGCTTACTTTCGGAATAATGAGAGACTCATTCCCCTCTATGCACCAGAAAGCAGAGTGCTCTGGTTTGGTGTACGCCAAGGAAAAACGTGCTCCGGGGGGGGGGGAAGGTGTAGCGAAAGAGACGATCAAAGCGTATTATTGCTGGTTCCTACATAAGAAGTTACGAAATTTTGTGCGTAAGAATGAAACCGTACAAAGGAGCGCTATGTAACAGAAAGGAGTTTGCCATTGTTCGCTATGTTGCGTTACTCTAGTCTATCGTTACTATAATGGATTTTGCTCCGACGAGATTAGCAATCTTGTTCCCGAAACTCGCACATTTATACGTAGCACACGTGCATCGTCCAGAGCTCATCCATTTGTGGTCGATTGCCCAGGGAATCGTACTACGCATTACAGAGGGAATTCGTTTTTCAGCCGTACACTTCGCCTGTGGAATAAGTTGCCTGCCAACGTGTTTCCTGTCTGTTATAATGTTAGAAAGTTCAAGTCAAATGTTCACAAACACTACTCCCCCTCCTCATAACCTATTTTCCTAGTTCCGGTACAATGCACTGCATACGTAGGGGTTATCCCCTGGTGCAAAAAAAAAAAAATGTTTTTGTCTTGTTTTACTTTCCTTTTCTTTTTTCTTAAAGCCTTAAAAACAGTTCAATCCTTATACGTAATTTGGGCTTGCCATTGGCGATTTATCACATAATTAAGTTCGTATTTAATAAAGTTATAGTTGTAATATAAGCCTATCTATGTACTATTTTTGGAGTACCTCTTCATCAGTGTTTATGTGTATGTACTGCTTTTCCTCGCTGATTGGATCATTTAGATGGATTAAATTTTAAACCAGGATTAAAAGAAATTAAACAAAAATAATGCCAATATCATAATATTTATACTGCATATGGCTAAGAAAAAATATCCCTAAAAGGGAAGTTTTTTTGTATATGAGGTAAATGAAGTTTTTGTTAAAAAAAGATCACAAAAATTACATTTAAAGAGTTAAAAACAAAAAATTGCAAATTTTATCAAAAGTTATTTTCTAAATGCTATTAAAGTTTAACTTGATTAAAAACCACATAAATTGTTCGTAATATACGTATGTTACGAAAAAATATCTTTGCAAAAAGACATCGTTTCTTGCTTCTTTAAAAACAAAATATATTTTAGAAAGTTTTGAGGCATTAAACTATTTTTAGCATAAACTATTAAGCGCAGTTTTCATTACAAAAATCTTTGTAGGTTTTCGTTTTCGAAAAAAAGAACGGTTTAGATCCATTTTTGAACGGATTCGATTTTTGTAATATGCTTGCTATTTTGTATTCGTGATATTATGACATCGGAGTGAACTCCTGTTTGTTTTCTGCTAAAAAAGACTCGATTGCGAAAAATTTTTTAGTTTTTCGTTTTCGAAAGCACCAAATAACTTAATGAAATTCGTTATCCAGTAGAATTTATGTCTAAACTCACATTTCGCAAAAAAAAAAATGTGAGTACGATTTGAAGTCACAAAATTGGTGTGCTGAAAGTTGCAATCACATAGAATTTAGCTATTTCAACTCTAAGTGAAATAGCTTATAATATGAAAATTTGAAGCGTCTAAATAAAATTTGACTTGTTTTTATGTATTTTTATGAAAAAATTTAGAATTTTCATATATTTTAATCAAAAAATTTGCGATTAAAACATACACCTTTTTTATATGATGCATTTGTTTACTTTAAAAAAATGGCGACTACAGATGGCACAACTAGTTTTTCCCATACAAAAAGCAAGTGCTGCCAAATTTCACATATATTTTTGCTCAAACAAATCGCGCGATCTTTAGCATACAGAAAAATGCGATTTGCGATTTTGTCCTAACAAGTGATTTAAAAATTTTGCGTTTCTCAGCACATGACCGTATGACTTGTCTGTATATACTTCTTTCTAATATGTGAATATCAAACAGATAATTTCCTTTAAGAGGAATTTCGATGATTTAGAAATTTAGAAAGGAAGTAGAACACAACAACTAAATGCTTAAATCATTTGTAATATGTATAGTAAATTCACTTACCTTTACTATATGAGTATATAAACGGAAAAAATAAAATTATCTCCTAAATTCAACCTTTTTAATGAATATAATCGCATAACTTTTGTTTTAGCTTCTAGTCGTTTGAATTTCCTACTGGAAATCTAAACTTTTGTAACAACTGCAATTTAACAATAACATTCCTTCGTGCCAACTTGGACTCATTAAATATTCTTGAGGAGTACAGTTAATTAAGGTGTACAACAGATAAAATAAAAACTATCTTAAATACACGTTCATTAAACTAAAGTTTGGTGGGACTTTTTTTTCGCTTTTTTCACACAGTGTGTAAAGAAATAATAAGTACTACTTAAATACAATAAAATACTTTTCCTTTTTCTTGCGTTTAAGCAACATAAAGAAAAAAAAATAATTATAATCTACTGCTCATTTAATTTAAGCATCGAAAACGATGAGACAATGGTGGAGGAAAATGTTGCTGCTGGAAGTAAAACTTTTCACGTAATAAATTTATGAATTTTTGTTCTGATTTTTTTTTTTGAGCAGCTCTTTTACATGACTGTGATTTTGTTCTGCTTGTTTCATTATTAAGTTTTCAAGTAGTTGTTGTAAGTATATACAAATACATACATAATTGTTATTAAAAAAACAAGAGGTAGTAATAAACTAAAGATTACAAGGTTAATTGTTAAAGTTTTGTAGGAAGAAGAAGAAGAAAGGTGAAAATAAACATATACATACATATAATGAAAAGTTGTATATACCAAACAAATAATTAAATTTTTTTTCATTTACTTAACGAAACAAATTTTTAAGGTTTTTGCAAATTACTTGCCATATATTCATTATTTCCATTGGAAAAAAGAAAATTTCCCTTAAGGGAAATTTTTTATATGTAACAAAATTTTAGTAAAGCCATCACTCAAACCTTCTTATTTCAAAGAATATGTAAAAAATGGAAAAATTATGTACGTTGGGAAATTTTTGTAGTGTTAATGAAAATTTCCCCTGTGGGAAATTTTTCAGATATGTGTCTGTAAACTTGTTGAGGCACAAATGTAAATTCAAATACACTGTTTTGTAAAAATAAACCGAAATAAAACAATATCGCTCTTTGGGAATTTTTTCTTAAACATTTTAATCAAATTCGAATTTTTTTAAATCTAACAAAATTGTAGTAAAGTCACATGTTTGCCATCACACAAATATTAAGAACTAAGTAAAAAAGTTAAAAAATTATGAGCTTTTAGAAATTGTCATAGTGCTAACAAAAATTTCCCATAAGGGAAATTTTTCAAATATATACGTTAAAACTTTTAGAAGCGCAAATATAAGCTGAAGCACAAACATAAGTACAATTTAAACAAATTGAAAAAAAATATTATTTTTTGGGAATTTGCTTTCAAAAGGGAAATTTTATAATTTTTTTGCAAAATCTATCTAATGTATTTTTTATTATTAATTTAACAGAATTAAAAATTTATTCAGAGATTCTAATAATAAATAGCATTAAGTTGATAGGTGTTTTTCATATAGATAAAATAGTATTTTTAGATTCCTTTACATTTTCCAGCAAGGAAATTGCTTTATTTATATTTTTAGCGAGTAAATTAAATTGCCTCGATTAAAGCGGGTTAAAAATTTCAACAGGGGATTATTTTCTTATGATAGTTTTACAAATGCCCTAAGCATCAAAATATATTAGATATATTGAACAATATCCGCAAACAAACAATATTTGTGTAGAATATTATTAAAATTAATCCATATCTTTAAAATATGTAAATATTTGCAAATTGTTCTTGATTCCCTTTCCAGGGAATTTTTTCACTTCATAAAAAATTGTATAACAGCAAATTTTCAAAGATGAATAGTAAGTAAATTATTAATTTTGGCTAAAATTAATCTATTGATCTGCATCGACAAAACTTCCCACATAGGAAATTTGTTACATTGATAAGGAAATTATAAAATTTTTACAAGAAATTTATAAACCTTACATTATATTCCAGAAATACTGAAAACTAGGGGGAATCTTCTTCGAAAACTAAAATTTCCCTGATTAGGGAACTTTTTTCTGAAGCGAAATATTTTTTTTTTAGCTAGAATTAAGGAAATATGTAACATTTATTACTGAAACATAATTTAAATTTCATTTTGAATGCAGCAGAAATATATCCGTAGAAGGTATATTTTTACCCGGGACTATGAACTATGTTAATTTTAGCCAATTGGAACGAAGTATGTAATATTTCTTACTAAAATGTAATTTAAACTTCATCTTAAATAAAAAAAAAATGTACCTCTAAAAAGGAAATCTCTTTGCTTGAGCTGGAAGATATTTTAATTTTAATCTACGTAAAAAATTTTTTTTTTCACTTACAGGTAATTTACAGCACATAAAAATTTTCCAAAACGGAAATTTTTTAGATTAAGATATTTTAAAAATTTTTGTACAACACTTTTTTTTAAAGAATTTAAACTATTGAAACTATTATAGTTAGCTTTATTACAAATTTCCCTTGAAGGGACATTTTCAAATATGATGAATTTAGAAATTTCAATATAGAACTGTTATATATTATATTAAATATAACAAAGAAAAGTCAGTTAATAAAAAAATGTGTAATAGCAAAATTTCAAAGATGAATAAGTTGATAATTTTGGCTAAAATTAATTTTTGATCTGCATCGATTAAATTTCCCCCATAAGAAATTTGTTACATTGATAAGGAAATTATTAAATTTTTCAAGAAATTTATAAACCTTACATTATATTCCAGAAATATTGAAGAATAGGGAAAATCTTTTTCGTAAACTAAAATTTCCCGTTTTAGGGAAAATTTTTCTGAAACGAAATATAAATTTTTTTTAGCTAAAACTAACGTAATATGTATCTTAAATTTGAATTTCATTTCGAATGCAGCAGAAAAATATCTCTAGAAGGTCCATTTTTACCCGTCACTATGAATTATGTTGATTTTAGCCAAAAAGAACACTAAAATGTAATTTAAACTTTATCTCAAATACAGCAAACAAATATCTATAAAAAGGAAAACTTTTTGCCTGGCCTGCAAGATATTTTAATTTTAATCTAAGTAAAAAAAATTTTTTTTTTCACTTACATGTAATTTACAGTCCATTTTAAGTTAGCAGAAAAAAATTTCCCAAAAAGGGACATTTTTTAGATTAAGACATTTTAAAAAATTTGGCACAACCTTTAGAATTGTTTTAAGGAATTTAAAAATGTTCATATGATACTATATATTATAGTTACCGATATTACAAATTTCCCTTGAAGGGAAATTTTAAAATAGGATAAATCTACAAAATGAAACTGTTATGGTAAGCTATATTAAAAATTTCCCTTAAAGGAAAACTTTTAAATATGCTGAAGTTGAAGAAATTGTCAAAAGAATTTGAATAAATTGTAAAAATATTATGGACGTTCTCTTCGCGTTTTTTTCTTAAATTTTACAAAATTAGCACAAATATAAAGAAAGTTTAATTTGGAAAACAAGAAATTCCTTTTACTTATTTGTTTACTCAGTCGTTTATTTTCCTAGATGAGATTTTTTCTAACGATAACATTTTTTTGTTGCATATTTCTAAATTGTTTTCAAATGCAAAAGCTACTTAAATAAATAAAATAAATGGAAATGTAACTGACAATAAAACTGTTGAAGAAAAAAAAAAAAAGAAGCAATTTTCTTTATTTGACATGAGAGGAGAGGAGTGTATTTATCCAAAAGACATTTAGAGATTGTAATCGGTATGATAAAAATGATTGGCATGCCAGTGCACCACAAGACCACTGAGAAAAGCAACATCAGAGATTTTTTTTTTCCTTTTTGGAGAGTTTTAGCAGAAGGTACTACACTGCCGCAGATAATAAAAGAACAGAGATATAAAAGACTTGATTCATGTTATATTTGTTTCTTATTGTTTTTCTTTCATTGTATTAAAGCTCTGTTTTTTCATTTTTTGGGACTGCTTTTAATAATTATTCATTGGAAAAATGATGGGTGATTTTATAAGAACTATCGGAAATTAAAAAAAAACACATAAAATTCAGAAAAATGCATGAAATATTTATTTGGATCGATAGTTGGGTCGATGGCCGATTTGGTAGAGTACTCGACCAACAGCCTCGAGGTCGCAGGTTCGATTCCTGCCTCAGATCCTGGGTGTTACTGCAGACAAGCAAAAAGCTTCGCAGTTTTTGTGTTTGTATATAAAAAAAATTAAATTTGTCTTCAAAACTTCTTCTTGTCATATAATTTAATGTTTGAAGATTATTTCATGCAAATGTTGGCCGCGGCTGCGCCTCAAATGGTCCATCCGGTTAGTCCAATTTTGGCATACTCTTTCCAACATTTCGGCCGGTATCTCACGAATAATGTTGGCAATGTTGGCTTCCAGTGCGTCAATCGAAGCGGGCTTGTCGCTATAGACATTTGCCTTAACATGGCCCCACAAAATATAATCTAGAGGCGTTAAATCGCACGATCTGGGCGGCCAATTGACTGGTCCCAAGCGTGAAATAAACTGTTCACCGAACTCTCCTCTCAATTGGTCCATTGTTTCGCGTGCTGTGTGGCATGTGGCACCGTCTTGTTGAAACCACATGTCATGCAAGTCAAGCTCTTCCATTTTGGGCAAAAAAAGTTTGTTATCATCGCACGGTAGCGCTCACCATTCACAGTAACGTTGTGATGCGCATCATCTTTGAAGAAATACGGCCCAATGATGCCGCTAGCCCATAATCCGCACCAAACGGTTATTTTTTGTGGATGCATTGGTAGCTCTTGCAATGCTTCTGGCTGCTCTTCGCTCCAAATACGGCAGTTTTGCTTGTTCACGTATCCATTCAACCAGAAATGAGCCTCGTCGCTGAACACAATTCTTCGATAAAAAAGTGGATCTTCATCTAACTTTTCAAGAGCCCATTCACCAAAAATTTCGCACTCTACGTAAGCGTGTTGGTGGTTTAATGTCCAACAATGTAAATTTGGTGCGAAATTTTTTTACAATAGCCCGAATAGAAGCCTCAGTAGGTCGATTAAACTGACCATAAAATGGAAGAAGCGCGCGATGAACTTTCTTAACAGACCACGCATTTTGCTAATAAAATTCAATAATTTGCAAGCGTTGTTGGTTTGTAAGACGATTCATGATTAAATTATAGACCAAACTGAAGATGTTTGACAGTGACACAAGATACAAAACGTGCGTGAGCTGTCAAAACTAGTGTTGCCAAAAAGATAATAGCAAAAAAATCACTCGTTAGTAAATAAATCTATTTATATTTGTATCTTTTTTTCTGCTTTCTGTCAGAAATCTCTTTATCAAGACTGATTTTAATAATTATTCATTGGAATAAATAGCAAATAAATCCATTTATATATATTCTTGGTTTTTGCTGCTTTCTGTCAGAAATCTCTTTATCACATCAATAAACAAATATCGTGTTTGCGTTGTGTACATTTGTAGTCATATATACTTTTGTTTAAAAATTGCGGTTACAGGTTGGAAAAACGATCTAAATAGTTTTTCTTTTAAGAATCAAGTGTTTTTGATAACTTTTAAACAATTTTATGGTTGCACAAATACTCTTAAAATATTTAAACATGCACTTAAACTGACTGTCACAAAAAAGCCAATAAATATTGGTAACCGAAATCATGCACATTTAAACATGCATGTGCATGTCCATACTCGTATATACTTATACAGACATATATAAATACATACATATTTGTATAGACTAAAATTTCCTATTGTATTTATTTTATTTTTATTTATTTTTTGCTAATAAATAAAACAAAAATTGTTTATTTATTTATTTTAAATATCAATTCGTTGTGAATGTATTTGTGAACAATTTGATTCCTTTGTTAAAATTATTTATTTTATTTGATATGCTGGTTGTCGTCGCTAAGCAGCAATCAGTTTACTACAGTAAAATAATGCTAAAACAAACTCTGCCATTTGGGTTTTAAGCTTTCTATAATCTTTACAACTAACAAAGAATTTAAGAGTATTTAATAGTTTTTTTTTATAGATAGTTTATCTTAAAAAATTTATTAATCCTCAGAAAATCTTTAAAAAATCATGCATAAGTACCCTTTAGGCTTTCGAATTCTCATTACACTCAAAGAAAAAAGCATGTTCATATATTGATGACCGCGGGCCATCAGAATTGTAACATTAGTATTATGTAAATAGTCATCAGTAATATGAAAATTGCCTGCATTTCTCACTGACAAAAGTCATCGGAGAATTTTATCTTATATTGAGTATTGTCAGTGGTACAATTGTGGTGACATAAATTCAATAATATATTTTACCTATAATTATAATAAAAATTGAATTTTTTTCACTATATGAGCTTATAATATTGATACCAATCAAAAAATTATAAACAGCTTGTTTTTTACATTTGCGAGCTGTCTATATGTCGACATTTCATAGGAGCTACCCTAATCATCAGTAAAGTTTGGAAATTTTTTAATATCTTTGAGAATATCTTTCAAAAATTTCCAAACCTTACTGATGATTAGCGTAGCTCTTATGAAATGGCGACATATATGTAGATAGCTGGGAAATATAAAAAACCAGCTGTTTATAATTTTTTGATTGGTATAATTATAATACATCAAATTTTTCAGAATTTATTTAAAAATGGGTAAAGTGTTGTAATATGTTCTATTTATTATTGAAAAGGAATTTTGTTGTCAAAATTATTATTTGTATTAAATTTAAATGAATTTTTAAGAAGTAGAAATAAAGCATGGATGAAAATTTGTAATCACAGCAAGCATTGTTAAAGCCAAGTGTGCCCAGCCCTATGCGCTTGATACTCAATTAGTCTGCGCTTAGCTACCCAGTGAACTTTTTGTCACATACATCTTCGATCTAAGATCATTGACAATGTAAGCGTGACCCATCCGAAGTCTGTATACAATTCCTACTTACATTTACACAGCGATGGCCTAGGCCGTGAGATGCATCCAACACTGTATACATTGTAAGCGAAGATTGGATGAGTTCAAAACTATATTATTAGCATTTCTTTTCTACTTTGTTTCTTCTGTACATTTAATTTAACATAATGAGTAGAAAGAGAATAATCTGAATCGAATGCTAGTTTTTTGTTGTCCTTAACATGTTTATTTTGATTTTTTCTGTTGACACAATCGCTTACAATCGGATGCTTTGCAAATTGTAATAAGTTGTGGACTGCTGGGTATAGAGCTGTGCTCTTTAATACACAAATACTGCGCTCACCACTAGCGATGAAAAATACACACACAAAAGAAAAGCAACAACACTTACGCATTCCACTAGCGGAAAGAAGGAGTAAACAGGCCTGCTAGAAGGCCTTATTTGGCAGACACAAGACCTTGCTACAGCATTCCATACTCATATATTTTTTACACACGTTGTCGTAGCCAGCCAAGGCTTTCCCCATTCCCTTTCTCAGAACGCCTGATATAAGGACTTCTTTAACAGGTCTGATAGAAGGCATTCTTCAACAGGCCTTATTTCTATTTAATTTGCGAGTTTGTTAGTACACTTTTGTTAGAGTATTTTTTTTTGTCTTACCGACCTTTTAATAACTTTTTTTAATTTTGAACACAAAAATTTCACTAAAATACACAATGCGACCGACCTCTAACGCATTTTAAGCAAAACTATTTTAAGCTTACATCTTTTTTATTTTTCTCTTTCTACATTTTCCTATTCTGGTGTTTGCCGTTTTTCTTGGGAATTTTTATTTAAACGGTTCATAAATTTTTCTTGCTACAAACGTACGTTTGTACTATGTAGTACGCGTACAAGATGCACATAATTAGAAACAAGCCTTCCTTTAGAAGGGACTTGGTAGGCCTTCTATAAGGTCTTCCTGAGAAGGCAAGCGAGAATAAGTATTGGATAAAAAAAAAAAAAACATGTGTAAGAAGGCCTTACAGAAGGCCATATAAATGAAGGACTACAAAAGTTTGCCACTGGGATGTTTTGCTTACGACAGCGATTATCAGTGTGAATTTTGTTTTTGTAAATGTTTTGCTTTTTACAACAAAAAATTCTAAATAAAAATTGGTTTTCCTTAAATGCATTGGTGTTTAGTCTTCCATATAGAACTTGCGGGCACCACTGGCTTAGATATACGAGTTAGTAGAATGCTCGATAAACAGTATCGCGGTATCAGGTATGACTCCTGCCAAGGACTCTGGGTGTTTATGCAGACAGGCAGACATCCTCGAAGTTTATCGTTGTGTCAATTGTAAAAAAAAAGAAAATAAAGAGAGTTTCAATTGGAGTGGGTATATATGTAGATCCTGGCAGTCTGTTACCGTCATGTTGCTTTCGTTGAATTTGTCTAATCTGTTATTATATATGTAAGCAGCACGTCCAAATGATAAAACTTTATTACTAAAATAAATGTTCATTAGGGTAATAAAAAAAAAGTTTTTTTTTTCCAAAATGAAAAGCTTTTTGTATATTTTTTCTCGGATTTTTCTCATGATGGCTGCAATCAATCTCTTCACCCTATTGCGGCTTGACGTTGGCATCTGGAACACCCTGTATAAGTTTTATACTTGGAAGAGCTTCTGTATCCTAACTTTTCACACCTTAATTCCATTGCTGATTTTTAAAATATGATTGTGACCAATTCAAAAAAGACTTTTTTTCTCTTTATTCTGTTGCTTATGAAAAAGCAAACATCCCGTTAACTTTATGCGGGTTATAACTGTTTTCTCAAAGCACTCGTTTATAACTTGCGACCTCTTCTGGCTGTCTGTCCTTTGAACTGTCTGTCGTCCATCTGTTTGCAGAATTTAAATGAAAATACGACTTTTCTTATGTGTGAAAATCATTTTTTTTGTTATTGCATTTATATGTTGTTGTCATTGTTCTTATTGTTGTTGTAATGTATTTCATGTTTCGTTGCTGTTGTGTTGGTTGCATGTTAATATATATGTACATATGTCTGCAACTGTTTTCGTTCATGTTCGTTTCCATATAATTTACAGACATTTAGTTACTCAATTTGTGGAAAATTTTATAACGAGTTTGATTGCAATTTTATTTGTTTTTTTTTTTTTTTTTTTTTTTTGTTTGCAAACATTTCATTTTTTCTTTTTAAAACAGTTTGCATGTTTATTTTGCAATATAGTAATTCATTTTGAATTTCATTTAAATAAAATCTGTCAAATTTTTATAAGGGTGAAATAATCTATATATCTCCTTGTCTCTATCTCTCTCTCTCTCTTCCCATCACTCCACTTAAACGATTAAACAATTTTATAAATTCTTTTGCTTGACTCAATTGATTTATATAAATAATGTTTTGTTTTAGCTCTTTTTCTTTTAACGTGTATGTACAGGGTGTTTTTTTAAAGTTACTTAAGCTTAAATCATAATAAGGCTAAGCTGTATTTTTTAATATTAATGAAACGGTCTTCAATCAGGGCTACTCAAGTAAAGCGGTGTTGCCAACTTATAGTTCTGAACCTCAAAAAAATGATATCCATTTTAATTTATTTATTGGCACTGCAAATTTTTTAAATGAAATTTTTCGCGTAGGTGTCTCATTTTCAAGTTATTTCTGTTCTCTCTTTAAATATTTAGTTCAAAAATTTGTTGTTAATTAATTATTTTTTACAAACGAAAAAAAAAATTATAACTTGTTTACTATTTAGCTTGACTAGCAATAAAAACAAGTGCCAACAATCAAAATGATTTCTTATTTCATTTAAAATGTTTTTTGATTTTTTTATTTAAATATAAATTTTGGTGACAGGAAATCGATGATTTCTCTTCAGGCATTAACAAAATTCTTCAATGATGATGATAAAAAGTTCAAATAGAAATATTTTGATGATTTGCTTCAAATCGTTTAAATATTGACAGCAACTGTTGCAAATTTATTTTTTAGCATTAAAAGTTAAAAAAAAAAATGAGAAAAAAAACCAAAACGATTGAGTAGTAAAAAAATTTTCAAGGGGGGTATTGATGTGAAATAGACCAGAACGCCAGAACGTTTCAAAAGTTGCATGTTAATGATGGAATTATGTACCACGAAATACTCTTACACAAAATGTGCAACAAATACTCGTACATACACATACTTACGCCACTCGTGTGTAAATCAAATAGTCAACCCAGCAAACATATTATATTTGCAACAAAAATAAATTATAAAAAATTAAAGAAAATGTTCGGCATGAAAACAATGTCGTTTAACTGTTTGTCCCTAGATATCGAATGGTGACGTTCGTCGGTGGACGTTTGTGAATGCGAAAACTGATTTGGGGATTATTTATATCGCTCTCGGTAATGAACTCAGCTGTGTTGCGATTAGATCACTTAGCTTGCTTTTAATCAGTTTTTTGTTTTTCAAAATGTTAGAGGTCGAAACGACCTATATCCTATTAGGGAAGGGGAGCTAGCTTTTATGTTTCTTTAAAGAAATATATATAAAATTCAGCTCAAAATTCTTTAAAATTGGTACAGAAATGCTTGTTACCCTTCTCGGATTTTCGAAAGTTGACAAAAGACTAAAGAAAAAATATACGAATTTTATTGCTGCAAACTCTCGAAAATTTCGTAATAGCCAAAAGCTGTAAGAAGTAGAACAATAAAATCAAGAGAGTGTTTTTGTAATAATTATTTTTTTAGGTTTTAATCATAAGAACTTTTTTTTTTGTTTTTGTTAGGCCGGGAATTTTTCATAAATTTCCCTTAATTTGTTTTAAAAATACAAAATTTAAAATAAAGTTTATTTATTTACTCTGCTTTAAGCTAAAAAGCCGAAATTCACCAATAATAAAATAATTTCCCAAAAGCAGATAAAAAATAAATTACAAATTTATAAATTACAAATTTAAATTATAAAAACATACTTTTCGCTCTAAAAAAATTTCCCTTTGAGGAAAATTTTATTTGTAATTGTTTTAGGAATATTTTGAAACATTTTTTTTAAGTTTTAATAATGTATTAACAACTTTAAGAAAATATTCCGGATTTAAAAAATTTTCCCTAACAGGGAAATTTTATTTCTAAATTTGTTAATAATGCTTTTTTTATTTTCAAGAATTCTAATGCTATATAATCAATTTTAGGAAAATATCTTGCAATTTCCTTTATACCAATAAAAAATGATCGCTAAAAATACCTTGTAGAAGGGTTTTTTTTCACATAATATTCCAGCTTTTAAAAGATTTCCCTTGAAGGGAAACTTTTTTTATTTATTTGTTGTCCTATAAGGCTACTTTGAAACACTGTTCAGAATTTTAATATTATTTAATAAATAATTATAAATAGCTTATTTTCTATGTTTCCCAGCTGTCTATATGTCGACATTTCATAGGAACTACCAATTTCCAAAGTCTTCTGATGATTAGTCTTTGGAAATTTTTGAAAGATATTCTCAAACATTTAACTTTATATCCCTACAGGTGAAAGGTGTAGAGAAATGTTAGAGACGTTTATAAATAGAAAAGCTTGTTTTTTGTGTCTTGACAGGTTTTATTAGAGCATTTTTCTTTTTAAATTCTCAACAATTTATTTAGATTGTTGGGAAATAAAGTTGAATGTTTGAGAATATCTTTCTTATTTGCTACTAATATCGCTCTCATTTTGAGCAAATACCTTGAAACAACACCAATAGTGCCTTATGATATTATTGCTTCTAGCAGGCACTCTAGCACCAATCAGGATAGCTGAGCTTGTAATCTTTCAGTAAGCTGATATTTTTTTTTAGCACAAAAACTGCAAAGCTGTTTGCCTGCCTCCCTGTAAAAATACCCGGCATGTTTCACTGGAATCTAACTCGCTGCCTCGAGACTGTTGCCCAAGCAGTCTGTCAACTTCCCATCGAGATATAAACTTTGACAAAATGTTTGCAAATTTGGCATATTTTCTTTTAAACTTTTTTTAAGTTTTTAAACCTGTTAAAAGTTTGTTTGCTGGGTTACTTTAACTACAAATTTATATGCTGCTGAAACTATAAATCTAAATTTAATACAATATTTGGCTTTTAAAAATGATTTGTTAGTGCCAGTGTTCATTTTGTATATTTGCTAATGTTGTTGTTATAGCTGTTGATGTTGTTGTTGATGATAAGTGTCACTTAGTTTCTGTCAAAAAGTCTTCAAAAAGAAAAAGAAATTCGTTTTTTTTCAGCAACTGAAAACAACATTAAAATCATTTTGATGTTTTTAAAACAAATGTTCTGCAATTGATTTAAAAATTGATTATACATATGGAAAAAGCAGAGCCAAATAATTTACTTTTTTTTACTGCTTTTGCGGAAAATATTAATAAGGGGGGTCGGTTCGGTGGTGCATGAAAAGAGCGATAAAAAAATAGATTATATCATATCTGTGGCATTATATCATAACATCTTAAGTCGAGATAAGACTAAAAAGAATTTTTAGGAGAAATTTGAATGAAAAAGTATATTTAAGAACAAATGAAAATAAACTAAAATTACAAAAAAATGTTGTCAAAAATACGAAAAAATATTTTTACAAATACAAATTTCATACATAAAAAATTAATTAAACTAGATGCCATTTTTAAAATTTGACTTAAGTTGTTAGGATAAAACACCACAGATATATACACACATATATAGGGTGTTTTTTTAAGCCCGATAGAACTTGAAATTGTAAAAAATAACACAAAAAATTAAATTGTAATCAAAATTTTTTTTTATTCGAAAGATCAATACGTGACATTAACATTTGAAAATGATTTCGGGCATATGGGCACCGCGGCTGTTCTTGACGAAGCGCATTCTGGACGTCCAATTTTGGGCCACTTTTTCGAGCACTGCTGGCCGTATGTCACGAACAACACGAACAATGCTGGCCTCCAAGGCGTCAATTGTTGCTGGTTTATCAGCATAAACCAGTGACTTCACGTAGCCCCACAGGAAATAATCGAAAGGTGTCAAATCGCACGACCTTGGAGGCCAATTGACAGGTCCATTTCTCGAAATCAACTTATCGCCAAATTTTGATTTCAGTAAGTCGATGGTTGCGTTCGCCGTATGGCACGTAGCGCCATCCTGTTGAAACCACATCTCCTCCGGATCAATGTCATCCATATTTTCAAACAAAAAATCATTGATCATGGTGCGGTAACGATCTCCATTGACCGTAACGCGAGCTCCGGCCTCATTTTTGAAGAAATAAGGTCCGATGATGCCACCAGCATGAAAACCGCACCAAACAGTGCATTTTTCTGGATGTGATGGAGTCTGTAGGGTCTCTTGTGGATTGGTCTCACTCCATATGCGGCAATTTTGCTTATTAACAAACCCGTTAAGCCAAAAATGCGCCTCATCGCTGAACACAATTTTGCGATAAAACAACGCGCGAATCGACGACTGATTTTCAAAGTAAATTTGGATAATTTCGTAGCGTTGTTCAAGCGTGAGTCTATTCATGATGATTTGTCAGAGTATACTGAAACAAATAAAAAAAATGTTTCATCAAAATTTAATTTTTTGTGTTACTTTTTACAATTTAAAGTTCTATCTAGCTTAAAAAAACACCCTATATATGAGTATATTCTAAGCACTTTGAAAATTTTAAAATAAATTAAGCAGAAGTTGACAGCAAAGCTTAGTTCACACAGCACAAATAAGCGATACATATAGAAAATACATGATAGGCCATAAGTCACAGACCGTAGCATCAGCGCGAGGTGATTGAAGCAGTGTGAGCTACAAAACTGGAGACCGGCCTTTAGGGATTTAGTGCCATGGCGTCCTTTAGCAGCGTAAGACACAGTGAGCAAAACCTTCACATTTGCTCGAACTTGACGTGCTTTTTTCGGTCTCGCTGTTCTGTGCGCTTCCATTGGGATGGTTGGCCGTTGGTTTCAATGTCATAGCCATACATCCATTATTCGTCACCAGTTATGACCTTTTTGAGGAAATTCGGATGCTCATTGACGATGTTCAACAACTCCTGAGCGATGTCCAGCGACGTTGGGTTTGCTCAAAATTTAGCCATTTTGAAACAATCTTCGCTGCCGCACGTTTCACGATTAAAATATTCGTAAAAATTGCTTGGCATCAGCTCAACGAAATGCCAACATCATTAGAAACCTTTCTGATAGTGATTTGACAATTATCCAAAATCATTTTCTTCACTGTTTCAATAATAAAACAGAAACCAAGCAACATCCCATAAAAGGCACGTCAACAACTGACGAAAGTCAGTTATTGACGTGCTGGGGCAACCAGGACGAGCATCATCAGTGACATCTTCTCGGCCTTTCTTAAACCGGTTATACCATAATTGAACCTGCTTTCTGCTCATAGTAGACTCGCCAAACGCCACAGTCAACATTTCAAATGCCTTTGCACATTTTATTTCATTTTTTACACAAAACTTAATACAGTTTCTTTGATCCATTTTTTCGAATAGCAAAAAATAGAAGACCACACCAAAACACGACTAAGCTTTTTATCTGCCAAAAACAAACTGGCAATCTGAAATGATTGATATTGTTAACATATATAACAGACATGTGTACCAAGATAACAGAAAAAAATAAGAAAATCGAACATACGTAAGTCACGAAATTTTAAAATAATAGTTATTTTTGAGCACACCTCGTATGTGAAGAAAATTGTTTCTAATTTTTGAAAATGATGAAATTTTTAGGTATAAAAATAAGTTATTTTTACTTTTAATAATGTAAAATGAAAATCTAAACCAAACTTCTTCCCATTTCTCAGAAAATAATACCCAAATTGAAAATAAATCTTCTTAACTGACAACACTATATTCTTCTTACGAAAACTGAAATAATCAATTTCGAAAATTATTTTCCTTTAAACTCGAATAACAACATAATTTACTAATGAAAGCAAACAGGTAATTTAATTCCTTTTTCTTGTCAATATCAATATGACAAAATTGTAAATGCTTTTCATTTATTCAAAACAAATATGACATTTAATCTCTCAGGGATGGACGGACGGATGGACGAACGGACCTAGTTGTGTAGCCAGAAAATTAAGTTGCTTAAGAATCTACAATCAATGACCTGAATATCTTTTTTTTTTTTTTTTTTTTGATATAAAAAATACAAATTTATAATTAAAACGGAAAACCACACACAAAACACAATTGATAAGTTTTTGTTACAAAAAAAAAAATTATTTTATCTGCTATAGAATTTCAATTTGAAATTTTGAAAAATTGAAAATGTCAGACACGAAACAAAACAGAAAACTACTTGTAATGCAACACAATTTTTCTGCAACAATAGTTGTTTTTCCATTATACATTTCGTTGTTGTTGTTTGTTTTCTAATTTTTGAATGAAAACATGAAATATCAACGAAAACGTTGTTGGTTTAGTGTTGTTGTTGTATCGGCTGAATAGTGTTTTCGGATGAGATTTTATTGTACATTTGTTGCAGTTACACATCTACTGCATTGTAATTGATGTAAAATGCAAACACCAGCACCCAGCACCAGAACCAGACATTATCAGACAGACAGACAGACAGACAAACAAACAGACGGGCAGATTAAAGAAAAAAAATCTAAAAACACGAAACGTCAACAGGAGGGGGTGGAGGGGGGTCCTCGCGAAGCTATAGCAAATATATCATGCAGATACAAAACAAAAACCCAAAATGTAAATGACTTAAATTTCTTTTTTTCTCATTTTAAGTAAATCAAAGAAAAAAAGAGCAACAATTTTTGGAACACCATGGAATGAATATTCTAAATATTTGTATTGTTTGTAGTCTAAACAAAAGCTGACCGCATAAACACCCCTACCAACATCCACAATCTGCGACACAGAACGGCAATCGTACACATTAGTGAGTTGAGTGCTAAAACTGCATTTATTATGGTCAGACATTCAGTCAGCAGATGAGAGGATTACTATTTTGTAGGATTAAACAAGAAAAATTTATAAAATTTATACATAAAAAATATTAAAGTTTATTTATAATTTTTTAGTCAATATCCATGCCCTTATATTATTTAGTCCAATTCCAAATATTTTAGAAGAGGACATATTTTGGCACGACAGCCAAATATGAACTACCAAGACTAATGTTTACCCAAACGGCGGCAAAATAGACTAGTATACCTTGGCTGCGGATTCCCGGTATATGTATGTGGAAATGTATAAATGTAAAAGGATTTTTAAATTTTGCTGTTATTGCAAGAGGAAGTCAGAATGTAGAAATTGATAAAAAAAAGACACAAATAATGGGTGATTTTATAAGAACTATCGGAAATTAAAAAAAAAACACATAAAATTCAGAAAAATGCATGAAATATTTATTTGGATCGATAATTGGGTCGATATAATTTAATGTTTGAAGATTATTTCATGCAAATGTTGGCCGCGGCTGCGCCTCAAATGGTCCATCCGCTTAGTCCAATTTTGGCATACTCTTTCCAACATTTCGGCCGGTATCTCACGAATAATGTTGGCAATGTTGGCTTCCAGTGCGTCAATTGAAGCGGGCTTGTCGCTATAGACATTAGCCTTAACATAGCCCCACAAAAAATAGTCTAGAGGCGTTAAATCGCACGATCTGGGCGGCCAATTGACTGGTCCCAAGCGTGAAATAAACTGTTCAACGAACTCGCCTCTCAATTGGTCCATTGTTTCGCGTGCTATGTGGCATGTTGCACCGTCTTGTTGAAACCACATGTCATGCAAGTCAAGCTCTTCCATTTTGGGCAAAAAAAAGTTTGTTATCATCGCACGGTAGGGCTCACCATTCACAGTAACGTTGTGATTCGCATCATCTTTGAAGAAATACGGCCCAATGATGCCGTCAGCCCATAATCCGCACCAAACGGTTGTTTTTTGTGGATGCATTGGTAGCTCTTGCAATGCTTCTGACTGCTCTTCACTCCGTATCCATTCAACCAGAAATGAGCCTCGTCGCTGAACACAATTCTTCGATAAAAAAGTGGATCTTCATCTAACTTTTCAAGAGCCCATTCACCAAAAATTTGGCGTTGTGGTAGGTCGTTTGGCTTCAATTCTTGCACCAGCTGTATCTTATAAGGCTTCACACCCAAATCCTTCCGCAAAATTTTCCACGTAGTGGAGTAACAGAGGCCCAATTGCTGCGAACGGCGCCGAATCGATAATTCACGGTCATCACCAACACTGGCCGATACGGCTGCGATATTTTCTTCAGTTCGCACTCTAAGTGCGAAATTTTTTTACAATAGCCCGAATAGAAGCCTCTGTAGGTCGATTAAACTGACCATAAAATGGAAGAGGCGCGCGATGAACTTTCTTAACAGAGCACGCATTTTGGTAATAAAATTCAATAATTTGCAAGCGTTGTTCGTTTGTAAGACGATTCATGATTAAATTATAGACCAAACTGAAGATGTTTGACAGTGACACAAGATACAAAACGTGCGTGAGCTGTCAAAACTAGTGTTGCCAAAAAGATAATAGCAAAAAATCACTCGTTATAAGAAAATATAATTTAAAATATTCCATGTCATCTGGTTTTAGTGTTGCCAGATTAGGCAGTTTTAAAGCCTATATGGTGTTACGGAATTCAGTTGTCAAATATTAAAAAAATTCAAAAGCGACAAAACCAAATTCTTCTAACGAATCATAAGAATTTAGGTGTTCCGCTGGTAAAAGAGGAATTTTCTAGGTACTCGTACGCGACAAGGCGTGTCAGTAAACTGGAACTTCATCCAAATCCTCAACTAGGAAAATAGGTTACGCGGAGGAGGAAAGAGTGGAACAATAACAACACGGAAAACCAAAACAACCTCTATTATAGTATTTAAAATGTTTGAATTAAATTAGTTAAAACTGATCAGTGCCCAGTGTATATACCTTCGGCTTTGCTCAGACTAACAAAATTTAGTCCAACATCTTTCACACTATAAGATAATGAAGTACATTCAAAGGAAATTAATGATGAACATATAAAGAAAACATGCAAAACGGTAAAAAAAGAGAGGGGAAAAACGTGTTCACATGTTGGTACCTATTCCGGCGTAATTTGCACCAGAATAGGCTCATATGTAGAATATACGGACAACGGTAAAAAGAGACCTATTCCGGTGCAAATTAATTTGATATGAAATTAATAACGACGAATATAGAAAATACGGACAGTATTAACAAAAGATGTGTGCACAGGATGGGTGACGAAACACCACTCCTCAACTCAGGATTTTTCCGAAAGGGGAATACAAAATTTAGTTTGGGGATTAGAAAATACATTGAGGATTGTATTTATGCTTTGGGGAGTTTTGGGGATTTTCGAAAATTGGTTCGGAGACTAATTTTGCATTATACGTTAGGAGATGAAGAAGACACAACGAAAATAATAGAAGCAATAAAGATTAATTCATCAGTGCTGGCCTCACACATACATTTATAAGTTTGTATAAGTGGCAGGTGTTTATTAAATGTTCATAATTTTCAAACTGCATGGGATAGATTTTTTTTATCTGATTTTTCTCATGCTTATTTTCACAATCAATACAGTCACTCCGTTGCGGCGTGACGTTGAGCTCTGATACACCCTGCATAATGAAAGTTTTACATTTACAATAGTTCATGAAATACGCCGATTATTTTAACCACATTACTTTGTAGCCGCTACAAAAGTCTTACATTAATATAGTGAAATATTTTCATTGCATTGACTACACGTTTTAGTAGCTATAAAGAAATTCTTACATTTTCATGCAAAAGTCTTTCGTAACACCAATGAAACCATGTTCGTAACAATAATGAAATTGTAACAAATAATAAAGAGGTGCTACGCAAAATTTTCATTCCATTAATGAAGCTTTCGTAGCCAAAATTAAACTCTTCATGGTATTAACGAAAGCATAACTAGCAAAACGGCTACATTCCCATAACGAAGCGATTTTCTTTCAGTAAACGAATAAACCACAAGCTACAGCGGATCTCGAAGTCTTTATAAAATGCATGGTTTGTAATTGATCTAACCCGGTCTGAGTTATACGCTACGAGTATAGTCACTGGCGAATTGGATATTTTTGATGCCCGCTATTTTAGCAAACCCTCAAAGTTCTTGTGCTCTATATTATTTATAGAACAAAAGATTATTTTACCCTTAAAGGCATTGATAGGTTTTTAAAACGAATACTTTGTTGTATTTAACTGTAAAGTTAGTTAGTTAGCTAATGGAAGATGAAGTTAATTGTGTTTTCGTTGCCAAACTGCGCTTAAATAAACTATTTTTGTGAAAAGTTTAAGTTCATGTTTGTCGCCGATAATTAGTCTTTTGTTTTGATGGCTTTTTAAAGTTAATGGCATTATTTTTTACAATAAAAAAATAAACCCTTTTTATGTCTAAAAGTTTTTCTTTAGTCATTAACACAAAATATTCAGCATTAATTTTATATTCACATAAAAATTTTTTATAGCCAAGTTTGTGCACAAACATGTCGCTGCTGGAAAAAATGCAAGAATAATAAAAAAACGCAAACAATTGCACTGCTTTTGCAAAATTAATTTTCCTCATTCACTCGTTGCTTGATTGACTGCCGTCTGGTAACAATTTGATTTAAATGTTTATCGATTTATTGACATTACGCTGTCATTATAGAGACCTTGAAGAAAAAAAAAAAAAAAAAATGGAAAAAATAACAAAATGATTGGCAATTTCGTAGCATAAATAAACTTCGAAAGAAAATTAAATTGCCAGCAAACCACGTGCTGTTGTTGCTGCTGCCACACTACCCCAGTTTTATTATTGTTTGTTAAATTAATTGTTAACTTTATTCTTTTTTGTTGTTCGCTTTAGAAAAATTTCCAGAGAAGAAAAAATTGAGTTTTGCAACAACTGAAATTAATTGGGTGTTTTTGGAAGAAAATAAGTTTTTTTTCTTCAACAAAACTTGGCTTCGAATAATTGGTTTCTTTTGCTACTACAAAAGAAGAAGAAGAAAAAAGTTTTAAAAGAGCTTGTAATTTAATTTTAATTTTATTCTATTTTTATCCCATTTAGAGTTGCTCTACTGACGGTTGCTCTGTTTTTTAAGAGCGAATAAACTCATGTTAGCTAACAGTGTTTAACGTTGTTATTATCCGAGTTTAAATTTTGCTTTTTGCCCACTGTGCTCTAAAGTATCTTATTATTTTTCATATCCCTTCTAATCATAAGGTATTTTTCTAACTTTGTATTATTTTCTTATTAGACAAATCTCTGAGTAAGAGTGTAGCAAGATTTTTTTATGGCCATTAAGGTATTCATTCCTCTTTACTTAAATTGGGTCTTTAGTTTATTTTATTTCGCAATTAGAAATCCCCTGAAGAGCCAAAGCTTTTGTATGCTTATAATTATTTGTAAGTTTTTATAATTAAATATTGCACATGCCATTCAATTTTATGGCTTGTGATGGCTGTTTCTTTAATATTTTCTGTTTTTCTTTTGTTGTGCAAAAATATCAACGAAACATAAAGTAAATTAAATTAAAAAAAAAATAGGAGAAGAATTTTTAAAAAGCAATAAAAAAGCCAAACTTTAGCATAAAAAGTCATTCTGAAAGATAAGAAAGCTAATATTACTACGTTTAAGATGCAATAAAATCTATTGAATTATTTTTTGAAGTTTCGAAATTAATTTCGAATTTTCGAAAATAATTTCGAATTTTCGAAAATGGTTTAAATGTTATAATTTCAAGTACAGCTTTCAAAACAACTTGTTTTCTTGAAAATTATGTAAGAAAAAAAATTTACTTTAGGTTTAAGATCTCAAAATTTTCGAACATGCAGGAAATTATTAAAAAAAATAATAATAAAATTAAATGTGGTGTAAAATATTACAAAAAAACATGAAAAATCTTTGCTTGCTCCTTACGGAATAATAATTAGTTTTCGAACTCAATTTTTAATTTTTGTATATTAAACGAAAAACTCGTTTTCGAGCCTTCGAAAGATATATCAAAATTTTGAATTTTATTTCAAATTTGTAAAACTCAAGAAAACTTTAATTATTGTATTTATTAAAATAATTGTATACCATAAAAATGTTATTAAACTTTTTAAATTAAATAAAATTAATTTTTTTTTAATACTAATTGTAATTCATATAAATTCGAATTTTCGAATATTAATGTAATTATTGAGAGGAGGCTTAAGACCTGAAATAACTTTGTAAAAATCATTCAATAAACATTTAATCAAATTTAAATTTAGTTTTCAATAAGACCCAAAAAATTCAGATCTTTTCTTATCTATACTAGTATTTTCAATCACAATAAAAATCTTTGCAAGTAACCTTGCTATTAAAACATTGGAGTGGCTTTAAATGGGTTAATGGAACTAGTGGTTATATTCTTTTTCCACGTGTTAGCTTCAAGTTTCGATTATTACCGACTATTTATGGTCTAAATTTTAAAGTCTTTACATGAATTTCGAAAAAAATTACTTGAGTGTCAATTTTCCAACGGCTTTACAGCGTTTTAGTACTTAAGAAAAAATGGCAACAGCAGTCGGTTGCATTTCGAAAACTCCACTTTGTCATATTTCTTTTAAAGAAGATTGGAAAAATATACTGATATTTGCGAAATGTATGCTTAACCTGAATTTAGGTATCAATTACTCAAAGGATATTAAATTTATTCAAAAATATTTCGAACTTTATCAGCCAACCTGAATAAATGAACCAAAACAACTGCCATACTAAACAATTGACAAAGCCATACACGCCTTGATTTGGACAACTACCAACTCAGTTGGCAATTGAGTTGACTCAGTTGCAAGTTGAGTTGTATCGATTATTACTGAAAATTCATGATATATATAATAAAAAAGACTTTTAACTGAATAAATGGATTTCGAAAACTTCAATTGGTTTTATTTCTTAAAAAATATTGAAAAAATTCAATTTAATTAATGTTTTTGATCATATTCTGATTAATAAATAAATTAATTAATATTCAAAAATATATGTTTACTTTAAATTAGAGTGTGAATTACTTAACGAATACTAGATTTATTCAAAAATATTTAGAAAAATGTAATTTTGAGCTATATAAAAAAGTTCGAATTTTATTTCGAATTTTCGAACATACAAAAAACGTTGAAATTGTAGTGGAAAAAATAACAAATCAAAACTAAAAAGATTCACTCACAAGTATTTAAGAAAATTTAATTTCGAATTTTTCGAACTTTATATCGAATTTGAAAATATGTCAAAAATTATAGTAATGAAGCGCTAAACATTTGTTAAGGCAGAAAATAACCTTTTCTGTGAATGTTTCGAATAAAAATTTTAAACTATTAATATTTTCTCAATTTTCATTCAAATTGGCTCATTTCGAATTTTTTTTCTGAAGTGATAAATTCAACTATTACACTATAAAACTTGATTTGTGTTTTGTTTTTTTTTAAGATTATTAGTAATTGAAGTATATATAACTCCTGTTCTACCTTAATACCGTCATAGCTAAATAATTAAAATTTTTAATTTAAACAACATTTTGTTATAATAAAATTTTTTGAATTTTATTATTTGCTAATATTTAGTGTTAAAACATACTAAAGTTTTGTATTTTATATAACAGCTTTTGAAAATCAAATTTTTCTACTAAATCAGATTGTTTGTAATGTTCGAATTTTCGAACATATCAATAAAATTCATTAAGTTTATTTTTATGGCGAAATTAGTTCTTTACTTATGAGTTTTTTTATATATATGATATATTTTAACATACGTTTTGTTTAAAATATCATTTGTCTGCAAAAGGAAATTAATTTACGCCGCAGAAATCATTTTATTTTTTTTTTGAAATCTCCCTTTACTTTCACATTTCCTAATGAAGTGGAATTGATTTAAAACAATTCTCCTTTTTGTTGCTATCGAAATTGCAAAATTTTTAACATTTTGAAAACCAATTTTTTTTTTAACAAACTCAAAGAAATTCACTGTCATGGCTGAACATTTGAAATCATCTGTGAGAAATTAGGTTTGAAAACCACTGAAGCAAATTAAAAAAAATAAAGGGAGTTGAAAAAGGCATAAATAAATGCAACAGATGCATTTAAATGTTCTATTGATTTATTAAACGGAATTTCAATATATAAATAAATGCATAAATTTTGAGGTTGAAACTGAAAATTTAAAAGGTTTATACATAAAAAATATGTTATAACTTTAAGCTTCTATTTGACCAATTTCTAGAGAAATTTGTCAAATAAGGGCCATTAGTACAACTGACGGATAGTTAACTTTAGGATTTTATTTTAAGCGGCGCATACACCTTTCAATTCAATTGTCAATTAAGTCTTTCAATTGTATTGTTTCTTAGCCACGCACTTCTTAAACTGAATTGAAAGATTTTCATTCAGCTATCAAATTCAATGAAATTATAGACAACTTTAATTTTTAATTTAACTTTTTCTTTGCAAAAGAGCTAAATATATAGATTTTGACAACTGATGAAGAGACTCGAGCACATACAGCACAATCGAGTCGAAAGGTCTACTAGCTAATATGAAAAAATCAAAATCGTTTAATATTTCTTCAACCAACTAGACAACTGCCAAACAACCGATTGATTTGGACAACAACCGATTCAGTTGCCAATTGAGCGTAAAGGGCCAAATAAACCACACAAACTGTTTGCCAAACATGTCAACATTTTAGATTCGTGCAAACATTTTTGTTCGTTTGTTTGGGTGTTTGCTAGTTTGTACAAATATTTGAAGCATGTGCAAATATTGTGCATGTAAATTTTGTCGTTTCAATGAAATTTTTGCAGCGTGAAGTAGTGGAAGAAGAAGCACAAAAAGTGAATCAAGAGAATTTGTTCTTGTAATAATGTTTAGAATTACGTAAAAGGGTACCTTTACTGTGGAAATTAAAAAAAAAACAAATATTAAAAAAAACAGAATATCAAGAAATAAAGGGTAAAACAATTTGTATCTTGCAAACTTCATAAGGCGAGCAAATTGCCGCAACACAATGGCCATCTACTCGCATTGAAACTAAAGAAAAAGTGATTAATTTGTATTTGTATGTGCGATTAAATTACATTTGCATGTGTTGTATTTGTATGGTTGGGGTGCAAGCGGAATGCGTGTGTTTGGCAAGCAGTTTGCGTAGTTTATTTGGAGCGCTTTACAGATAATTTCTTTTATATTACAAGTTGATGTTTAGCCTGAAAAGTTATTGATAACTTAACAGCAGGTTTATCTTCATGATCAATTTCAAAGTTAACTTTAAGCATTTGAAGCTGCCATACGAGGGCGGTTCGGAAACTTCTTAGCCTATCAATGAAAGAAAATATTTATTTTTCAAAAATATTTTTATTTTTCAATATAATCTCCTGAAACTTCAATACACTTAGTCCAACGCTTTTCTAGCAATTCTATCGTATATTCTGCTGGAAATATTGTAACTTAAGTTGTAGAAATGGGAAAAATTTAATGGTGACTTTATCGTTCACTTTAACTAATGTTAAGGTTAACTAACAAGAAACTTATCGTTAAGTTGTAATAATGGACGTAAGATTTTAATAAAAAACATTTTTTATGAATAAGACAGTATAAGAATAAGAAAATGAAGTAAAAAATTAAACATTTTTTAAAACAATTTTAAGCAAAATTTTTATGAAATGTATGTTTTCTTTTCTTTGCAGGTAAAATTGATTGAACGTCTTTAAAAAAAAAAGACTTTTAGTCTTTGCGTTTCTGCTTTGTTTTGTAAAACTTATGGTAACCTTTTCTTCCCTCCTCCCCTGTCACGTAACTTTGCTTAAGCCTGCAAGACATGTGAGTCAATAATATTTAATTTCCTTAAAATTCCAGAAAAATTAAAAATTCGAAACATTAATAAATTTAAACAAAACTAAATAATTGTCTAAAATTTCAGCTACATAATAAAAATTTAATAAAAATTTTATTAATAATAATTTATTTAAAGACAATAAACGAAAAACAGCAACAGTTTGCATAACACTTCAAGTGTTGTAATATCGTCGATTTCAGTCGTTTACTTGCACTTTTAAATGATCATTTGGTGTAAAAAAAAGAAAAAAAATCGAAGCAAAAAATTTAAGGTCATTTAACACATTTAATTGATTGCACTGACGCACAGTGTCCCTTCTCCTTGTTTGTGTTTATGTGTGTATGCATGTAAACATGTGTGTACGTAAGTACATATGTTTGCATACATAAATTTTTTCCAATAGAGATACCAACGTCTGTCTGTACGAACACAGTGAGTAATAAAATTTGTTTATATGTGTTTAATTTTCCGCAAAAGTATCTGTCAGAGCCAGAGATTTAAAAGAAGGAAATGATTTTGCAATTTAAAGTCGTTTAATTTAATACTTTAAAGGAATAATTTTGCTGAATTCTCTTAATTTATTATTTGCTTTAAACTTCTGAAATAACAATTCCTTTTAATTAAATTTAAAAAAATTTATAATATGAGTATAATATGAGTTTCACGATCTCGAACATTTACGTTCACAAGCATTATGTGAGATGACAACGTTTATTATTAATTTATCTTCAAACTCAAGCGCATAATTCTTTATTATTATTATTTTTTGTGTCTACGATCTCAGGAGATAACCCATACACATGCAGTACATTGTTCCTGAACTAGGAAAATTGATTATGAGAAGGAGGAAAGATGGAGTAGAGTTTGTGAACGTTTGACTTGAACCTTTCAATGTTGTAGGTGGTATAAATAGTAAACAGATCGGATGGAGTGAAGTACATGTTATACCGTTTCAAAACACCAAGGCACTTGAATGCTTCTTTAGAGACATGAAAAATGTGTTCAGTTCAGCGAACATCACACTGTATCTTCATTCCAAGAACATCAAGAGCATTCGATTCCTCAGTATTTATACCATCCATGAGTATAAATAAAGCAGCATTTGCGGGCGTGTGTTAATAAACAACACTGGGTCTTACAAGCGTTGAAGGTGACCCTGTTTTTACGACCCCATTCTGAGGTCAATAGAAGATCACTATTTAGTGAGTCATTCATATTTTGCCTCTTGGCAGCGATGTCGGATAGACTGGACCTATAACTGAATGAGTACAAATGTCTCTAATCCGTGAAAGAGTGGATAGAGTTGGAAAGTTTGATATAGAAGGTCGTTGAGAAAAATTAGAAATAGGGTAGGAGAAAGGACGGAGCCTTGCGGTACCCCTGTATTAATCTTGAACACGTTTGATATAACAACCAGTTGATATAACAACTAGTATAGTGCGGCCTCTCGAGAAAAGTCATCACCGACATCAAAAGCAGTAAGTTTTGCCAGTTGTGCAGCATGCGACACTCTGGCAAATGCTTTGGAATTATCCAGAGTTACCACTTTACTTTAACCAAAATGATAGATTAAGTGGCACCATTTTTCCGAGAGATATGTCAAAAGATCGCCAGTAGAGCCACCCTTACGAGAGCCATATTGACGATCACAAATTAATTTATGTGACTCTAGATACCTCACAAGGTAATAGTTTCCCTTACTTTAAAAAGCGGAGAGCAAATTGCGTGATTCTTTTCAGGGTTGTTTGCCTCACCTCATTTGGGAGTTGGTATTACATTAGCAGCCTTCCAGCATGATGGTAACTCACCAACATGGTAAAGAATGCTGAAAAGCGTGCTAATGTACGTGAAAGCGTAGAGTAACACTGCTTCAAGACCAGTGGTGGAATGCCATCCAGGAGTTATATTTATGTCGAGAGGTTGGCCAAAACCCTTTTAACTGTTTGAACCCGGAACAATATCTTTGGTAGTGTTACACTGCTTACACACACGGAAAGTTTTTTTTTTCCAAAGTCTTGAGTTTGGTGATGGCAAGGGAAAGAAGAATGACTATCTTACATTCTTTATTCTCCCTAGCCACTTTGCAAAGTAAACTTGCTGTGTGTAAAAGCTGTGTTTCAGAAACTCTTTCGAGCTTGGGAAGTGGTTGACTGCTTTCCGGCAAGTAGGAATTGTTTGCAAAAATTTCAGCGAACAAGTGAGCACTGTTAACTGGGCCGGTGAATGCTTGGTCATTCTTTAAAAGAATTGGCATTGATGAACTAGCATTGCTACTTACTCTCTTAGCGAAAGACTAAAAGGTTTAACTGACCCGGAGAGCTGTAACGACCTTAGGACGAAGACGCTGCTAGCGAAGAAGACTTTCTCCCGTTCCAAATAATTTCAACTTTCGAGATCGTTTCATTTCAATTTTTAGTTTTGCTCAAGTGCAAGCAATTTTTATTTTTGTGTAAGATAAATAATTTAAAATTATTTTTCCTCTTAATTTAATTTTAAAAGTGAGTTCGAATTTTCGAATATATATTTAAAAAAAAAGAATTAAAAGAAAAATGTTTCTATTAAATTAAAATGAATTTTGACATTCGAATTTTCGAACATATTAGGATAAACAAATTTATGTTTTTTAAATCATAGTATTGAAAGTTAAAGCATTGGCCATTGTTTTAGCTTCTATATGAACTTGGTTTTCTAATTTGAAAACTCGTGTTTGATTTCGAAATTTCGAACAATCATTAAAACTTTGCACAGAAAGCAAAATATTGATCATATTATACTTTCTTTTTAGGTTTAGTTATATATCTTAATGACTTTTCTTTAAGAAAAATTATAAATTTGCTAAATTGCGAAATAATTTCGAGTTTTCGAACATGTTGCCAAAGCCTATAATTTTTGTTAAAGAACGCACTTGCTGCAACTTATATTTTTTAACATTTAACTTATTTAACTAAAATAAAAATATTGCTTTTGATATTTTAATAATATTTTTATGTTCTTTATATACAAATTTTATAATTTTTTTATATACAATACAATTTTGTAATTTGTATTAAAGAATTTGCGTTTTCGAACATGTTAAATAACGCTATTAATTTGAGACAAGCTCCGAAAATGTTCAAGATATTTTGTTAATTTCTACAGCTAATAATTATTAGAAATAATATCTATTTAAAATCGACATGTTTGTAATCGACTTCAAAGTTTCGAATAAACAATAAAATTATTGTGGCTTTTAATAATTTCGAAAATAGAACATTTTTCGTATGTGACAAGCTTTTAATCAAAATTTACCTCCGTAAAGGTTTTTGGGGAAAACCACATGTTTCTGTAATAAACCAAAAATACGAGCTTGAGGAAAAAGGTTATAAATTTCTAGAAATGCCAACAAAAGCAAATTGTGTTTACATTCCTTTGAGGTTCTGCTTTAAAGTTCCCAGCTGCATAATGACTTGATTGGAAATCGAACCAGAAAAAATGTATGAATTTTTAAAAAGAGCAAAATATATTTCATTGCACTATTAAACCAAAAATGCTGGAAAAAAATGCTTACAAATGCAAAAGAACATGGAGAATAACGAACAGTAAACTGTTTAAATAATGGATAAAAATAAAATGTTAAAACAAGATGAAAAAATACGAAATTAAGTAAAAACAAATGAAAAAGTTAACTTTATAGAAATACTTTTTCCTTTTATAAAAATTAAGTTTAACTTTATTTTACATTTTGAAGCTGTTTTTGTGTTATTACATTATACATATCGCTCCTTTATTGCAACACAGTCATAACGCAAAAAAGCTTGTTTCGAGAAAAACACATTTCAAATTTTTAGTTTCCATACAAGCCTTGGAAAATTTTTTTGAGAAAATATCTCCTAAAGGAAACACTTTAAAGGCAATTCAAATGAAATTTTGGTACAATATAAAAGGTAATACTGTTAACAATTCTGCATTGTTAACTCGAAAAGCTCATTTTTTGAGATATGACTATGTTGCAATAAAGGAGCGATATATACGCCATTCTTTCGTTTCTCTTTCGCTTCATTCTTATTCATGTTATCGAATTTATTTATTTATTTATGACTGCGTTTTGCGAAAGCATTGTTGCCATTGGCATTGGAGGAATGTTTTAATAAAGCCAGAAAAGAAAGAGTTGAGTAAATATTGAAAGGAAAACAAAAGCGAAATTTTCATTTATGGAACAATAAATATTCGAAAATGAAATTAAAAATAATATAAAACCATAATAATTCGAAATAAGTTAAAGGGACTTAAAATGAAATAGTAAAGAATTGGTATTGAATCTGGAATCTGTAGCAATGTAATAAATAATGCAATTCTCATAGATATTGACTAGAACAAAATCCATATTAATG
Source organism: Thecocarcelia acutangulata (assembly GCA_914767995.1). Lineage (NCBI taxonomy): Eukaryota > Metazoa > Arthropoda > Insecta > Diptera > Tachinidae > Thecocarcelia > Thecocarcelia acutangulata. Next base: position 13,848,479 of record OU612094.1, read on the forward strand.
TATTTCGTTTGATTGTAAATTCAATCTGGGCGAAGTTCGACTTTTACTACTTCTAAAAGCCAAATTTTTTTTTGTGCGAATGTGTTAAATAAAATTGACAGAAAACAAGAAAATCTTTTTAAACACCCCAGAATATTGAATGGCAAAATATCCATAAAAAAAGACAGGGAGTGTTTAAAAATTCTTTTTTTGTTTACTGCAATTGCTTTTATTCTAAAAACTGTCATTTAAGCAAATTACAGGTTTTGTTTTGTTTTCTCTTTTGCAAAAAAAAAAAAAAAAATAAAAAAATACAATTTACATGAAACTTTGCATACGAAACAAAACTGAAACTATCAATTACTGTCAGTTTAGAGTTCTTGACTTCTTTTTAACACAAAATTAAATGAATTAGGAAAAGAAGCTTAAAATTTTTATAAGATCGACAACAGTAATATTAAACAGAAATGTAAAAAGTTTCAGTGTAATCAGCTGCCAATATTCACACACAAATAAAAAAAAAAAGTTACTAGAAAAAGTTGTGAGGTTTTAGTAGAACTAAATTGCTAAATTGTATCGCTAGAGATTGAACTTTCCATTAAATATTTCTAATAACAGAAAATTTCCTAATAGAAAATTTCATAGTAATTTTTAAATAATCTAAATTGTAAGATAGCAAATTATTATACAGCGTGAAATCGAGACAGGATGACAAGATTGATTGTAAAGCTATGTACACATGGTTGTCAGATGTCGCAACATTGTTAGATCTGGCAACATGCTGACAATGTAGTGACAATGAAAAATTGTGCCGCCGAAGTAAATTGTGTGTTCAGACGATCGTAAGAAAATCTTACAATTTCATTGTCAGACTATGGTCTGACAAATAATTCATCTGACAACAAAAATTGTCAGTTCACACGCTTGTCAGATTGTTAGATGAAAAAACTGCCAGATATGTTGTAAGGCATTGCCGCTTATGTATATCAACAACCATCTGTTTGGCAGTGCTGTCCATCAAACTTTTGTCTGACAATGATGCCCATGTCAGGTGCATTAATTTTATACATCTGACAATTAGAACTGAGCGACGTCTAACGCTTGTCAGATGCTTTACAACATTGTCGTCTTACAATTGATTGACAATGGTTTTTCTGACAAACTTGTAAGTTAAAAATTGCCAGTTCACACGATTGTAATACATTTTCAGACAATTTTACTGGCAATACTGTAAAATCTGACAACCGTGTGTACGTAGCTTAACCAGCAAGGAGAAACATCGGGAAAAAATACCAGGGCTTGTGTGAATAAAAACATTTAACATGCTTTTTTAGATTTTTTTCTCTAATTTTTCTCATGCTGGTTACAATTCTTATTACCCTGTTTAAATTCTCAATAATTTATTTAGATTGTTGGGATATAAAGCTGAATGTTTGATAATATCTTTCAAAAATTTGCAAAGTCTACTAACGATTAGGGTAACTCCTATGAAATGTCGACATACAAACTTAGAAAACAAGCTATTTATTATTTTTTGATTGGTAAAATTCTTTCCTGAAAACATAAAAAAGATGATAGATTTTCCAAAAGTTTAATGTCCCAAAATTTCTTTTACAAGAGCAAGGATTCATTTTCCATAGAAAATGTTTATGTGATGTTTGCAGAACACAGACGCGCGGCTCGTTTAAAATGTTTGTATGAAATGCACTCAATCTTAATGTCGTCGAAAACTGTTTATAATGCAAGATAGAAAATTGATAATTCACTTATAGTAAATAAGAGTGGTATAAATTTTCAAGTTGGCAACACATTTTTAACTGGTGGCCATTTTGTCAGCTGTTAAGTGAATTATTTATAGTTTGATTTGACATTTCGAGAGCCACAAGATCACCTATCAAGGCGTAGATTCGGTCAATGAAATCAAGATTGCCATTGATCACGATTTTCATAAGTGATTTTTGTTTAGCAGTGAAGTTCACTTTTGTTTCAATGGATTCATTGACGTGATCAAAACTGCCGTAATTGGAGTGATCATAATCCTAAAGTGTATGTTGAAACAATGTAACTTCGGGAAAAATTGACTGCTGGGAGTGTCCTATGAGCTGGTAGAATCATTGATTCGTACGCCTTTAAAAACTGTGTTCTTTGGAAGGTAACAGTTCAGGGTAATCGCCATGATTACTAACTTCTTCGTTCATTAATTGTACAGCCATGATATTACAGGAGCTGCGGTATCAACAAGACGGCGCAATATAACGTTTAGTGAAACGTTTAGTAACCGCATGGTTTCACGATTTAGCCACATGAATTGTTCGATTTAACACCACTAAGCTAATTTTTGTGGGGATATGTGAAATCGCTAGTCTCTACGCCAACGTGATTGGCGTAGAGACTAGCCTAGAGATATGGCCACATAAGATTAGACTATATCCTAGCTAGTCGTGGCGCTCATTTACAAGAAGTCATATCGTCTATAAAAACTCCCTATATTTTATAATCTAATGAATATTTTTCATTACAACATTTTTTATTGAATTTTTTACTGAGGAATTTTATAAAAAAAAATCTTAAAATCGATTTTTCCATTCTTGTTAAGAATGTTTCCAATAAAATCAATGTTTTCTCTCAATTGGCTGCATTTTTGTATCTTTGCAAATATTTTCCATAAAATTTATGATTAAATCATCAGAGCAACTGCTTTTATAAATAGCAACTAAATTTGTTATTGCTACAATTAAAAATAATTATTGTTTTTCATTTAAGATATTTTGTATTTCATTCGAAATATAAGTGACTGCCATTGAAATATACTTATCAGTTTCAAGCGACACACAAACCAATTAATTAATAAATGACCCCTGCAGTTTAAATTTCATTTGAGTTGTGATTTCATCACGATTATGGAATTGAATTTTTAAATGGAATCAAATGAAGTTCTCAATGGCAAAAACGAATGAAGCTCAAATTTTAGCTTTGGGCTAAAATAAATGAAATGGGTTGAACGAATGGGAATGTTCAGAACTAGAATGAGAAAATTAAATATCTAGTTTTCACTTATGACTTATAAAAAGACTTTTCACTACTAAATCTTATGTTACACTAGTTGTGGTTGTTTAGATTTAAGTTTAAGTTGAATGTAAATCATCTCCTTATCATATCAATTTGTATATCTACGAGTAGTTAAATAGTTACAACCCCCTTCTGCAGATATCAGTTCTTATTAATTGGGTTATTACAATTTATCGACTGTAAGCGCATATTAGCGCTGAAGGACCTGATGAAAACCACCTATTGTAAGATTATATGCAGTCGAGACAATGCGCACATTGGCTTTGGTGGTGTCTTACATCACGCCATCGAAAGCTGAATTTGTTGCCGGATTATCTCATGCTGAAGGGAATGATCATGCATTCAGTGATCAGGCTAATGGCCAGCGAGAAGCGTAGTGGGACTTCCGGTGAAGGGTGGTTACTCCAATACTGTTGTCACCAATACTACCCCAATCAACCCCCCGGCGAATAGGGTTTGCCTTGGCGTAGACCAAACCAGAGCATTCTGTTTTCTGTGGTATAGAGGGAAAGGAGTCACTCGTTGTAGCAAACAAAACTCTAGGAAGTCACATGATTTATGTTGTGTTAAGGATTTCCGTAACCCTTACCAAGGATATAAGTTGGCAGAACGTGGATCAGCATGCCCCCGGATGATTATGCTTGCAGTTCATGCTTGGCACCTCCGCCTTCCTGCGGTTTAAACCTAAAGTCGCATTATTCCTGAAGATTGTGGTGCAGGGTTTTCCGGGGGCTAAGTACCCCCCTAAGTGCTGTTTTCACATATATTGTAAGGAACCAGTGGTGATGGTTAGAAGAGTGAGTTGCTTCAAAGGCTGATGCTTTTAGTAGGCTTCATTCTACCAGCTCATTAAGCCTTGTCGTCCATTTATTTATGCGAAATTGCATACAGGAGGGATTAGTAGACCCGAACTCTTAAGCAATAGGTTTGCATATAGGGCTACAAACATGTATATAGTAGCAAGTTACGACCTGTGTGGGCCTGGTAACCCTGGGAAGGCTCACATAGGTCCGTGGCTTTACTCCAACATTAGATTAGGCCTTAAATGCGGGCGCTGATGCAAATCAATTTCACTATTACCCGTAAGGTGATTAGACCTAATTTTGACCCCTACGGTATTGGGAGTAGCCGGTATAGATCGTCCAGAGGACGAGGTTTAGATTCTTACAGATGAATGCAAGTCGAACTTGGAAGCTGGTTGGAATATCTGTATCTGCAAGTATTAAAGGAAGCTTACTTTTAAGCTGCGAAATAAATGAAGCGTAATATAGGAGGAAATCATTGATCAAATCAGCTATCAGTCGTAGACGTATAATAAATCTTTAGTATAGGTATATGGGGAGGATATCCGACTTTGTAAGGATAGGATGGCAGAGTTGAATGCGCTAACTGGGATCTATACATCATCCGGTTGGGTTCGTGATTGTAGGATGTGTCTTAATAAGATAGCGAGACATTTGAACCATAACCTATGACACATTGAGTTTCCGAAAGCATATTAGCGCATGAACTTGCAAACTCTGTGGTCCCGTTGAAACAAGGACTCGATGGAGGGAATCCCGCTTATCAAACTAGCAAAAACCAGCTACAATGCCATTTTTAGCAACTGCTCAGGACAGATCGTACAGTAATGTTACCTGACGAGTATCTTTTCTTATCTAGCACCAGTACTTAGAGGATAACCCCTACATATGTAGTGCATTAGAACTAGGAAAATAAGTTGCGAGGAAGGGGAAAGAGAGAGTAGTGTTTTTCTCTTTGAACATAATTCCCCGGGCAATCGACCACAAATAGAAGAACTCTGGATGATGAATGCGTATTACGTATAAATATGCGAGTTTCGGGAACAAGATCCCTAATCTTGTCAGAGCAAAATCTATTGTAATAACAATAAAACAGAGAAATGCACTTTATACTGCAACGATATTCCAGTGAGTCAATAAAGTTGTATCCCCTACTGTCACCAATAAGCTTCTTGGCCTTCTCCTGCCTATGGCCGAGTAACCCTAAAATAGATTTTGATGCACCTTCGCAAATATGAGAGTTGTATTCTATTTTCTATCAGATATACTAGGTGGTATAAATGGTAAGAAGATCGAATGGAGTAAAGTAAATCTTACACCGTTCCTAAAGCCGAGGCACTTAAATGCTTATTTAGAGACATTTAAAATGTATTTAGTCCAGCAAACATCACACTATATTTTCATTCCAACATCCGATTCCATAATATTTATACCATCCATGAGTACAGATGAAGCAGCAGTAGCGGTTGTTTGTTTGTGCAGATTTGTGTCTGAGGAATATTAAAATTTATTTTTACACACTCCAGAAAGTCTCTTTCTTAATATCTAGAATTAGTACTCCTCTCCTGAGGTCTTATCGTTTGTCATCTAATATTTTATTGATGGTCCTTCCAGCCGGATCTTTATTCAACTCCTTACTGCGCATTGGTGTTATTTCAAACCCCAAAAATTTTGTATTTATTTTATATTCTTATTTATGTTTATGTAAGCAACAAATCTTGAGAGATTTCTTTTTATAAATTAAGATTTATTAAGAAAAACACTTGAAAGAATCACCAATACCCAATGACAACTATTACAGACAAAAACTTCAACTACTCGTATTTCAATGAAATAGAAAAAAAATCTTCTTCAAGGCAAAACAAAAGTTCAGAAGTTTATTAAACAGTCAGAAGTTTATTAAACAGGAAAGCCAGAAAAGCTTCTAACAAAGGTTACACAAACCCTTCACAGTACATGTTTTATAGATTAAAGTCTTTAAACGTCACTTGAAGTTCACTTTGGTTATTCCTTTTTGTTAGTCATTCCCTTAAACGTTTAGTGTAGAACCGACCTAAAATACCCACAAACCACCCACTTAAGTGAAACACAATGAAAACCACTAACCCCCTCTTTGAAAAGTTAATTTTTTCCTTTAATTTTTATACATTTTTTAATCCTGTTTTTTTTACAATATCTGTTTATAGCAGAAAACTTAAATGTAAGAAAAATGTGAAAACATTTAAAAATGATTTTAAAGCAGTTCTCTGAAGGCAGAATGAAGTTAATGAATTGTATGCTCGTAAAGTACTACTTTTTCATTAAGAAATTTTGTAATAAACTAATACTGCAGTGTATATAAGACATAACGTAAGTATAAGAGGAAAAATTCAATAGAAGAGTTTGAAGTTTGTCAGCAAAATACGTGCCACACCTCACCTCTGTCAACTGAGATGCAGCGCAAAGCTCAATTATCATATTTTCAATACTATTAATAATTCATTGATAGCAAAGAATTTGTGGAAAATGATATTGGTGCAATTTCAGGGCAATAGGAGTATTTAAATAATTTTTTACAGTCGGTACATTAATTAATGTCATTGAAAAAGAGGAACCTCGATACTGCTGTTTCGTTTTACTAAATTTTACCTATTTTAGGGATAAATTAATAATTTCATTGGATTTAGGTTAGTGTTCAAAGTTTTTTTATATGCAAGTAATATCCGTGTTTCTTCTATATTACTAATTAATTTAGCATATTAAAAGCTTCTACCGAATTTTTAGCTTCTATTCTGGCAACACTGTTTCGTATTTTGTAGGAGTAGTGAAAATATTTGCATGCTTGTTTGTGTCATTGTTTATTTCTTTATGTGTGTTGTACTCCTTTTAAATGCAATGTGACGTCTAAGGATTTTTTTTATTCTAAACAAATTTTTCAGTTTCTTTTGTTGTCATTAAGGTTTTATATCCTCGTTGTTTTTGTACTCTTGAAAAAGTATATAAAATATATAAAGTATATAAAATATATTGAAAAGGCAGGGTTGGCAGTTTTGAATTCGTGATATGAATCAAGTACATATATCATTATTTATTTATTTTTTAAGACAGAATAATGACGAGTATTTTGTAAACAATATTTTGACAAATTTACGCAAAGAAAACAAAAGACAGCTGCCCTGCTTCCAATTGTTTTCTTTATTTTTTTAATGGCAAATGAAAATATAATTTTTTTCGAGTTTTTCAATCACTGTGAATGGAACGTATAATATGTTATTTATATATTATTCAGTGCAAGCAGTGCTGTTCAGAATATTTTCAAAGTGTTTCGCTCTAAACAAAAAAAAAATTGTAGCTTGCTTTTTTTCAAAAATGTGTGCGGAAATATGTTTATTTTTACATATTTTGCGCAAAACACGTGTTTTCTATGGAAACTCACCATAAAACGTAATATTGTTAAGAATTTTTGACACATCTAACCCACTGTGCAGCTGTTGATAAGATAAAACTATGATAAGATAAAACTAAAAACATAATATACAAACAAACAAACATATATGATTTAAAGTACGTAAAATTCCAAGTGAATCAGCTACTAATCAAAGTGAATCCATTATTAGGTGGATGCATCGGTGAATTCGATTAATATGGCGGCACTTCCTCTGTCAAGTTTTGTTTTTCTTTTTCGGCGCCATTTAAATTTTTGTACATGTTCTTTACCAACTACTTTTGACAGCTGAAGTGTGAATTCGCCTTTTTACACAAACAAAATACCTGTTGTTTTTTTATTGTTGTATTGTTGTAGCGAAGCGGCTACCTTGTTTTTTGTATCATGGTTACAAATGATGTTGTTGTTTTTCCTATATTCTTGGTATTCGTTTTATTATTGTGTGTTATTGTGACTTGTTTATTATTCGTAAGCATGTGTTTAAATATGTATATGCGAAAGAAATACATTTGTACATAATGAACCAATAGAAAATGCATATCGATTGTAGAAACTCATTAAGACGTAAAAATAGCAGGCAGGTGGACGGCAACGAGTCCGTTTTGTTTTAGTTTCTTTGTGCTAGACAGTCATAAGTCAAAGTAAGCAAGTCTAGAGTTTTGGTATCAAGTGTAAATAGAGTTGCGAATTATTTAAGTGCAGTATAGCGAACAGGTGTGTGATTCATTATTTCATTTGCAATTGAAGAATCCGCAAAAGCATTTTTAAAGGCGAAAACGTACGCAATATGATAAAAAAGTTCAAGCAGAAAGTAGAAAACCTCCTCACTTTTCGCTGGCACAATTTTTCTGGACAAAAAAGAGAAATAGAAGAAAAAAAAAAACACCTGAATTTAAGTTATGCCGTATAAGAATGCCGCCTAAATAATGAAACAGAATATGACCGCAACTTCCATTGGAACGACGGCTGCAATTTCACACACTGTCATTTTATGTTCTTATCTTGTTAGGTAAAAAAAGCTTTTTTTGTATTCTTATTTTTCTTTGGTTTTGTTTACAAAATCTATGAAATTTACTAAAGGTATGGTGTTATTGTTGAAAGCTTTTCTGCTTCAAAATGACAGCATAGGAAAAATCACTGTCATAATAAAATATATTTTATTTTACGACCGCATTCTCTGCCCCAGTTTTATGTTAAAATGTATGGAATACAGCGTCAAGCTTTAGTTCTGTTTCATCATTAAATCCTACATAAAACTCATTATATTTTTTAAATAAAAACTTTTCCATACCTGAAATATTTTGCAATACATAAATATATTTCCCTTTTGTTTCCTACTTTAAATATTATTGTTTGCGTGAGAGTATGTATGTGAGTGTTATGGTATTGGTTACGTGCAAGAAAGCCTGGCAGACGTCCAGACTTATTGGCGCCATTGTCATCATAAAAGTTTAGCACTGAAAATGTAGAAAATCTAAAAAGAAAATACAGAAAAAATCTATTAAAACTATTTTCTTCTATTTGTTTGTAAAGATATTACTGTTATAAATTATTTAAAGAAACTTGACTAAAGGTTTCAATTTTCAATAAAAGATAATACTGAAAAGTTATTTAAAAAACAAGAAGTTTTTGCTTTAAATAATATCCTAAAAAAAAAGATAGTTCGTACAGATATGTTTTTAAAAAGGTACTTTGGTCAGCTGATTTTGCCAACATATGTAACATACATGTGTACCAACATAACAGAAAAAAATGCGATAATCGAACATACGAGGGCGGTTCGGAAACTTCTTAGCCTATCAATGAAAGAGAATAGTTAGTTTTCAATATAATCCCCTGAAACTTCAATGCACGCGTTGGACTACGCTTTTCTAGCAATTCTATCCGTTGATTAAAATAGTTTTCCTCAAGGTCTCAAAAATAGTGGTTTACAACTATAATTGCATCTTCATTTGAGATAAAACGCTTTCCAGCAAGGAATTTTTTTTCAGATTTGGGAACAGTTAAATGTCACTGGGAGCCAAATCTGGGGAATAAGGTGGGTGGTCAAGCAACTCGTACTTTAATTCGTTGATTTTAGCCATTGTTAAAACACTCTTGTGCGCTGGTGCGTTGTCTTAATGAAAAATTATTTTTTTGTGTTGTACGTTGAAGGACGTTTTTCTCGAATTTGTACATTTAATTGATCCAAAAGGTTGCAATAGTTCTCTGAATTTATTGTTTTACCGTTTTGCAGATAGTCAATCAATAAAATATCTTTGAAGTCCCAAAAAACCGTTGCCATAACCTTACCAGCCGATTGAATAGTTTTTGCCTTCTTCGGGGCACTTCCTCCAGCTTCAGTCCATTGTTTAGATTGTTCTTTTGTCTCTGGAGTATAGAGGTGGATCCATGTCTCATCAACAGTTATGAAACGAAGCTTAAACTCCATTTTATTTCGCTTAAAACGATCCAAACAAGCTTGAGAAATGTTCATTCTTAAGCCTTTTTGGTCGACTGTTAACAAATGCGGCACCCATCTTGCAGAAAGCTTTTGCATCTGTAGTTCTTCATGTAAAATTAAATGCACTCGATCATTTGAGATGCCCATATTATTAGCTATTTCACGCACTTTTATTCGTCGATCATTTAATACCATATCATGGACTTTGGCTACAATTTTTATTGTTGTTTTTGGACGTCCACTACGTGGTTCATCTTCAAGGCTTGTACGACCACGTTTAAATTCAGCAACTTTTTTCGTTTATACCACGCTTTTTGCACTAGGCTAAGAAGTTTCCGAACCACCCTCGTACGTAGCCCTCAATATTTGAAAATAACGGTTATTTCTTTACCAGACCATGTAAATACATTTGAGTGAATTGCTGAGAGATAGGAATAAAAGCTTCACTAAGAAAAGGTAGCCGATTTTGTTTTGGTTGTGAAATATTATTTAAGCGTTTTTATTTCTGAATTCTCATTAATTTATTGAAAATAATACCATAAATGGTTAAATGTTGGAAAATATTTTTCAAAGATTTCGAAGTCTACTGATGATTAGGATAACATCTACGAAATGTAGACCTATATACAGCTAGGAAACACATAAAGGTACTTTTTTAAAATGTTCCTGTTTTGAAACGCTGCTTATTTTTGCAAAGGTACTTATTTTGAGAATGTACTTTTTTGAACAAGTATTGTTTGAAAACTGTATATAAAAGATTTCGTTTAAAAAGCTCCTTTCTTTTGTATAAAAATTCTTTCAAAAAATTTTGTGTTCCAGAAATATACTTTTAGGAAAAAATATGACTTCTTTAAAGTCTTTTTTTAAACACAACTATTTTTTTTGTTTTGAAAAAATTGTATTTTAAAAAATATAAAGTTATGTTTAACAACAAAAAGTGCATTTTTCGTCTACTATAAACTAAAAAAATCTTACTTTATTTTCAAAAGCCGGCTTTAAAGTTAAACAGAGAAAAATATGTTTTTAAGTAAATGAATACAACTCTAAATAAATCAGCTGTTCGCCGTCAAATAATAGAATGTAAAAAAATAAATTATTTTTGTGAAAATTAAGCAAAAATTGGTATAAATAAAAATTTAAAATATATTTATGTATATAAAATGTGTACATTGAAGACTTGTGGTCGACTTTGCCATAATTTATGATTATCGGGTGGAAAGAAGACCCAAAATATATAAGCAAAGTTTTGATCCTTTTGAATTTGCCACTGTCCAGTTAGCCTCTCGTTCCCTTTTATATCGACCCTGTCAATAATAACGCAAACACACAGAACAATTTTACAATTGTAACTAGTTTATAATAGCTTCTGAAAACTTCTTTCGTTTTTAATTTTTATTCAAATTTGTTGACCATTTGTTTTTCATTTTTTTTTTAATTTTGCCTGTCAGCTGATCAGAGATGCCACGTTTATATTTTATTAGATTGTATGCCAATGTTCAATGAATTTGACTTTTGTCACCCATTTAGAGCCAGTTCAGCTTAGAACCAACTTTAATTTTGACTATAGTTGAAAAAAAGTTAGCAGCAGATGCTAGAATTTAAGTTGTTTTTAAAAAGAACTGACTTTAGTGTTTGCCTATAGTTATAGCCCATTGTTTTTGGTTGTGTTCTTCAAGGTTATTTTTTCAAAAGGTTGGTTTTTCATTCAATACCTTTTTAAAAAATTATTTTTATCAAGAGTACTATTGTGAAAAAATATTATTTTTTTGAAGGCGCTCCAGCAAAACGAACTTTTGAAAAAGGCTGTATTATAGAAAAAAGATAAATGATACGAACTTTTCAAATTTTTTTTCTTTTGGCAGCTTTTTTGGTTTTTGGAAGAGTATTTGGTTCTTTTTTGAAATCAACTTCATCTGCTTATTTATAAGAATTTTTATAGTTTTTGCTCATTTTTGATGCTTTTTAGAATCTGTGTGAATTTGAACAAATTGTCATCTTATCTTGCAGTAACTTTTATTGAAGAGATGTACAAGTATTGTTCAACAATGAAAAACTAAACTTCAAAACAAGTGTTAATCACAAAATTATCTTGTATTACAAGGGATTTAGTGCTGATTAAGACGTCGTTGCTTGTTCTTCTTTTTTTCAAAATAGAAACAAATTAGCTGTCTGTGTATAAAATTACATCAAGTAAAACTTTTGCCAAGATTTTAAAACAATTCTTGTGTATTTTTCTGCAGAAAAGAAAAAAAAACTCTAAAAATTCCTAGACAGTAAGATGATTAACAAGACAAACAGCAGGCAGCATCGGCAGAACAGCTTCAGGTATCTTGTTTTAGTTAATTTTTGAAAAATGTGCTTGCTTTCATTTTTGTTGTTATCGTTGTCATTCAAAACTATTTGGATTATTTTGATTCGTTGCACTTTCTTTATCATTTAAATAAGCAATTTAAAAACGGTTTTCTTTATCAATCCCTGCAGTGCTTTGAAGATTGTTTCGAAGTTTTGCGTCACAGCTTAAAACCTGTAATTCTATTGTGTCGGCAAATGCGCAGAAGGGTGAGGGTGAGAGGGGGGAGGGAGGTGATTTAAAAACATTTTTAAAATTTTGGTTTTTTTTTTTTTTTTTTTTTTTTGTGTAATCTTAAGCCCTTTTTCATTATTACATGATTGAATTTATAATTTTATTATTTAAATGAATTTCAGTAGTTTTGATTACCACGATTGTTATTTTGCAATTTCATTATTATTCTTTTCATTGTTCAAGTGTTAGATAATTTTTCTCGTGTTTGAAATTGAATGGGTGCGAGAAACGTGATTATGTCATTATGATCGATATCGATGAAAAAGGCAATAAATTAAAATTTATAATAAAATGTTATTGATTTTACTACTTTAAAAATTTTAAAACAAAAAAAAAAAAGTGCCGCTTTACACTAATCAACTATTGTATCTCAAACTTTGATTTTACTGTGAGAAAGAAGAAGTTGGCCTCCCTCTCCTTCTTTCTCCCAGAGAATATCTGGTATAATTTTTTATTTGTTGAGCTAACTATTATATAATTAAAAACCGTTAAAAATTTATGCAAATCAAAGCAACTGTGTTTTTGTGTTATGGTCGAGTGTGGGCCATCACAGCATTTTACTTCTTCATGTTGAAATAATCTTGTAAAATGTAATTTTACATGCTCAGTTGAAATGCCTGCATACTCCTCCACCTCAAGCACTTTCATTCTCTGATCTTCAGTTACTGTTTTATGTATATTGTGCCCATTTCTGTATGTGTGTTAAGATAAATTTTAAAATTTTTAACCTCAGCCACAAACCTGTTATTTTAACATACCACTGTTAATGTATTAACATGGCTCTGTTAAGCATGAAAATTTAAGCAATAAAAATGTATTCTAAACCAATAATTTAAAACAATTTATAAGTACCAATTTAAGATAATATTCTTGACTCAAAATATGTAAAGTAGCGTCACAAAAATGTTAAAAGCACCCGCTAATAAACGAAAATTTCAAAAATTCAAAATTAAAAATATTATAAAATTTTTCAGAAATAAAAATAATGGGCAAAAACAAATTATTGGAGATCGCTCCTTAGTCCGTCCGTAACATGGTCCAATGGTCAAAAGACGTAAGAAAGTGTTTTTCTAGAAATAGATAGCAGCCATTTAAAAGAAAGGGTTTTAAATTTGAAAATGGACTTTAGTCTTTTAGCTCAACAGACTTGGAAATACGATTTTGCGAAACCCTCAAAATACGCATTAGTTTCGGTAATCACTTTTTGAAATGAATCTTTTTTTCTGCGAGCCATTTTTCAAGTTTGGAAACAGGAAAAGTCACTAGGAGCTAAATCTGGACCGTAAAATGGATGATCAATCAATTCGAAGTATATGGTACTTCACGTATCTAATGCTTAGTGAACCGGTGCGTTGTCGTGAAGAAAGAGCACTTTTTTTTTCTTTCTTAAAAGTGGTAGTTTTTTCTTGCTTCAACCAAATGATCGATTCAATAATGCACGATTTCTTGTGATTGGGCATTCTTTTTCAAGATAATCGATGAGCAATATTCCGTGTGCCTCCCTAAATATAGTGGCAATAATCTTGCCAGCTGATTTCACTGTCTTCGTTTTCTTCGCATTGTTTTGGTTGATTATTGGTTTCAGCTGTGTAGTGGTGAACCCATGTTTCATCCTCAGTTATTAATCGACGACAAAAAATCAACAGGAATACGGGCTATTGTGGCCAAACACCGCTGTGAAGTGGTCTGTCGAACCCGTTTTTGTTCGACACTGAGCAAACGCAGCACCCATCTTGTCGATACAGAAAAAGTCACATGGAGCTAAATCTGGATCATAAGGTGGTCGACCAATTCGAAGTGTATTTCAATAGTCCTAGCATCGTATCTAATGCTGTGTGAACCGATGCGTTGTCTTGAAGAAAGAGCAGTTTATTTTTCTTTAAATATGGCCGTTTTTTGTTGATTGCATCAATAAATTGATTTAATAATGCACTATAATACTTTCCTGTGATTGATGATCCTTGTGCATCCCAAAAGTACAGTAGTCATAACATTGCCAGCCGGTTTCACTGCCTTCGTCTTTTTTGGAGCACTTCCATCTGTTTCCATCCAGTGTTTCGATTGTGGTTTTGGTTTCAGGTGTGTGATGTTAAAACCACGTTCATCAAGAGTTATTAATCGACGCCAAAAACCAACAAAATTACGCTTTATCGTGGCCAAATACCGCTGTGAAGTGGTCTGCCGAACTCGTTTTTGTTCGACGCTGAGCAAACGCGGCACCCATTTTGTCGATAGCTTTTTCATATGCAAATCTTCATGAAAAATGTCGAAAACACTTTCATATGAATTGTTGAACATTTCAACAATCTCACGTAACTTGACTCGGCGATGATTCATAACGATACCGAGGATTTTTTTTGATATTTTTTCCAATAACTACCTCTTTAGGTCTTTCTGTTGTTACAATGCTTGTTCGGCCGCGTTTAAATTCAGCAATCCGATATTTTGCCATGCAATCTAACAGAGCAGACTCAACGTAATCTTTATCGCACCTTTATTTTGTCTCTTTCGCCGTTTTCCCTTTGAAAAATAGTGTTTAATCGGTGCACGAAATTCACTTTTTTCTATTTTTCAAGAAACTCCAAAGTTGTTTACTTCAAACTAGCTACAACAGATAAACTAAGCGATGAATTTAGGTGAAATTTTAAAATATAAGCTAATCGACGAATTTGGGTGAAATTTTATTAGATGAAGTTTGGCAGATAGCAAGTAAAAATAAATAAATTTGTATTTCTGCTGCCATCTAGCGCTAAGTAGCTTCAGTAATAATCCCCCCTCGTATTTTTCAGTTTGTAAATGCTTTTCTATCGACTTATCTTTAGGTTGAAGCAAATCCAATTATTACTGAAATTCTTTTGTTAAACTTTCATTTTAACAAATGAAGAACAATTGCTTACAGGTACTCGTATACATATACAATGGCTATTAAGCAAGTCGTTACTTAACTACTTCTAAGTAATTAAATCGGTAAATATTATGATATTGTAAAGTATGTTCTCAGGTAAGTGCAACACATTATCAAGTTTTCATTTTGGTGGTACAACATCCACAGCAACATATTTTGCTCTAAAAATATATGACACAAATGTTCTTATTGATTTTTTGTTTGTTTTACATGTATTTGGTTTTTTGGTTAAAGTCTCTCTCACTCGTGCCCTCTGGCTCATAAACATCCTGTGTTCAATAACATATATTAATCATACGCCTGCTTAAACAATTCAATTAAAATCAATCATACGTTATCTGATGATAAATGAATAGGTTTTTGTAACAAATCTAATGAATGATGAATGAGAACTTTTCTAACAATTAGTTTCTAATTCTTTTAAACAATTATACATTTTACTAACTAACAACTTAATTTCATTATTTCCCCACTTTTTGCCGCTGTTTAAGTTTTTATTTAATGATAAGTATTATTTACTTGGCAAATAAACTTGTCACTAATGACGTGCTATTTAACGCTTTATTCACTCACACGTTTCGTTTTTTTTTGATGTTGAAAATTAAGTGGTAAGTTGTTCACAATAACTGTTACTTGAAAAAGTTATATTTTTTTCATTAAAGAAAATTGTTTTTGTTTGTTTATGAATTGCAATTATCACTTTAATTTCTAACGGCCGGCCCCGTGTTTATTTAAACTGTTTGACTACTCGTATTCGGTTAGAAGTTTAAATATTTGCTGTTTGTTTAATGTTAAAGACAAACATGTTGTTTGCTAATCTATTAGTTAAAGTATTTAACAGTGTTTAATTAGATTTGTCGTATTTTTTTTTTTTTAATACTGACTCTTTGCTTCAAATATTTGAAAATATCATTACGAATAAAGCAAGACAAAAAATTTATGTAAATTAATTATAAACAAAAAAATATATATACATATTTATTTTTTACTGATGAAATAAAGTGAAGAAAGTTCTTTTGAAGAAATAAAGTTGCCTACAATAAAGTGAAGTCTAGTGGGAAAATAATTAGCTTATAAAAAGAGGAAAGGGAGGGAGCTGAGGTTGAAAATGTTATAAAATAAACAAATAGTTTTAATACATAACATTCGGTGTTTGTACATATTTACACTTAAAAAGTCAATCATGGGCATTAGAAACAATTGCAGTCACTTACTATCTACTTACTATCTACTGATTTGATTTAACGGAAGGCTGAACAAAGTAAATATGAAAAACTTGATAGCATAATTTGGCCGAGTTCTTCAACTCTTCAATTTATTACAGCTTAATATACACATACGAGGGCGTATTAATATTTTATTTTACTTACCTTAGTAGAGCTTTCGATAGCTTTTTCATATGCAAATCTTCATGAAAAATGTCGAAAACACGTTCATATGAATTGTTGAATATTTCAACAATCTCACGTAACTTGACTCGGCGATGATTCATAACGATATCGAGGCTTTTCTGGATATTTTCTTCAGTAACCACCCCTTTGGGTCTTCCTGTTGATGGTATTGTTGCAGTGCTTGTTTGGCCGCGTTTAAATTCAGCAGTGTAATATTTTACCATGTAACCTCACGGAGCACACTCACCGTAATGTTTATCCAGCTTTTCTGTTGTCTTTTTCCTCGTTTTCCCTTTCAAATAATAGTGTTTAATTACTGCACGAAGTTCAATTTGTTTATATTTTTCATGAAACACAAAAGTTGTTTACTTCAAACGACTACAACCAATAAACTATTTGCTGGCTTTGGGTGAAATTTTAACAGCTGACATTTGACAGATCGCAATTTCAAAAAAAAAAAAAAAAAATGTGTTTTGCTGCCATCTAGCGTAAAAACACACATTAGCTTTAACATCAATCCACCCTCGCATTTCAATGGCAGTAGTAAGCATAAATTACAAGGTTTTTGTATAAAAGTATTTCATGCAAATATGTTTTTCTGAACGTTTTCAATAATGATCAAACGTCAGCGCTTGATCCATCAAATATTATTTAAATCAAAAATTTTTCATAAAATATGAAAAAAAGTAAATGAACAAGAAATTATCAAATAAATTTCGCTTTCACTTTTGTATATATAATATTTTTAATTATTAGTGTAAAGCAAGTTTTAATAGATTTTTGTGCCGTGTCTGTATCTGTGTCCAATATTTTCGATCATAAAATGTGCACGGAACTTACTGTAATTTTTTTTTATTTTCATCTTGCACCAGTAGTCAGGGGATGACTCCTATATATGCAGTGCATTGTACTGGAACTAGGAAAATAGCTTATGATGAGGTAGGAAAGAGGGAGTAGTGTTCGTGGAGGTTTAACTTTAACAATAATAACACGGAAGACTAAAACAAACTCTATGAAAATGTAGGAATTAAATTAATTAAAACTGATCAGTGTCCGGTGTATATACCTTCGACACTGCTCAGATTAGCAAAATTTAGTCCAACACCTTTCACACTACAAGGTAATGAAATGCATTGAAAAGAAATTAATATTGAACATATAAAGGAGAACGGTGGCAAGTGCTTATATTTTGAGTGATTCCTATATAAATTTTCTAGACGAGACATTCGTCTGTGTTTTGTAAACAGCACATACATTTTGGTCCAAACTAAGTTTTATAGGTAACACAACAAAAATCTAACAAATCATTATAGATAGTTTAAAAGGACTTATTGCACAGCTGGAAGGAAGTTTTCTGAGTAACGGGGTCTTTTCAGAGAAGTGTTATTATTCCTAAAAACAAAGTTTTTATATCTACTTCAATGACTTAAAAAGTTTATTCTCTCAGCCAGACAATAAAAAGAAACAAAGTTTATTTTATCTATATAAACTTTTTATACCGTAAGTAAAATTTTGCCCTCTACTGTTAGATACATATATGTGTCATATTAATTCTATTGGTTTTTTTTCTCTGTGTGATTTATATTTTATTAAAAGTGTCAAATTTGTTTCAAATTTCAATGCCCATAAAAATTTGTTTCTGCTCTAATAACATAATAACTGCGTCTTTTTTATTTTTGGCACCCAACCACCAGTTGTCGAACAGGTTTTTTTCTTAATTTTATTTGAAAATAATTTATTATTTCATACCTATATGTTTATTTTAAACTTTCTTCTTTTTGATAGTTGTAACAATCTTTAAAATATTTCTTTTTTAACGACCTACATGAATTGTTGTGTAGCGCTACTGTTTGATTATTCAACAAATTTATTGTATTAATGAGCCGACAGCTCATTTCTTGTGGACAAAAATTAGCAAAACGCCCACTTCATTTCAGGTTTTGCTTCGTCGCATTTACAAATTTATTTTCTATTTTATTTATTTTTTGTTATACACAAATTTTGCCCATATCTAATTTGTTTATTTTGACAATAATCAATTAACCTAATCGAATCATATTTTAGAAAAAATTATAAAAAAGGTAATAAAATAAATTTAAAGCAAAATTCAAATTTATCGAATTTTTATATAGTTTTTTGCACTTTAAAAAGTTGTTTATTATGTGTATAAAAATATTTTAAACAAATTCCTGAATATAATTTATTAGCAGTTTAGAAGAAAATAAAATCAAAGAATTTTGTTAAATATTTTAAATAATAATTTTAGATTTTCAAAAAGAGCTAAAATCAAAATAAATCTTATTTTTGGCCTTCTGCCCCTTCTGTCTCTTCCAATTACTGAGATCATCAATTTTCTTTTCAATTAGTTAGATAAATTGTTTAAAAATCAAGCGCTTCAGCCAAATTCTTAAACACAAGAAATTGTAAAACAAATTTTAAGAAAATAAACGTGATCTGAGATAATCAATGTCCCTAATTAACGTTCGTTTTTGGCTGGACAACTTTTTAAAAATCAGAACTATTTTAAGTTAAAAAAAAAAATTATGATTCTACCACATTTCCATTAATGAAACTTTTCATGGCATTAACACAAGAATGGTGAACGAAAATGTTTCATTCTCATAACGAATTGTTTTTCTTTTTAATGTGTTACAAATTATATTTTTTAGAAAAAGAATATAAATATTTTAAAATGCATTATTATGAATTTCAGTGAAAATGTGTAAATTTCACCAATTACATATCACTCAAAATCATATCTGAAAGAAAAATGTTAGTTTCGTTCAAATGTCCATTGTAAATGTAAATTAATAAACAAATATAAAAAATAAAATATGTAATGCTCAGCAAAAAAATGTATGTTTTACAAAAATTGTCTATAATAGATTTAGAAAAACATTAAATTAGTAATAAATAAATAAAAAAAAAATTAAAAAACAATTTTTTTTTCCAAAAAAAAAAA